>CM040432.1:61648346-62194358 GCA_022702705.1 Papilionanthe hookeriana x Papilionanthe teres | reverse complement strand
GACGATCATTGCGATAGAGCTGTAAAGTTACAACAAGTCCAGCTATGGTGTCTGTAGAAATAACACCTCTTTGTAGGTACTTAAAAAAATAATAATTTCGATAGTACCTTGAAGAGTGGGTTATTTTCTAAACGTGGCTTTAGTCAGTGGACGATACCTCAAGAAGTACTGTGCATCGTTATGTTTCAAAGACAGTCTTGTTCTAAGAAGCACAGATACCGCACTTGCTTATAACTGGATCCAAATCCTAATAATAATAATAATAATACAACAAAAGAAAATTCATGAATTATAAAAGAATACAATAAAATTTCACAATGAATAAACAATAATAAATTCCCCAATGAATGAAATAACGAATAAATAAATAACAAAAAAAGATAATGAATCCATCAAAATTGAACAAAATAAAAATGTGTATACAAATCAAAATAAAATTCAAACCAAAGTGAAACAAAATTCAAATCAAAACAAAAATTTAAATCAAAAGAAAATCAAATCATCAAAATAAAAGAAAAAAATCAAGAAATCTGAATTCCTATCCTGACTCGGTAGCAGGTTGAGCTACTTCAGCCCAATGCTGTTGTCAATTTTCCTTTCAAATTTCCTTCCTTGTGTAAGAGAGGATCAGCTGGTTCTATTGACATGGAGCCACGAGGTCTCGTAGGTTCTGTTGGCGTGGAGCAACACCCTTTCTCACAGAAACTACTTTTTTTTAATCAGCGCTTCGAGTTGGATGGGAGACACCCTCGTACCATCTTTTAAACTGATTCTTTTCTCCGGGAAATCCAAAATTCAAAGTCCAGACTTCAAACTTTTTACGATTCCAACATCCCACGAAACTCAGCAAACCTTCACAGATTTTTTACCGAATCGAGTTGAATCTTTCCTCCCTTCTTGATTTAAAAAAAAAATTTTTTTTGGAAGATCAAAACAAAATGAACATACAACAAAAAAAAAAGAGAAAAGAAAAGGAAAATGAAAAAAAATGAATGAACGAAAAAAATCTTTTAAAGAATCTGAATGTCAAAATAAACTCTAAATTAACATGAACTCTAAATAAACAACAAAAATGAAATTGAATCACCAAAAAAAATGAAACGAATCTAAATCTCAAATTGAATTTCCGTCCGAATCAGTCGAGTTGAATCTTTCGACGGAAATCCATTTGAAGCTCCTTTGAACCCTCTTTTGAGTTGATTCTTCCCCACAGAAGACTTCAACTTCAGTTTCAAACTTCTAAACTTCTTCGTCACCCCGAAGCCATTTCGATTCACTGCGATTCCTTCATTCTTTTGAGAAGGTCGACTGAATCTACTGACAAAAAACCACAAAAATTTTTGATTTGGTTCTGATGACATGGATTCATATCCTTCGCCAAATAATCAGACTTTGATCAATCCTCGTGGGACGTGAAACACTTTCACATCTTATTCCAAATCTTCCATTAAACTCAAATCTCCATAGCAAATCAGTTCTCCTTAAACCTTTGAGACTGGAACCTGATTCCAGTTCTCTTTAGACCTTCGAGACTGGAACCAGATTCCAGTTCTCTTTAAACCTTCAAGACTGGAACCAGATTCCAGTTCTCTTTAAACCTTCGATTCTCTTTAAACCTTCGAGACTGGAACCAGATCTAGTTCTCTTTAAACCTTTGAGATTGGAACCAGATTTGATTTCTCTTTAAACCTTCGAGACTGGAACCAGATTCCAGTTCTCTTTAAACCTTCGAGGCTAGAACCAGATTCTAGTTCTCTTTAGACCTTCGAGACTAGAACCAGATTCCAGTTCTCTTTAGACCTTCGAGACTGGAACCAAATTCCAGTTCTCTTTAAACCTTAAAGACTGGAACTAGATTCCAGTTCTCTTTAAACCTTCGAGACTTGAACCAGATTCCAATTCTCTTTAAACCTTAGAGACGGGTACCAAATTCCAGTTCTCCTCTTTCATGGTTGATACCAAATTTCAACTCTCTCCTTCCAAGACTCGTACCAAATTCCAGATCTTATTTCGAGATCAATACCTAAATTCTGATTCTCATCCTTTTCAATCGATACTTAAACTCCGATTCCTACTCCGAGGCTGGTACGCAAATTCCAGTTCTCTTCGCAATTCTGAGGTTGGAACCTAGGTTCCAATTCTCATTTCAAATCCATATTTCCTTGAATTGATTTTAAATTAAACCTCAATCAAAATTGAAACTCAGAATAAATTGAAATCTAAACTCACACATTAAAAAAAAAACTCGAAATAGAAAATGAAATGAAATCTAAATAAAATTTTCCCAGATCTTATGATCTGGAATTCACCTCCTTTTCTTTTCCCCAACAAGAGTTCAGGGATCTCCAGTCTTGGAGATATACTCGATACTCCCCAGCAGAAATTTGTTTCTACTATGTTCTAAGTGTGTCACTTAGACGTTTGTGTTGGTTTTGTTGATCTCTTCGGTCAACGCCAATACGCGCGGTGTGCTTGGTTAGCACACCACACCTATTTGGGGTCCATTTGTTGACCTCATTTTTGATGAGGACTTTTCTCTTCTCTCTCTTTCGTACTTAGGATCTAGCCTTAGGCTTTCCCTTTGACTATCTTAGAGTATTAGAGATGGCACCCACCATTTAGAAATTCAAACACCTCTTAACTCCCTTTAAACCCCACATGCATGATTGTAAGCCCCTAAGCCACTTGGAGAGTTAAGATCAAATGTGGAGGTTTAAAGGATGAGTTCCTTATAGGACTCTTTGGCCTTAGGACTACCATGGGTGGCCTGGTCTTGTGAGGGTTGACCTGCACACATTACACTTTCACACACATTCCAATCCTAAAACCATTCATACCTAGCTTGATTTCCTAACTCATGTAGGTAATTCATATTGATGGACCTTAACCTCTAGGCCCTTGGCTATCAGGGTTAGGAACAACATAGTGAATGCCTCAAATGAGTCCTCTCATGGCTCTTATGGGCTTAATATGGCTTCATGGCTGAACCAAAGTGATTCCATTCTTCTCAAACTTGATCAATCTTCATTTTTTTCAAAATTTCAATTTTTGACCCTCGGGGCTCTACACCCGCCAAACCTACCAGATGCCCTTGAAACCACCCAAAATTTGGAAAATCACCTAAATTACCCAAAATTCCTCAAAACCAATCATAAACATTTCCCACCATTCAAATTGATCATCCTTGGCCAAATATACAAAAAATTCTAAAAATACCCCCCAATACCCTCCAAATACCCAAAATACCCTTTTAACTCAAAAAATCCATAAACTCCAAAAATTCCCAGAAAATTTTTAAAAATCCCAAATATTCCCAATTTCATTTTGTTCAACTACACCATAAGCCAATTTTGTCAATTTAGCCCACTTTTACCAAAACCCCAATTTGGCCCATTTTTAACCAAAGTAAGCCCAATGTCAAACCAAATCAACCCAATTAACCTCAATGTTGATCCAATCCAATTCTAAGCTTCAATTCAATATTCCAAATATCAATTTAGACCAAATCCAAACCCAATTTTATGAACATGTGGATCTAATTTCAATTTGAAACTTAAAGCCCAATTTTGGCCCATGACCTAAACTTAGCCCAAACTAACCCAACTCAACTCCAATTAGCCCCAAATCTTTTCACAAACCTTCCTAACATCCCCAAAAACAAAAAAAATAACTAGATTTGCCCCAAATTTGAACTCAAACTCCACCCAAACGTAACCCAAAACCAAAATCCCTTATTTTGGCCTAAACCCACCATGAACCCAAATGGGCCCAAATCCCAAAATCAAAGCCCAACCAAAGTTGAAAACTCTTTGTAACACTCCCATAAACATTTCTCAACATTAATTTTACATCAAATCTAACATTAGCTCAACCTTAGCCCATGTTAACCCAATTTGATCCACTCTGACCCCTTTACCAAAAAGTCCTAAATTAAACCTAATTCAACTCCAAATCAGCTCAAATTTGTTTCAAATCACTCATGACACATCCATAAAGTAAACCCAACATTTGTTTGGCCCAATCTTTCACAAAATTTTCATCTACCAATTTGTTTTTAAACCTAAAGGCCCACTTTCTTAAACCATTCTAAAAGCCCACTTCCACCAAATCCAAAAGCCCAAATAAATTCATCCAAAGTCCATATGACACTCTTCTTCATCATGCATTCAATTAAAATCATCCCTAAGTCCTAAACTAATGATCAAATAATTCTAAATGAAGCTTCATCCAAATTTCCACCAAAATATCCAAAATCCTTAAAATTCATTTTTATGAAATTGACCAAACTTTTTCCAAGCCAAATGTGAGCCATTGAGCCATGTACAAGACACATGAAAGCCATGGAAGCCACTTTCCACCTCACCAAGCCATTAATGGCAAGAAGAGGAGTTTCTTTCCAAATCCTCTATTAAGCCCTTTTAACCATATTCATGTCACACTCTAAACCAAGCTTAGCCACCTCACCATGGAAAGAGACCTCACCTGATTCCTCCCAGCCCAAAGTCAAGCCTTGGGGAGGTGCACCTAGCCTAAACCATGCCTTAGACCAAATCAAACCAAAATTAGCCTTCCCCCCTTTCCATTTATATCAAACCTTAGACACTTGTCCAAAGCCAATTGACTGCACCAAACCCCAGCCCTGACCTCCCTAACCTTGAGGGTGACCTGACCCTGGCCGGACCACCACCCCAGTCGCCGGAAACCACCAGGCCGAGAAGGCTAGTTTGATTCAAAAATTCAAATTGAATTGGCTGAGCTGTCCCAACCCAATTGGCCACCACAGCTCATCATCTTCTCCCCTAGGTAGCTGATCTCAGCCATCAATTGCCCTTGGGAAGCCTTGGCCATGGCTATTTAAACCAGCCACCCCCTCTCGACCAAAAGGTTGGCTGAAATCAACCTTAACAGAATTCCTCCAAACTCTTCACAGGACTTCCCCTAGCTAAGAGCAATCCTTCCCCACTGTTCTCCTGCCATAAATCCCAGTGATTGAGCTTAATTTTAGAGCTCAATTCTCAGCCCAGAACAGAACATCCCTGGAACCTCCACCAAAATCAAATTAAATTCACCCACACCTGCACAGGACCAAGAGAAGGAGTTCCCAGATGGAAGCCCCTTCACTGAGCCGCGCCATTCTCTCTATCGGCCAAGCTTTGAAATCGTGCATGGTGGAAGTTGTACTTAGACAATTCGACAGGGCCAGAGGCTTCATCCCCAGGCTCCTCCAACTCCAGCGAACGTGCCGAGCACATTAAGTTGAGGCCTCACCTCCTGAACCAAGGTATGGACACTCCTGCTCCTCGAGAGCTTCCAGTGATTCTCCATTTCGTTTGAGTTAATTTCAATGAATGTAAATCATATGGATGTGTTCTTCTCTTCAAGACAAATCCATAGAGTATAAGAACACAAAAATATGTTGAGAAATGAGAGAGATCTTAGGGTTTTAGTGTGGACGGTCACGGATGCATACCAGTCGTTGACGATGACCAGACACCGTTCAATCGCGCGTGTATCGAGTGGATGGCTCAGATTGCGTCGGACCAGAGGACGGTACGTGAACCGCGGGCCCCCGGAGCGATTAGTGAGATGACTGCGTCGAATAAGGAGGCGACGCGTGGGCTTTCGGAGCTGCAGAGGATGAGTCGGCGCCGCGTGGATAAGTAGATAAATATGGATTTTTTGATTTAATTAAATACCTGAAACTTAGAAAATCCATATCTTTGTGTAGAAAAATCACAAAAATAAAATAAAAATACTCTCTTGCTCAGTGAACAGAGGAGAATAATGTGGAAAAAGAATTAAGTTAATTTGATGAGTATTTTATTTTTAATTAATTATTTACTCATTTCAGTATTTTAATTCTCCATTTGCATAGACAATTCACCATGGCATGAGACCATAGGGCTTCTGAAGCCTCTGATCTTGGGAACAATCCATGAATTTTTCAAGACCAGAGGCCATATCTATGGTAAGTAATGTATTTTTCAAATTTATGTCACTATTTTTGGTATGTTAATTCCATTAATTAGCATATTTATTAGAAAAGTCTAGGAAAATTTAGGAAAGTTCCTTAGGACCAGAGCACCCTAGGATAATTATGTTTTGAGTGAATTCATTAAGAATAACTCTAATTAGCCTAATTACTCAAAACGGAACTTTAATTAATTAGTATTAACCCCACATCAAAAGAACTTGAAAACAATTCTCCACTGATTTTTAGGATTAGAGGGACCTCACATAAAAATTTGAAGTCAATGGGAAATGATTTAACCCACTAAATGGATTAATTAAATTACATGACCAAAATTAAACTTTAAAAATTCATAACTCCAAAAGTACATTTCAAAAATTCACCAAATTAGTTTTGGGACTTCTCTGATATTAGAGGAGTCTAAGAAAATTAAGATTGGAATTTTCTAAAAATCTTCATTTTTCACCATATTTTAATATTTTAAATAATTAAAAAATAAGAAAAATCACAAAAATATTAAAAATCATAAAAATGTCATATTTCACCTCCTAATCACTTAGGAACAAACAAAATATTTTTCCTAAGTCTCAAAGTAAAGATATTGAATTTTAAAACCATAAAACAAATTTTGAATTAAAAAATGAATTTTCCAACATTTTCACTAAATTAATTCTAATAAATAAAGAAAATCAAAAAATTATAAAATTTGTTTCTCTAAACTCCTTGAGGTCAGAGGGATTTATAAAAAATACAAAACTTAATTTTCAACTTTTATTTTATTTTATAATTAATTAACACTCTAAAACTCAAAATAATTATAATAAATAATAAATGAAATATAATTCAAAAAATCACCAAAATTGGTCCAAGTGGTCCTCTGGTCATTAGGAACATTCCATAATTTCTTAAGGACAGAAACCTTACCTTGGTCATGTTGTTGAACTTCCATTGAAAAACCTTATTTTTTTATTAAAATAATTATATAAATTAAATTAAAATCAGAAAAATCACATTTTCCCCTCTAATGTCTTAATTGACATGTGAGTGAAGTGACATAAAAATATCAAGTTCATTTGAGCTTAATTTAGTGAGTTATGAAATAAATAAGCCTAAAAGGGCATAAAGGTAATTAAAGGATTTTAACCCTAATTAATATTCTAGGCTTAATCAAATGGGAGGGTAAAATATCTGATCTTAACTTTTCTCATAGATGATTAAAACCTAGGGAATTAAGGGGTAGAAACCCATTAATTATCTTGAAAACATTTAAAGTAAATTTTAATTAATTAAATAATTTAAATTTTGGAAGATTAAATTAAAATTTGGATTATTAAGGTTAGGGATATAACTTAAGAAGATATTAATTCTTTTATTTAAAGTCCCTAAATAAATCACTTCAATAAGATCTAATTCTTAACTAAACTTAAAATAATAATTGGAATTATTAAATTAAAAAATTAAAAGAGAATAACCCTTAATTAAATTAATATTTAAAATATTAAGTGATTTAACAATTAAATTAAATTAAATTAAATTAATTCAACATCACTTAATAAAAAACTTAAAACAAATTTGAAATATTAAATAATATTAAAATAATTCATAATTAAGCATATAAAACAAATTAAGCCAATCAAAACTAACCTAAAATATCATAATTAACCTAAATCAAACCATTCAAAAGTTAATCTAGAATATTGCAATTAAATTAAAATTAAATCATTAAAGTCTAAATTAAATAATTTAAACTCCTCTTTCAATTCAAATAATTTAAAACACTTAAGAATAAAACAACTTGAACACTATTCCAAACTTAAATTTATGAAAATTTTATAACTAAATTAAATCACCTTAAAACATTAATTCTAATTTTAAATCGTTGAAATTCTTAATAAATTGATTTGCCCCTAAAGACTTTTATCATTATAACTCTTAAATGGAGTATTAAGTGAAATGTCACTTTACTCATAGGATAATCAAACATCCTAATTCACTGAGCAAGAGACAAACTAAACTGAATTTTTGGATGATTAATTCACCTGTGCAATAAAACTCATCTGAACTCAAAAATAATCCCAAAAATGTTGAAAAGATGTTTAGGAATCGTCCTAAACACTATCCCAATATGATGGGTAGTTTTAGAAGAACAACTGAACTTAATTGTTCTTTGATGAAGAAAATCATCCATAAAACAAAAGAGCCTAGACGTCGTAGGGATTGACTAGCTATAGGATTAGGACTTTGGTAGACAACCAAAACCTTCCCTTAGCTTTACCTTGGTGTTTTCTTGCAAATATATATAAATGCCTTAACATGTGCTTTAAGTGTAGCTTGGAATGACGGGAAGACCCTCCAGTGTACACTTTTATTTCATTGCAAGTTACTTACATGTACTGCGCTTTACCTTTCTTGCATGTTAAACAAGATTGTTGCATGAAAACTGAAACATTTAGGATAGACACAAAACTGAAACCAAAACTAAATTAAAAGTCACACAAGATAAAATTCACCACCACAACATCTAAAATATAAAAAAAAACTCAAAATTTAATCACAAACAGAACAACAAAACCACAACTTTAACTAAATTAAAAGGTCTCGTTGAATGATCGGGAATACCTCGGATGATGTAACCCACGTGTTGCTAACGTGATTTCCCACAGTCTAAATGAAGGTGTGGAACTCATTCAGTTGAGTTTAGCAAATTCATCTGGACTAAGCGAATTCGATGAAAATGATGGTGCCGGGATGACGGAACCGTGGAATCTTAATCGGTTCTGTTTAATCAACTTTAAGATTTGTTTTAATTAAAACACTAAAGACATTTGGAATTTAATATTTCTCTAAACCAAGACACTTTTCTCATCCCCTGATTTTCACCTGCTAAAACTAAACTTGTGCAACAGCAAGGAGCTCGGAGCACGATGGGCAACACGACCATCTTCGTCAGCAAAACTTGTGTATACTTCAGCAAAACCTTTTCCTAGTTTTAAATAACCAAGCCATAGAATTTCGAGGTAGTTTTCCTAGTGCAACATAAATCCTCAACTTCTTGTTAGGAATTTGCATAATCCTATTATGTAAATTAAGCCCTAACCAGTCTTAGGATTCCGAGGTAATTGTTTGGTACGACATAAACCCTCACATCTTCGAGGCTATTTGTATGATTATGTCATACTAATATAAGTCCTAATTAATTAAAATTGGCAGGATTACAACATTAAATAAATTCCCTAATTCAAGCCAAACAATAGGATAGTTTGGGAAGTTGCCAAGATTCTTCTTGGATCCTCAGCTTCTCCTACCTCTCTTCCATTGGACTCTTAAAATAAATTGTTCCAAATTTGATGCATTACCAATTGAAATTTCCAAAATCCAGTTGTTTGAAAACCTTAAACTTTGAAATTCTTGAGAGCAAAACCACTGATCTTTATCGAGAGCTTTCTTAAGTAATTCCCGTCACTTAGGATGTAATTAACTATAAGGGCTTGCCCTTCTAGGGAACTTTAAGAACTCAGGTAATATAAACCCTGCTTAATTCATTTACATTAAGCAGGGAAACTTGTCGGCTTATAAAATTGGTTCGCAGACCAAACATATGTCACAAATCTTCTAGTTTATTTAACCGAGCCCCATCATCAAGCAGTGTGTCTATTCTTCGGGATTGATATACGGTTTGTGGTGCGGTGCTCAATTATATAAATTAATCGGGATGTGAGATTGGTTTGATTTTATATCTTAAAATTTTTAAACTTAAAATTATTTTCAAAATTAAATGCTACTTTCTAAATTATATATATATATATATATATATTTAAATTAAATTTAAAATTTAAAACTCGCCGACAACTTTTGTAGGCGACAATTTTTTTCAAAACACACAACCTAAAAATAAGCCGTACAACATGGAGGGTATTGCCTGCAGATTGCATACCCAACAGTTGCATCATTAACATCTACAAGGAGGGCGACTGCATACCTCCACACATAGACCATAATGATTTTGTTAGACCTTTCTGCACAGTGTCTTTTGTCAACCAGTGTAACATCATGTTAGGATCTGACCTCCGGGTTTCAGGCCTCGGTGAGTTCCGAGGGCCGGTGGAGATACCACTATGGGTAAGTTCCGTCCTGGTGTTGAAAGGAAACAGAGCAGACATCGCAAAACATTGCATTCCAGGAGTGCCTGTGGAACGAATCTCCGTCACTTTCAGAAGAATGGATGACGAGAAAATTCCTTTCCACTTTCAAACTGGATCCGTAGTTAGAGAGTCTCCGGCCCTACGAGCTGTGATTTACATGGAAAATATCACACCTCCAATGCACATCCATACGGTATTCCTGCCAAGGATGACTTGGAAGGTGATGTTATTGTCCATGTATCTCATTATTCAGACATGGATTTTGACAGCTGCATTTGAAAGAAACTTGAAGAATCTTACACAATCCACGTTGGATTTATATGGATTATATGAGATATTGAATTCTTAAGGAAAATATCATCATGTTTTGGAGCAAGATGTATGATGTATTTTCGACGAGATTGGAATGAAAATGACCATGTCATGTTTTGCGTTCACCTCTTTTTGTGCAAATTGACTAGGAAACACCATTATGTTAAATGAGCTTCGAACAAAGAACAAAGGGAAAATAAAAATAAATGAGAACTCTTTTAAAAATCTGAATGTCAAAACGAACCCCAAATAAATGTGAACCCTAAATTGAAAATCAAGCTAAAATCAAATCACAACAAACGACAAAAACAAATTCTTGAATCTGAAATCCCCAGCCTTCGGCTACTCTCAAATCTCTTTTTGACTCTCCATATTTCCTTCCCTCTTTTGAGAATGTCAACTGAATCTACTGAAACAGAACCACGAAAATTTTCGATTTGGTTTCGATGGCATGGATTCATATCCTTCGCCAAATAATCAGACTTTCATCGATCCTCGTGGGACGTGAAACACTTTCACGTCTCATTCCAAATCTTCCGCTAAACTCAAATCTCCACATCAAATTTCAACCCTTTAAACCTTCGAGACTGGAACCAGATTTCAGTTCTCCATAAACCTTCGAGACTGGAACCAGATTCCAGTTCTCTTTAAACCTTCGAGACTGGAACCAGATTCCAGTTCTCTTTAAACCTTCGAGACTGGTATCAAATTCCAGTTCTCTCCCTTCGAGGTCGGTACCAAAGTCTGACTCTCTTCCAGAGATTGATACCAAATTTCAACTTTCTCACTCTGAGGCTGGTACCTAAATTCCAGTTTTCTTCGCCATCCCGAGGTTGGAACCTAGGTTCCGATTCTCATTTCAAATCCAGATTTCCTTGAATTGATTTTAATTTAAACCTCAATCGAAATTGAAAATCAGAACAAATCGAAATCTAAACTCACACATTAAAACAAACTCGGAATAGAAAATGAAATAAAATCTAAATCAAATTTCCCCAGATTTTATGATATGGAATTCACCTCCTTCTCTTTTCCCCAGCGAGAGTTCAGGGATCTCCAGTCTTGGAGATATACTCAATACTCCCCAGCGGAAATTTGTTTCTACTCTGTTCTAAGTGTGTAACTTAGACATCTGTGTTGGTTTTGTTGATCTCTTCGGTCAACGCCAATACACGCGGTGTGCTTGGTTAGCACACCACACCTATCGGGGTCCATTTGTTGACCTCATTTTTTATGAGGTCTTTTCTCTTCTCTCTCCTTAGTACTTAGGATCTAGCCTTAGGCTTTCCCTTTGACTATCTTTGAGGATTAGAGATGGAACCCACCATTTAGAAATTCAAACACCTCTTAACTCCCTTTAAACCCCACATGCCTGATTGTAAACCCCAAAGCCACTTGGAAGGTTAAGATCAAATGTGGAGGTTTAAAGGATGAGTTCCCTATAGGACTCTTTAGCCTTAGGACTACCTTGGGTGGCCTGGTCTGGTGAGGGTTGACCTGCACACATTACACTTTCACACACATTCCAAATCCTAAAACCATTCATACCTAGCTTGACTTCCTGGCTCATGTAGGTAATTCATATGGATGGACCTTAACCCCTAGGCCCTTGGCTAAGAGGGTTAGGAACAACATAGTGAATGCCTCAAATAAGTCCTCTCATGGATCTTATGGGCTTGATATGGCTTCATGGCTTAACCAAAGTGATTCCATTCTACTCTAACTTGATGAATCTTTATTTTTCCAAAATTTCAATTTTTGACCCCGGGGACCCTACACCCACCAAACCTGCCAAGTTCCCTTGAAACCACCCAAAATTTGCAAAATCACCTAAATTACCCAAAATTTCTCAAAACCAATCCTAAACATTTCCCACCATTCAAATTGATCATCCTTGGCCAAATATACCAAAAATTCCAAAAATACCCCCCCAATACCCTCTAAATACCCAAAATACCCTTTTAACCCAAAAATTCCAAAAATTTAGAAAATTCCCAAAAAATTTCAAAAAATCCCAAATATTCCCAATTTCATTTTGTTCAACTACACAAAAAGCCAATTTTGTCAATCTAGCACAATTTTACTAAAACCCCCAATTTGACCCATTTTTAACCCAAGTGGACCCAATGTCAAACCAAATCAACCCAATTGACCTCAACTTTGATCCAATCCAATTCTATACTTCCATTTAATATCCCCAATATCAATTTAGATCAAATCTAAGTCAAATTTGATGAAAATTTGGATCCAATTCCATTTTGAAGCTTAAAGCCCAATTTTGGCCCATAACCTAAACTTAGCCCAAATTAACCCAACTCAACTCCAATTAGCCCCAAATCTTTTCCTAAACCTTCCTAACATCCCCAAAAACAAAACACTAACTAGATTTGTCCCAAATTTGAACCCAAACTCCACCCAAATCTAACCCTAAACCAAAATCCCCAATTTTGGCCTAAACCCACCATGAACCTAAATGGGCCCAAATCCCAAAATCAAGGCCCAACCAAAGTTGAAACTCTTTGTAACACTCCCATAAACATTTCTCAACATTAATTTTACATCAAATCTAACATTAGCCCAACCTTAGCTCAAGTTAGCCCAATTTGACTCACTTTGACCCCTTTACCAAAAAGTCACAAATTAAACCCAATTCAACTCCAAATCACCTCAAATTTGTTTCAAATCATTCATGAAAAATCCATAAACTAAACCCAACATTTTTTTGGCCCAACCCTTCAGAAAATTTCTATCCACCAATTTTTTTTCAAACCTAAAGGCCCACTTTCTTAAACCATTCTAAAAGCCCACTTCCACCAAATCCAAAAGCCCTAAAATTCATCCAAAGTCCATATGACACTCTTTTTCATCATGCATTCAATTAAAATCATCCCTAAGTCCTAAACCAATGATCAAATAATTCTAAATAAAGCTTCATCCAAATTTCCACCAAAAATATCCAAAATCCTTAAAATCCATTTTTATGAAATTGACTAAACTTTATCCAAGCCAAATGTGAGCCATTGAGCCATGTACAAGCCACATGGAAGCCATGGAAGCCGCTTTCCACCTTACCAAGCCATTAATGGTGAGATTCTTTCCTAATTCTTCATTAAGCCCTTTTAAGCATATTCATGTCACACTCTAAACCAAGCTTAGCCACCTCACCATGGAAAGAGACCTCACCACTCTCTCTTGGTTGATCCAAATGATTCCTCCCAGCCCAAAGTCAAGCCTTGGGGAGGTGCACCTAGCCTAAACCATGCCTTGGACCAAATCAAGTCAAAATTAGCCTCCCCCTTTCCATTTAAATCAAACCTTAGACACTTGTCCAAAGCCAATTGACTACACCAAACCCCAGCCCTGACTCCCCTGAGTCAGATGGTGACCTGACTCTGGCCGGCCATCCACGAGGCTGCCAGAAAACACCATGGTCAAGGAGCTTGGAATGAGCCAAGTTTGAAATTCTCACTTGCTGAGCTGCCCCACTCCAATTGGCCACCACAGCTCATCATCTCCTCCCCTAGGCAGCTGATCCCAGCCATCAATTACCCCTCGGAAGCCCTGGCCATGGCTATTTAAACCAGCCACCCCCTCTAGGGCAAAAGGTTGGCTGAAATCAACCTTCACATAATTCCTCCGAACTCCTCACATAGCTTCCCCTAGCTAATAACAATTCATCCCCACTGTTCTCCTGCCATAAACCCCATTGATTGAGCTCAATTTTGGAGCTCAATACTCAGCCCAGAACAGGACATCCGTGGAACCTCCACCAAAATCAAATTGAACTCACCCACACCTGCACAGGACCAAGAGAAGGAGTTCCCAGTTGAAGCCCCTTCACCAGGCCAGCCATTCTCTCTATCGGCCAAGCTTTGAAATCGGGCTTGGTGGAAGTTGTACTTAGACAATTCGACAGGGCCAGAGGCTTCATCCCTAGGCTCCTCTAACTCCAGCGAACTTGCCAAGCACATTCAGTTGAGACCTCACCTCCTGAACCAAGGTATGGAAACTCCTCCTCCCCAAAGAGCTTCCAGCGATTTTCCATTTTTTTTTGAGTTGATTTCAATGCATGTAAACCGTATGGATGTGTTCGTCTCTTCAAGATGAATCCATAGAGTATAAAAACACGAAAATCTTTTGAGAAATGAGAGAGATCTTAGGGTTTTAGTGTGGATGGTCACGGGTGCACACCAGTCATAGATGATGAACAAGCGCCGTCCAATCGCGTGTGTATTGAGTGGATGGCTCAGATTGCGTCGGACCAGAGAATGGTACGTGAACCGCTGGCCCCCGGAGCGCTGAGTCAGTTGGCGGTGTCAAATAGGGAGGCGACGCGTGGGCTTTCGAAGCTGCCGAGGATGATTCGGTGCCGCGTGGATGAGTAGATAAATATGGATTTTTTTGATTTAATTAAATACCTGAAACTTAGAAAATCCATATCATTGTATAGACAAATCACAAATATAAAATAAAAATACTCACTTTCTCAGTGAACAGAGAAGAATAATGTGGAAAAAGAATTAAGTTAATTTGATGAGTATTTTATTTTTAATTAATTATTTACTCATTTCAGTATTTTAGTTCTCCATTTCGCATAAACAATTCACTATGGCATGAGACCATGGGCTTTGAAGCCTTCGATCTTAGGAACATTCCCTGAATTTTTCAAGGTTAGAGGTTATCTCTATCGCAAGTTATGTATTTTTCAAGTTTATGTCACTGTTTTTGGTATTTTAATTCCATTAATTAGCATATTGCTTAGAAAATTCTAGGAAAATTAGGGGAAGTTCCTTAGGACCAGAGGACCCTAGGATAATTATGTTTTGAGTTAATTCATTAAGAATAACCCTAATTGACCTAATTACTCAAAACTGAACATTAATTAATTAGGGTTAACCACACATCAAAAGAACTTGAAAACAATTCTCCACTGATCATTAGGATCAGAGGGACCTCACATAAAAATTTGGAATCAATTGGAAATGTTTCACCCTACTAAATGGATTAATTAAGTCACATGAGTAAAATTAAAATTTAAAAATTCATAACTCCAAAAATACATTTTAAAAATTCATCAAATGGGTTATGTGACCTCTCTGATATCAGAGGAGTCTAAGAAAATAAAACTGGAATTTTTCAAAAATCTTCATTTTTCACCATATTTTAGTATTTTAATAATTAAAAAATAATAAAAATCACAAAAATGTCATATTTTAACTCCAAATCACTTAGGAATAAATTAAATATTTTTCCCAAGTCCATAGGATAAGATATTGAATTTTAAAGGCTTAAAACAATTTTTGAATTAAAAAATAAATTTTCCAACATTTTCACTAAATTAATTCTAATAAATCAAAGAAAAATCAAGAAAACATAAAATTTACTTCTCTGAACTCCTTGAGGTTAGAGGGATTTAAGAAAAATATAAAACTTAATTTTCAACCTTTATTTTATTTTATAATTAATTAACACTCTAAAATTCAAAATAATTATAATAAATAAAATATAATTCAAAAAATCACCATAATTGGTCCAAGTGGTCCTCTGGTCATTAGGAACATTCCATAATTTTTTTAAGGACAGAAACCTTACCTTGGTCTTGTTGTTGAATTTCCATTGAAAATCCCTATTTTTCATCAAAATAAATATATAAATTAAATTAAATTCAGAAAAATCAAATTTTCTCCTCTAATGTTTTAATTGACATATGAGTGAAGTGACATAAAAATTTCAAGCTCATTTGAGCTCAATTTGATGAGTTATGAAATAATTAAGCTTAAAAGGGGCATATTAATAATTAAGAATTTTAACCCCTAATTAAAACTTTAGGTTTAATCAAAATGGGGGGTGGGGGGAGGGGTAAAATATTTGATCCTAATTCTTTCTTAGATGATTGAAACATTGAAAACATAAAAGGGTAGAAACTCATTGATCACTTCTAATAAACCAAAAAAAATGAAACCTTAATCAATTAAATATTTTGAATTTTGTAAGAATAATTAAAAGAATTTGGATTATTAAAATGAGGATATAATTTAGAGAGACTATAATAACTTAAAATAAAATCCCTAAATGAATTACTTTAATAATATTTAACTTTTAATTAAATTCAAAGTGATAATTGAAATTAATAATTAAATGATTAAAAAGAAAATAACCTTTAATTAAATTATTATTTAAAATATTATGTGATTTAACAATTAAATTAAATTAAATTTAAAAATTAATTCAACATCACTTAATAATAAACTTAAAGCAAATTTGAAATATTAAATAATATTAAAACAATTCATAATTAAGCATATAAAACAAATTAAGCTAATGAAAATTAACCTAAAATATCATAATTAACCTAAATCAACCCATAAAAAATATATGAATAATTCAAACACTTCTAAGTAAATTTAAAACATAAAAATTAATTTGAAACATTAAGATAATAAAAAAAAGGTTTAAAGATTTAAACTAAATTTAAAATAATTTGAACACTATTCCAAACTTAAAATTATTAAAATTTCATAACTAAATTAAATCACTTTAAATCACCAATTCTAATTTTAAATCATTAAATTCTTTAACAAATTGATTTTTCCCCCAAAGGTTTTCATTATTATAACTCTTAAGTAAAGCATCAAGTGAAATGTCACTTTACTTGTAGGATAATCAAACATCCTAATTCACTGAGCAAGAAACAAACTAAACTAAATTTTTAGTTGTTTAATTCACCTGTGCAATAAAACTCATTTGGACTCAAAAATAATCCCAAAAATATTGAAAAGATGTTTAGGACTCGTCCTAAACACTTTCTCAATATGATGGGTAGTTTTAGAAGAACAACTGAACTTAATTGTTCTTTGATGAAGAAAATCATCCTTAACAAAATACAAGAACCTAGACGTCATAGGAATTGACTAGCAATAGGACTAGGATTTCGATAGACAACCAAAACCTTACCTTAGCTTTACCTAGGTATTTATAATAAACATTTAAATTCTCTTAACATGTGTTTTAAGTGTAGCTTGGAAATGCCAAGAAGACCCTCCAGGTACGCTTTTATTTTATTGCAAATTACTTACATGTACTGCGCTTTACCTTTCTTGTATGTTAAACAAGATTGTTGCATGAAACTGAAACCTTTAGGATAGCCACAAAACTGAAACCCAAAACTAAATTAAAAGTCACAACAAGATAAAATTCACCGCCACAACATCTAAAATATAAAACAACTCAAAATTTAATCACAAACAGAACAACAAAACCATAACTTTAACTAAATTAAAATGTCTCGTTGAATGATAGGGAATACCTCGGATGAAGTAACCCACGTATTGCTAACGGGATTTCCCACGGTCTAAATGAAGGTGTGGAACTCATTCAATTGAGTTTAGCAAATTCATCTGGACTAAGTGAATTCAATGAAAATAACGGTGTCGAGATGACGAAACCGTGGGATCTTAATCACTTCTGTTTAATCAACTTTAAGATTTGTTTTAATTAAAACACTAAAGACACCTGGAATTTCAGATTTCAAAACTGAAACACTTCTCTTATCCCCTGATTTTCATTTTCTAAAACTAAACCTCTACAACAACAAGGAGCCTGGAGCATAGTGGGCAGCACGACCATCGTCATCAGCAAAACTGGAATCTACATCAACAAAACCATTTATTAGAATTAAATAACCAAGCCATAGGATTTCGAGGTAGTTTGCCTAGTGAAACATAAATCCTCAACCTTTTTATTATGCATTTGCATAATCATATTATGTAAATTAAGCCCTAAATCGTCTTAGGATTCTGAGGTAGTCGTTTGGTACGACATAAACCCTCACATCTTCGAGGCTATTTGTATGATCATATCATACAAATATAAATCCTAATTAATTAAAACTGGCAGAATTGAAACATTAAATAAAGTCCCAAATTGAAGCCAAACAATAGGATAGTTTGTGATGTTGCTAAGATTCTTCTTGGATCCTCAGCTTCTCCTACCTCTCTTCTTTTGGACTCTCAAAATGAACTGTTCCAAATTTGAGCTATTCCTTATTGAAAATTTCAAAATCCAATAGTTTAAAAACCTTAAATTTTGAAATTATTGAGAGCTAAACCACTGATCATTATTGAGAGTTTTCTTAAATGATTCCTGTCATTTAAGATGTAATTAATTATAGGGGCTTGCCCTTATAGGGAACTAAGAACCCATGTAAAATAAACCTCGCTTAATTCATTTATATTAAGCAGTAGGAACTTGTCGGCTTATAAAATTGGTTCGCGTGACCAAACGGATGTCTCAAATCTTCTAGTTTATTTAATCGAGCCTCATCATCAAGCAGCGTGTCTATTCTTCGGGATAGATACATGGTTTGTGGTGTGGTGCTCGTTTATATAAACTATTTGGGATGTGAGATCGGTTTAATTTCATATCTCTAAATTTTCAAACTTAAAATTATTTTTAAAATCAAATGCTACTTTCTAAATTATATATATATATATTTAAAGTAAATTTAAAATCTAAAATTTACCGACAACTTCGTAGGCGACCCCTTTTTCAAAATACAACACATATAACCTAAAAATATGCCGACAATAACACATAAGAACAATAAGCAAAACACATAAGAACACTAAACAAATAAGAACAAAGTACTCTTAATTCCATTCTCCGTTAGGCAGATTATATCCAGGACCACTATTTTTCTCATTTGACCCTTCTGGAATATAAATTTAATAGAAGGGGCGATAATTGTTCATTCTTACATCTTCTTCTTCAATCCATTTGCTTTTCACAAACATAGACTTATCTGCTTGTTCCACATGCCTTGAATGAGTGAATTGCATCTTGAGTTGCCATCCCATGTGCTCCAACTGCAAATTAGTTTCATTGATCTTTGCTTCCATTGAAGTCACTCGGGCTTCAATATTTGAAATCATTTTTGCAATATCATGAATACTAACAACGAGATAACCATTGAATAATTCTTTAGCACTATCACTAATGAACTTAATTTTGTCAGAATCTTGCTTCTTCTTCATTTCCTTCTTCCAGGAAGACATGATGCACTCAAAAACTCTCTTCTTAAGACTCAGAAATGAAAATAGGACTTGGGGCAAGTGTTTCTCTTCAATGAGGCCCTTTTTATAGAATTGGGAAGTGCTAAATCTGTCCCAAGACATTTTAAAACTCCAAAATAACTTCCAAAACTACTCCCCTATGATCTAAGCTTCTAGAACCACATTTTTCACATTTTTAGTAACTCTGGCGCCTAAGCGCCAACCAGTCGGCACTTAGCCGCCAGTGCTCAATTTAGCACAGGTCTGCTAAGTGTCCAAATTTTCATTTTGAATTCTCTAAATCATCAATTAAGGTCAAATAAAATCTACTATAGTTTAAAAACACCAAAGTACTACCTCAAAAAACATAAAAACAAACCAAACAAGGTAAACAAAGCACACAAAACAAACATAAAGCAAAGCACACAGATAATTATGGGTTGCTCCCACAAAGCGCTTGTTTTAACGTCCTCAGCCTGACATACCCAGAACTCATTATGAGTGACCCAACATCAAATTATTATTAGATTTAGATTTATTGACTGAAAAATATGGTTTAAGTCTATGTCCGTTAACTTTATATATTTTTTCCAGTCATAGAATGTTGAATTTCTACAGCTCCATAAAAATAAACTTTAATACAATAAATGGAGCCATCCACCTGGACTTATGTTTTCCAGAAAATATTCTCAATCTAGCATTATACAGTAAAACTTTTTATCCTGGTACAAGATTTTTAGTAAGAATCTTTTTATCATGCCATAACTTTATCTTTTCCTTATAAATCTTAGCATTTTCATAAGATTCATTCCTTATTTCATCAAGCTCATTCAATTGCAATAATCTCTTTTCAGCAGCATCTTTCAAATTATAATTGAACTATTTAATAGCCCAATATGATTTATGCTCAAGTTCAAATGGTAAATGACAAGCTTTTCCAAAAATCAGCCTATATGGGGACATTCCTATAGGTGTTATGTAAGCGTATCCTATAGGCCCAAAAATCATAATCTAGTTTGATTGACCAATCCTTTCTATTTGGATTAATAGTTTTTTTCCAATATTCTTTTAATTTCACGATTGGATAATTCAACCAAACCACTTGTCTGCGGATGATAAGAAGTAGCAATGCGATGATTAATATGATATTTCTTTGCTAACTTCCCAAAAATCGTATTTCTAAAATGACTTCCTCCATCAGTTATGATTACTCTAGCTATTCAAAATCTGCAAAATATATTCTTTTCTA
Source organism: Papilionanthe hookeriana x Papilionanthe teres (assembly GCA_022702705.1). Classification (NCBI taxonomy): domain Eukaryota; kingdom Viridiplantae; phylum Streptophyta; class Magnoliopsida; order Asparagales; family Orchidaceae; genus Papilionanthe; species Papilionanthe hookeriana x Papilionanthe teres. Next base: position 62,173,634 of record CM040432.1, on the reverse strand, counting down.
AAAACTTTGCAACACTTTGAACATCACATCGAGGTAAACCAATAGCTTCAATCCATTTGGAAACATAATATACTGCTATCAAAATATAAACATTTCTGAAAGATGGTGTAAATGGTCCCATAAAATCTAGTCCCCAAACATCAAATATTTCAACTTCCAACATATAATTGAGGGGCATCTCATTTCTTCTAGAAATATTGCCTACACGCTGACATCTATCATAATTTTTAATATAATCATTCACATCCTTAAAAATTCTAGTCTAATAAAATCCTGATTGTAATATTCTATATGGAGTTTTATCACTTCCAAAATGTCCCCCATAATCAGAATCATGACATTTTTGAATAATTTCATAAGTCTCTTCCAAAGGTACACATCTTCGAATCATAAGATCCTTTCCTTGTTTATATAAAAATAGGTCATCCCAAAAATAAGTCTTAAGCATCGTACGTAAATTTCTTCTTTTCTTGGTATGTCAAACCATAGGGTATAATATTACTAACAATAAAGTTTACTATGTCTGCATACCACGGAACACGCAATTCTTTAATAGTGAACTGTTTTTCATCAGGAAATTGTTCATTAATTTCTTCAATATCACAGAGTGAGTTTTCAATTTCAAGCCTGGACAAATGATCAGCAATTTGATTATCAGAACCCTTCCTATCTACTATCTCAAAATCAAATTCTTGCAAAAGAAGAATCTATCTTATCAGTATTGATTTTGCATAATTTTTCTTCATTAAGTATTTAATAGCAGAATGTTCAGTATGCACCACACATTTAGTTCCAATTAAATATGATCAAAATTTATCAAAGGCAAATACTATAGCTAATAACTCTTTCTCAGTAGTGGTATAATTAATTTGAGCTTCATTAAGAGTTTTACTATCTTAACAAATTACTCTGAAAATTTTATCATATTTCTGACCTAAAACATCGCCAATAGCATAATAACTAGCATCACACATTAATTCAAAAGGTTTTTCCCAATTTGGTGAAATTATTATAGGTACAATGATTAATTTTTCTTTTAATGTATCAAAGGCTTTGAGGCAATCATCATCAAAATTAAAAATTGCATCATTTTCCAGTAAATGGTATAAAGGTTTTGTAATCTTTGAAAAGTCTTTGATGTAACGCCTGTAGAATCCAACATGTCCTAAAAACTTCTAATTCCCCTTACATTGGTCAGGCAAGGTAAATTAGATATAACTTGAATTTTTGCAGGATCTACCTCCAAAATTTTTTCTAAAATCCGATGTCCCAAAACAATTCCTCCTGCTACCTTAAATTGGCATTTTTCCCAATTAAGGACTAAATTAGTTTCTTCACAGCATTTTAGAACTTTAGATAGATGTTCTAAACATGATTCAAACAAAATTCCAAACACTGAAAAGTCATCCATAAAAACTTCAATCCCTTTTTCAATTAAATCACAAAAAATAGCCATCATACATCTCTGAAATGTAGCAGGGGCATTCAATAAACCAAAGGGCATTCTTCTAAAAGCAAATGTACCCTAAGGACTGGTAAACGTAGTTTTCTCTTGATCCTCAAGAGAAATTTGAATTTGGAGGTAACTACTAATCCATCCAGAAAACAAAAGTATTTATGCCAAAATCTCCTCCAACAAGCCATTTGGTATGCAATGAATGACTGAGTTATATAAGATTTTGCAAACGTTCATATCTAGCAATATTAGAGCAACCAACATAGATAAAAGTAGCATGACCAGAGTGACCAGCCATGTTAAAGGAAATATGGAGGTATTGTGGATGAACAACCAATACCTGCAATGTAAGTTCTTTTCTACAAAGTAGCTTGATTTTATTGTTGAGGTTGGATTAAAACAGAAAGCCAGGTAGTTTCTTGAGAATCTTGATATGATGTTTAGTAACCATGGGTTCCAAAATAGCCATACACCTAAATTTGTACATCCTATTAAACTGTAGGATCTTGTTAAGGGACCTAGGATGAGTGAATCCCCTAACATTAGAACACAATATGTTAATCATTGTTTATTATACTCCCTCTCCAAGTTCTAGAAAGAGAGTCTAACAAAACATTCACTGAGCTACTAGCAAAATCATCTTGTTATAAGTTTTTGAGTTCCAATAACCCTTTGCTCTTCTTTTAGTGCTTTTTGAATTGCCATTCCCCTTCTAACTCCTTGTTAAGCTGATGCACCAAACTGTCATCCAGAGCATGTCTCACAAGTTCAGATCTTGTCACGTGTGGTACCTCTCATCCTCTAAAAAATTACAGTAGAATCTACATCATTCTCTAAATCCACTTCATTAATTGAGTGTGAGGCCAAAATGTTTTCAGCAGCATCTTTAGCATAGCGTTGAATCAAAAGTGGCCTCTCTCGTGGGATTTTTAGAGTTAATCTACATCATTATCTAAATCCTACCCCATCACTAAATCATCTATTATATTTTGGCATAAACCTGAGGCTGGTTGGATTAAAGCAAATACAGATGGCAGTTTCACCCATCATGATGCTGGTATTGGTGGGATTTTCAAAAATTGGTTAGGGAAGTGCCTTCTTTTCTTCTCAGCACCTACTTTAGCCAGGTATGCTCTTGAAGCTGAGGCTATTACAATTTTTTGGACCCTTTATATAGCTGATCAGTGCCAACTACACAGAATTATTATAGAGTCTGACTCCAACTGCTTGTTGATATCATCTCTTAAAAGATCAGTTGTCCTTGGCATCTGATAAGATGGATCCAGAATATTTACAGGATTTCCAAAACCTTACTTACTCGCTTTCTTTCATACATAGGGAGGGTAATGGACCAGCTAACTAGTTAGCCAGATCTTGTTTAAATTCTGAAATTCCTGTAATTAGTAAAGTGGTTCCCTTAAGCCTTTTTTTGTTGGAGAGTGACTTATTGGGTCTCCCATTTTTGAGAGTTTTGTAATATCTCTTTAGTGAATGAATTCCTCCTCCTAGTAGTCCTCCTTACTAGCAAGAGGAGTCGCTATTATATATATATATATATATATATATATATATATATATATATATATATATATATATATATATATATATATATATATATAGAAAAAGGAAAATATATCGCCACCAATGTTTAGTTGCATCTGATGTAGGGAAGGTTGAGAGAATACCCCAAAAGTAAGGATTTCAAAAGACCAAAAGGAGAGGTACAAAAAATAGTAAGTTCTAAAGAAGCAACATTCTAGGCCAACCAATTAGCTGGTTGGTTACCTTCCCTATAAATGTTACTCCATTGTATATTTAATCCTTTTGTGAGAGAAAGGATTCTTCTGGACCAATAAATGAATTGCCAAGGGGGAGAAGAGAAGCCCTTCAAGATATTTATAAGATGAAGTGCATCAGATTCAATCACAATGTAGTTATACCTTAAGCGAATGTCAGTTTTAAGGGCCCAAAATACAAGCAAGAAATTCAGCTTCAAAGTCGAAGAAGAGCAAAACAGAGATTGAAAACACCATAGTAATTGACCCTGTGAGTTTCGCAGACACCACCAATCCCAGTAGTCAAAGAGGAAAAACTACCATTTGTGTTAATCTTGACCCAATTAGGGGAAGGCTTACACCAATGGATCACAAAAATTTTATCCTTCCTTGGTAGTTTTAATGGGGAAGAAGAAATGATTTTCTTAAGGTAGCTACAACAATGTACTACCACCTTTCTAGCTTGACAGGAAACCTCTTCATATTTTGCTTTATTTTGGGCCATCCATATGAACCAACTAATAATGAGGGGGATGTAAAACATATGTTGATCTTTCCAATCTGTCCAACGAGCCTCCCAAGTGCACCACTTGTATAATAGATGATTAAGCTTAAAATGATCAAGAATAGCTGTCCATATTTCTCTAGTTACTGGGCAGTGTAAAAAATGTGCAATAAAGTTTCTTCATCAGAATGACACATCCAGCATCTAGAAGCACCTCTTAAACCCTTCATCTTATGAATATCATCAAATGGAAGAAACTTCCGGAACAACCTCGAACTGAAGAATGACATAGAAGGAGTGAGCTTGTTTCCCCAAATGTAGTTCCCCTAGAAGTCATAAGGGTAAGACTGAGAGGTAGAGTGTATATAAGTATTTAGGGATTAATTGGGAGGATTTTTGGTAATTAATTTATCAGGCCTGTTAGGTTCTATAGGAATAGAAATCATGTCCTTCAGGATATTAGCGCTCACAAGTGTACTTAGTAAAGGCACATTCCACTGATTTTCCTGCTAAAAATTGGCCACAGCAAAAGGTGTGGTCACAAACATGTGAGATAAAGATGGAATACTCCCCTCAATAAGCCAATTATCTGGCCAAAAATCAATCTTCCCTTCACCTACTTCCAAGAAAAAAAGAGTATTTGCATAATCTTTAACCTTTAGTAAGCTCTTCCAATGCTTAGAATCCCCAGTTTGGTTTTAGCCATGCATGGGTGAATTCTCTTGTAATAATTATCCCATTAATACTGGACCTAGAGAGTGTCCTTCCTTCTGAATTTAATCCATTATTTATAGTAAAAAATCAGGCTCATGTGCTGAAAACTTTTAAAACCTAGACCTCCATCATTGACAGGTTTACAAAGCTTATTCCATATTGCCCAGTGCCTTTGTTTATGATTTCCTTCCCATAGAAATTTATTAAAAGTTGTTTCCAGAAATTTTTGGGTGCTCTTCTTCATTCTGATCATTTGAAGACTGTAAAGAGGAAGAGTAGTGAGGATGCTTTTTAATAAGGTCACTCTACCTCCATTGGACAGATAAGTATTAGTCCAACAGTTGATATAAGAGGTAATCTTATTAATGATTATATCATAATGAATTTTTTTCATTCTGCCTTTCATCAATTGTACCCCAAGATAATTCAGAAGTAAGGCTATAGAAGAGAAACCAATAAAATTCTTAATCCAATTTTTATTGTGAATATTCAGTTGTTTCCCAGCTAGAAATTGACACTTCTCTTTATTTAACTCCAGTTTAGCCACTTCCTCCAAATGTAATAGGATTTGCATATTTTTGCTAACAGCTTGCTTACTACCATTAGTAAAAATGATTACATCATCAGCATAAGCAAGATGACTGATTACAGGAGTAGAGTTGTGATGAAAACAAATATAATGATGGTTAGTATTAGCTAAACTTAAAGCCTTAAGAAGTAATCAAAAGCCAAAATATAGATTTTTGGGGAGAGGGGGTCCCTCTGTTTGATGCCCCAGCCATGAGAAGTTCCATTAAGGAGTACACTATAAGTAGTGTTAGAAAGCCATCTTTCAAGAAAAGAACAGAAGGTGGGGTTGAAGCCCCTTACATCCAGGACACTGTCAATGAAGTTCCAGCTGATAGAGTCATATGGCTTCTTGAGATCCAGCCTACAAATTAAATTATTACCTCTGCATGGTTTATCAAGATCTAAAATCAATTCCTATGCAAGCAGAATACTGTCTGAGATGGTTCTACCCTGAACAAAAGCTGATTGGTGAGGAGAAATGAGTTTATAAAGATGTGGCTGAATTCTGTGTACCATGATTTTGCTTATGATTTTGTTAAAGGTATTGGTCAAACTATTGGCCTGAAATCATTTCAGTTAGAATTCTTTTTTCCTTTTGGAATTAAGATAATGGTGGTTGAGGAAAAATAATTGGGCAGAGAAGTACCAGAGAAAAAGTATTGAATAGCAGCTATAACATCACCCTTAACAACATCCCAAGCTTTTTTATAAAAGTCAACAGTATACCCATCAGGACCAGCAGCTTTGTTACCATCAACAGTGCTCAATGCCTTCCAAATTTTAGCTTCATCAGGAACATGTATTAACTGTAGTTGTTTTATGTACTCCCTATCACCAATGAACAGCTCAGTGTGAATTCTAGGGGTATCATTTTGTTGACCTCAATTTTTGATGAGGTCTTTTCTCTTCTCTCTCCTTAGTACTTAGGATCTAGCCTTAGGCTTTCCCTTTGACTATCTTAGAGGACTTGACATGGAACCCACCACTTAGAAATTTAAACACCCCTTAAACTCCCTGCAAACCCCATAAGTTTGATTGTAAATCCACAAGTCACTTGGAGGGTTAAAATCAGATGTGGAGGTTTAAAGGATGAGTTCCCTATAGGACTCTTTGGCCTTAGGACTTCCCTGGGTGGCCTGGTCTGGTGAGGGTTGAATTGCTCACACATTACACTTTCACACACATTCCAATCCTAAAACCATTCATGCCTAGCTTGACTTCCTGACTCATGTAGGTAATTCATATGGATGAACCTTAACCCTGTAGCCCTTGGCAAGAGGGTTAGGAACAACATAGTGAATGCCTCAAGTGAGTCCTCTCATGGCTCTTATGGGCTTGATATGGCTTCATGGCTTAACCAAAGTGATTCCATTCTACTCAAACTTGATCAATCTACATTTCTCCAAAATTTCAATTTTTGACCCCTGGGGCCCTACACCGACTAAACCTACCAAATACCCTTGAAACTACCCAAAATTTGCAAAATCACCTAAATTACCCAAAATCATTTCTAAACATTTCCCACCACTCAAATTGATCATCCATAGCCAAATATACCAAAATTTCCAAAAATACCCCACAATACCCTCCAAATACCCAAAATGCCCTTCTTAGCCAAAAATCCCATAAATTCCAAAAATTCCCAAAAAATTCCAGAAAATCCCAAATATTCCCAATTTTGTTTTGTTTGACTACACCATAAGCCAATTATGTCAATTTAACCCACTTTTACCAAAACCCCCAATTTGACCCATTCTTAACCCAAGTGGACCCAATGTCCCACTAAACCAACCCAATATACCTCAATTTTGGTCCAATTCAATTATAAACTTCAATTCAGTATCCCCAATGTCATTTTAGACCAAATCCAAGCCCATTTTGATTGACATTTGGATCCAATTCCAATTTGAAGCTTAAAGCCCAACTTTGGCCCATGACCTAAACCTAGCCCAAACCAACCCAATTCAACTCCAATTAACCCCAAATCTTTTCCTAAACCTTCCTAATATCCCCACAAACAAAACACTAACAAGATTTGCCCCAAATTTGAACCTAAACTCCACCCAAGCTTAACCCAAAGTCAAAATCCCCATTTTTGGCCTAAACCCAAACCTAACCCAAATGGGCCCAAATCCCAAAATTAAGGCCCAACCAAAGTTGAAAACTGTTTGTTACACTCCCATGAACATTTCTCAATATTAATTTTACATCAAATCCAATCTTAGCCCAACCTTGGCCCAAGTTAGCCCAATTTGACCCACTTTGGCCCCTTTTACCAAAAAGCCCAAATTGAACCCATTTCAACTCCAAATGACACCAAACCTTATCCAAATCACTCATGATACATCCCTAAACTAAACCCAGCATTTATTTGGCATGATTTTTTACAAAAATTTCATCCAAAAGTCCATTTTAAAATCTAAAAAACCTCACTTTCTTAAACCTTTTTAAAAAGCCCATTTCCAACAAATTAAAAGCCCAAATTTCATTCCAAAGCCCACATGAAATTTTCCCTCATCATTCCTTATGATTTAAATCACCCCTAAGTTTCAAAATCATCATTAAACCATTTCATATCAAGCTTCATCCAAATCTCCACCAAAATGCCAAAATTCATAAAATCCCCTTTCATGAAATTGACCAAAACTTTTCCCAAGCCAAATGAAGCCATGGAGCCATGCATAAGCCATATGCAAGCCATGGGAGTCACTTTACACCTCACCATGTCATTTATGGCAAAGGGAGGGGGCCTCTTTCTTAATCCTTCATTAATCCTTTTAACCATACTCATGTCACACTCTAAACCAAGCTTAGCCACCTCACCATGGAAAGAGACCTCACCACTCTCTCTTGGCTGACCCAAATGATTCCTCCCAGCCCAAAGTCAAGCCTTGGGGAGGTGCACCTAGCCTAAACCATGCCTTAGACCAAAATGAGCCCAAAATACACTCTCCCCCATTCCACTTAAATCAAACCTCTTTACACATGGCAACAGCCAATTGATTACACAAACATCAAGCCCTGACCTCCCTGACTCTGAGGGTGACCCATGCCTGGCCGGCCAGCCACCACAGTCGTCGGATAACACCATGGTCGAGAGGTCTAAATTGATTCAAAAATTAAATTCCCCCTTGCTGAGTTGTCCCAACCCAAATGACCACCATGGTTGTTCCTCCCTTGCCCTGAGCAGTTGATCCAAGCCTTCAATTGCCCCTGGGGAGCCCTCCAGCCATGTCTATTTAAACCTCACCCCCTCTCGACCAAAGAAGGTGATGAACCAGACCTAAACAAAACTCTGCCAAAATTGCTCCAGGACCTTCTCCTCACTTAGAGCAATTGATCCCCACTGCTCTCCAGCCCTAAACCCCATTGATTGAGCTCAATTTTGGAGCTCAATTCTCAGCCTATAACCAGGACATATCTAAAACCTCCACCAAATCCAAATTAAACTCACCCACACCTGCACAGGAACAAGAGAAGGAGTTCCCCAGTGAAAGCCCCCTCTCCAGGCCACCCATTTGCTCCAGCCTCCAAGCTTTGAAATCAAATGTGGACACTTTTATACCTAGACAATTCCCTGCGAGCCAGAGATTTCATCTGGAGCTTCCTTGGGTGTAATCGAAGGTAACACAACTCTCTGACCGAAGATACACTTCTCAGAGAAACGGTATGCATCATTCCTTCCTCCCGAGCTTCCAGTGATTCTCCATTTTGTTTTACTTAATTTCATAGCATGTAAACCATATGTATGTGTTCGTCTCTTCAAGATGAATCCTTAGAGCATAAGAACATGAAAATCCATTGAGAAATGAGAGAGTTCTTAGGGTTTTAGTGTGGAACGTCACGGGTGCACACCAGTCATAGATGATGACCAGGCGCCGTCCGATCAAGCGTGTATCGAGTGAATGGTTTAGATTGCGCCGGACCTGGGAATGTTACATGAACCGCGGGCCCCTGGAGCGCTGAGTTAGATGGCGGCGGCGAGTGGGAGCCCGACACGTGGGCTTTCAGAGCTGCTGCGGTTGACGCGGCGTCGCGTGGATAAGTAGAAAAATATTGAAATTTTGATTTATTTAAATACCCAGAACTTAGAAAATCCATATCTTTGTGTAGAAGAATCATAAAAATAAACTAAAAATACCCTCTTACTCAGTTAACAGAGGAGAATAATGTGGAAAAGAAATCAAGTTATTTTGATGAGTATTTTATTTTTAATTAATTATTTACTTATTTTAGTATTTTGATTCTTCATTTGCATAGACAAATCACCATGGCATGAGACCATAGGGCTTTTGAAGCCTTTAATCTTGGGAACATTTCCTGAATTTTTCAAGGTAAGAGGCCAGCTCTATAGAAAGTTAGGTATTTTACAAGCATGGGTCACTGTTTTTGGTATTTTAATTCCAGTAATTAGCATGTTGTTCAATAAATTTGAAAAAAAAATGAGAAAGTTTCTTAGGACCAGAGGACCCTAGTATAATTATATCTTGGTTTAATTCATTAAGAATAATCCTAATTGGCCTAACTACTAAAAACTAAATTTTAATTAATTAGGGTTAACCACACATTAAAATAACTTGAAAACAATTCTCTATTGATTTTTGGGATCAGAGGGACCTCGCATAAAAATTTGAAGTCAATTGGAAATGTTTAGCCCTACAAGATGGATTAATTAAGCCACATGATCAAAATTAAACTTAAAAAAATTCATAACTTCAAAAATACGTTTCAAAAATTCACCAAATTGGTTTTGTGGGCTCTCCGGTATCGGAGGAGTCTATAAAAATTAAAATTGGAATTTTCTAAAATTTTTCATTTTTAATGGTATTTTAATAATTAAATAATTATAAAATAAAAAAAATCACAAAAATAATAAAAATCATAAAAATGTCATATTTTGACTCCTAATCACTTAGAAGTAAACCAAATATTTTTTCCACATCTCAAAGTAAAGATATTGAATTTTAAATGCTTAAAACAATTTTTAATTTTAAAAAAATGTATTTTTCCAATCTTTTTCACTAAATTAATTCTAATAAATCAAAGAAAAATAAAAAAATTATAAAATTTGCTTCTCTGAACTCCTTGAGGTCACAGAGAATTAAGAAAAATATAAATTCCATTTTTCAACCTTTATTTTATTTTATAATTAATTAATACTCTAAAACTCAAAATAATTATAATAAATAAAATATAATTTAAAAAACCATCAAAATTGGTCCAAGTGGTCCTCTGGTCATTAGGAACATCCCAAAATTTTCTTAAGGATAGAAACCTTTCCTTGATCATGTTGTTGAATTTCTATTGAAAATCCATATTTTTCACTAAAAATGATTATATAAATAACTTAAATTCAGAAAAATCACATTTTCTTCTCTAATGTCTTAATTGACATATGAATGAAGTGACATAAAAATTTCAAGTTCATTTGAACTCAATTTAGAGAGCTATGAAATAAATAAGCCTAAAAGGGTATAGAGGTAATTAAAGAATTTAAACCCCTTTATTAAAATTTTAGGTTTAATTAAAATGGAGGGTAAATATTTGATTTTATCTTTCTTGGATGATTGAAACTTTGGGATATTAAAAGGGTAGGAACCTATTAATCACTTTTAATAAACCAAAAATGAAACTTTAATTATTTAAACAAATTTAAATTTTGGAAGATTAATGAAAATTTGAATTATTAAAAATAGGGATATAACTTGAGAGGATATTAATTCTTTAATAAAAAAATCCCAAAATAAATTACTTAAATAATATTTAACTCTTAATTAAGATTAAAATGATAATCCAATCTAAGTAAATTAAAAATTAAAAAAAAGATAATAACCCTTAAATTAAAGGAAAGCTCAAAATATTAAGTGGTTTAATAATTAAATTAAATTAAATGAAATCTAATTAAGAAAAAATTAAATTAAATTAACATTTTAACAATTAAATTAAATTAAATTTAAAATATTGAAATTAAATTAAACTAAATTAAGTTAAATTCAATTAAATCAAATTTAAATTATATTAAATTAACATCTTTCAATAATAAGAGTAAAACAAATTCAAAAAATTAAGATCACTTGAAGTATAAAGATTTAAACCAAAAATAATTTGAACACTATTACAAACTTAAAATTATTAATTAAAACCTCATAATTAAACTAAATCACTTTAAACCATTAACTTAAACTTCGATTAAGAATGATTAAATTCTCAACGAACCAACTTGCCCCTAAAGGCTTTAATTATTATAACTCTTAAATAATGTATTAAGTGAGATGTCACTTCATTCATCAGGTAATCAAATACCCAAATTCACTGAGCAAGAGACAAAGCTTAACTAAAACTTCTAGATGATTAATTCATCTGTGCAACTAAATTTACTTGGACTCAAAATAATCTCGGAAATATTGAAAAGATGTTTAGGACTCGTCCTAAACCCTTTCTCAATATGATGAGATGTTTTAGAAGAACAATTGAATTTAATTGTTCTTTGATGAAGAAAATCATCCATAAACAAAACATAAGAACCTAGACGTCATACGAGATGACTAGCAATAGGATTAGGACTTTGGTAGACAACCAAAACCTGTCCCTTAGCTTTACCTAGGTATTTGTTGAGATATTTAAATGCCTTAACATATGTTTTAAATGCAGCTTGGGATGACGGGAAGACACTCCAGGTACACTTTTATTTTATTGCAATTTACTTAATTGCAATTTACTTACATGCACTGTACTTTACTTTTTCTTGCATGTTAAACAAGACTGTAGCATGAACTCCAAAACCTTTAGGATAGTCCCCAAAACTGAAACCCAAAACTAAATTAAAAGTCACAACAAGATAAAATTCACCGCCACAACATTCCAAAATATAAAAAAACTCAAAATTTAATCACAAACATAATAACAAAACTACAATTGCAACTAAATTAAAACGTCTCGTTGAATGATCGGGAATACCTCGGATGATGTAACCCACGTGTTGCTAACGGGATTTCCCACGGTCTAAATGAAAGTGTGGAACTCATTCAGTTGAGTTTAGCAAATTCATCTGGACTAAGTGAATTCGATGAAAATAACGGTGCCGGGATGACGGAACCGTGGGATCTTAATCGGTTCTGTTTAAACAACTTTAAGATTTGTTTTAATTAAAACACTAAAGACATTTAAACTTTAAGATTTCTTAAACCAAAACACTTCTCTGATCTCCTGATTTTCACATTCTAAAACTAAACTTCTCCAGCAACAAGGAGCTCGGAGCATGGTGGGCAGCACGACCATCGTCATCAGCAAAACTCGGGTCTACTTCAGCAAAACCTTTCTTAGAATTAAATAGCCAAGCCATAGGACTTCAAGGTAGTTTGCCTAGTGCAACATAAATCCTCAACTCTTTGTTAGGCATTTGCGTAATCATGTTATGCAAATTAAGCCCTAACTAGTCTTAGGACTCTGAGGTAGTCGTTCGGTACGACATAAACCCTCACATCTTCGAGGCTATTTGTATGATTATGTCATACAAACATAAGTCCTAATTAATTAAAATTGGTAAGATTGAAATATTAAATAAATTCCTAAATTGAAGCCAAAAAATAGGATAGTTTGGGAAGTTGCCAAGATTCTTCTTGGATCCTCAGCTTCTCCTAATTCTCTTCCTTTGGACTCTTAAAATAACTGTTTCGAATTTGAGCTAATCCCTATTGAAATTTCCAAAATCTAATTCTTTGAAAACCTTAAACTTTGAAATTCTTGAGAGCAAAACCACTGATCATTATCGAGAGTTTTCTTAAATGATTCCCGTCATTTAAGATGTAATTAACTGTAGGGGCTTGCCCTTATAGGGAACACCCAAGTAATATAAACCCTGCTTAATTAATTTATATTAAGCAGGGGAACCTATCGGCTTATAAAATTGGTTTGCAGAACACACGGATGTCACAAATCTTCTAGTTTATTTAATCGAGCCCCATCATCAAGCAGTGTGTCTATTCCTCGGGATAGATACATGGTTTGTGATGCGGTGCTCGTTTATATAAATTATTTGAGATGTGAGATTTTTTGATTTCATATCTTAAAATTTTCAAACTTAAAAATTATTTTCAAAATCAAATGTTACTTTCCAAATTATATATATATATTTAAATTAATTTTAAAATTTAAAATTTGCCGACAACTTCTGTAGGCGACCACTTTTTTTAAAATTAAACTTACAACCTAAAAATATGCCGACAGCTTCTGGCGACTCCGCTGGGGACTAGTTCCTCTCTCCATTTTGATTAGATGGTTTTGCTTTCAAAAATCGATAGTGAGTCCATATCCCTAGTGGACCAAAACTATCATTCTTCCGTCGGCATACCACGTTCATTTCTATCTTGAATGGGTATAGTCAACTTCTCTTAGATTTAGGAGCCACTATTTAGACACCCCAAAACAGAGAGGTTCTGAAATCCTTTTACCTCTTTTGCTGAGGTGGGGTGGACCCCCAATAGGTGTTAGCTTAGGAGCGGTCCTTCGGATTGAGAAGTCTTACGATACTTTCTCTTCCTTTCCAATTCTGAATCAGATCCTTTACATTTTCTATACCTTTAAACATTTCGTTCCTAACAAATAAATCTTCTAATAAACAACCCTTTAATAAACAAACTCTTTTAAATCATAAATACACTAAGATAAACAAAAATGTGTTCGGACACTTTCTTTTTCGTCCTAAGTTTTGCGACAAAAGGAAGCATAATTCGAGACTAATACTCAGAATCTACCCTATAGAAAATGACTACGCAAAAGTTAATTTTCTCCTTCACCAATGGAATGAACTTCGCCGTCTATAAGGATGAACTGCCCGACAATGGGATCATCCATTTTGGACAAGGATTCAACAATACAGATATCAAGTTCGCTCACACCACTCTCTTCGCACTAATGGACAAAGTGTCAGAAACTGAAGAGCCTGTAATTGAGTTCAACTTGAAGTCGGCTCAAGAATTCCCTCCCCTGCAAAGGGTTCCAGCTGAAAGAAGTACTGCGGTTCGTAGAAGGATTGTTGTCTCTACCCCCACCGGTCTAGTCATCTCTGCACCTACCCCAGCTTCTGCCAAACTAAAGGGGAAGGAAATCCAAGTCTATGATGAGCCTGTCACCGTGGAGGGTACATATTTTGCTACAATACCATCTGTTTTCGAGATTGGGTCCAGTTCAAGAGTTGCACCCCTAACTCGGACTCAAAGGAGAAATAGAAGCAGAAAGATAGCCAGGATTGAGAAAGCCAAAGTTGCTGAAGTTGCTTTTCTAGAAGAAATTTCTTAGGGAAGAGAAGACCTGCCAGAGTATATACCTTTGTTAGAAGGGAGTAGGTTTCACCCTCTCTCTGCTGCATCGGATGAGGAAGATGTCCGAAGGATTGCCGCTACACTACCCCGACCCGCATACTATAGTAATTGCAAAAGAAAAAGGGTTAAGACTACGCCAATTGCTCGGCTACAAGCTGTGATAGAAAAATTGGCAAAGAAAGAAAGATGCCCTGTGTCAGAAACTCTAAGAAGAATGGGATGAGTGTCAGCTAGATCCCGCCTCAGACCGCGAGTAGGGCTTTCCACTGCCATAGAGAAACCAAGGAAGAAAATGAGAGCAAGTTCACCTGTTGTTGTGTCTGGCCATCATATTAGGGAGGACACCACCTACTAGCATATAGCCGATAGACCGTCTGGTCCTAGGCCTTCTGCTGCAAGAACGATGGTGTGGTGACCTATTATTACCGAGCCAAGACCAACACAATGTCCTGAGAGGAAAAGCCTCGTCAAAGAGCCTGAATCAGAAGGAAGTGCTACTGCGATGAAAGAAACTCCCGAAAAAGAAGTTCAACGGCCATCACACGACAACCGCGAGACTGTTTGGAAGAGACCCCTCGAGGATGCTATAGGAAATCTAAGGACGGATATCCACCGGTTGGCAAAAGAAAGAGGAGAAAAGTTGGAAAAGGAAGTTGATTCATCAGAGTTCATGGATGAGGAGTATGCCGAGGTCAACATGGTTGAAACACAAGCATCGTCAGCCTCGCAGGGTACTCCGGCAGCTGCGGAAAGAGATGAACCGGAAATGATGAGGGCACAGCTTCGGGAAAGAGATGACACAATTTCCCAGATGGAAAAGAGGATGGAAGAGATGGCTGCTGCTTTAGCCACTCTCTAAAGTCAGGTGCAACCTCAGAAAGAAACACCTCCAGAGATCATCCATATTGCAGATGGAGGAAAAGAAATCACATCCGTCAACGGAGATGAGCCACCAAAGAAGGATTCTGCACAGAGCATGATTCCCGAATAGGACATTAAAAACATGGTAGAACAGTAGGTGTGAGAAGCTTTAGCACAATCTAAGAGTGGAGCATCTATTCAGACTGGTAGACCTTACCCTGAAGAGTTTGATGCAGTCTAATACCCGAAAGGCTTCGTACCACCTCTGTTTAAGAATTTTGTTGGAACGGGAAACCCCTGGCAGCATGTCGCACATTTTCGTGCTAGTTGCTGCAATGCCGGTGGGAGTGACGCTTTACTCTTTTGTCAGTTCTTCAGCAGTTTGTCAGGAATTGCTTTCGACTGGTACACAGAATTGCCAAATGGTTCAGTTAAGACCTTTGCAGAGTTAGAAAACCTTTTTCGTTAAGCGGTTTGCCGGGGCTCGGCACCACATCACCATCGGTGATCTAGTGGTGGAACACCAGAAACCGAACGAAACTCTAGTGGATTACATACTTCGATGGAGAAATTTAAGCATGAAGTGTGAACCACAATTTCCGAAACAGCATGCAGTCGACATCTTGCTTAAGAGTATCCATGGGTCGATAACACTTCTCCTTAAAGGATTTACAATCAAGACTTTCGAGAAGTTGCTTAGCAAGGCAGGGAGCTTGCAAGAGGAAGCAAAGCAGCTAAGTTTCGTAGACAAGACCGATAAACAGAATGCCGTGAAAAAATTCGAAAAGAAGTCCAGAATCTTCGCAGCAGTAGATAAGGGCAAGAAGCCGTGCAGATATAGCCAGAGCGGCCACAGCCTAGCTATGAACCACCGCAACGTACTTACCAATAACCTCAGCAGGGTTATCAACAACCTCTACCAAGCTATCAGCCGCATCAGCAGTATGAGCAACCGCCTCGTCCACATCATACCCTGAAAGATTTTTTGAACAAGGAATATCCATTAAAAACTGAAGCAGTAGCGAAAATGTTCCACAGTTTAATGAAGACACTAGATTTTCAGCTACCAGAGCACAAGAGGCCGGAAGAAGTCAATAAGAAAGATCATCCAAACTATTGTCCTTACCTCCGATGCTCAGGTACAAGTTAGAGGATTGCATCACTTTCAAGATTTGGCTTGACGACAATCTCTGGAAAGAGAACATAACGATCCCGAAGGAATACATGAAGGAACCCAAAAAAGGAGGTTCCGTCAATGTTATTTCAACGGATCCAATTGTTCCGATAGACCCTTACACAACCCAGGATGGATGGAGTACCGTCTGGACAAAGTCTTCAAAGAAAATCTTAGATCACATCCAAACCGCATCGGTGCGTGCTTCAACTCGAAGTTTGAAATCTGCCGAGCCGGCACTATCGCTTGCAATTGAAGAACCGCCCCAGAAGGAAGAGAAGATAACAGAAGAGAAGAAAACCGAGGCTCCAAAGAGTAGACTAGGGGCTGCTTATCCTAGGATGCTTGTTTCCGATTCGGGGGAGAAATCCCTCGAACCTCTAACTCTGTATGATTATTTGCTCGCCCTTCCGGGATCTTATAATGATAAGAGTTTTGGCGTTGGCTACGTTTTGACTGTTTCTAACGATTATGTAACTAGCGACAACCAACCTAATCCGGATCTCAATTCCGATATAAATAACGATTCACAAATCATACTAAATCTCAATGACCACGACGAAGAAGAAGACATTCACAAAGATGGCTACGAAAGCTCAACAAGCAACGAGTCTATTTATGAATTTCGAGGAGCTCCAATTGCAATAGAATTAGAGTCATCAGATTCCAAAGCAACGCTAGAAGAGCCAGTCGTTCCGATTCATGAGAATACACTGGCAGATTCAGCACCAAATTCAGAAGAAATAGCAGAAGTCAATTTAAGGAGCGGAAAAGTTATACCTCCGAGAGTGGGTCCAAAGGATAAACGAAAGCAGGTAGTTGCTCAGGAAGAGCCAACCCCAGCAGAGGAATTTCCCATTCGGGAAGAAACCGAGGAACATGGTAATAAATTAGACTACATCGTGCTAGCCCATCTTAGGAAACTACCAGTCAAACTAAGCATATACGACGCTCTGATCCTGTCAAAGGAGATGAGGGAAGCTCTGATGAAGGCTCTACTTGATCTAGAGATTTGTTTAGCTCAAATGGTCGGTAATTCCTTCGACGAGGTTTGCTCGTTAAAAGAACAACGAGGTGTTACCTTCACGGACAATGATTTACTACTCGGAACGGCTGATCACAATCGACCATTGTACATTTCAGTCACTATCGAAAAGTTTACGCTCTCCAGAGTGTTGGTTTATCCGGGAGCATCAATCAACATAATGAGCCTTCGAACGTTAGCATATTTGGAAATTGATGCTCGCGAACTTGAAGCAGACAAGATGTTATTAAGAGGGTTCAATCATAAATGAGAAAGAGCTCTTGGATCGATAACACTATTAATGAAGACCCGTGAAGCAAAGACAACCGCAAAAGTCCACATAATTGATTCTGAGACATCGTTCAACGCTCTACTGGGTCGAACATGGATCAATGATAACAGGATGGTACCATCGTCTCTGCACCAGTACATAAAGTGTTACGATAGAGGAGAACAGTGTATCAAAGGTGACCTGCAACCGTTCTCTGTGAATGAAATCGGAATTCATGAAGATGCAGCCTACTACGCGCCTCCGAAGAAAACAATCTTTTCCAGAAACGCCATACCAAATAAAGCAAAAGAAGTGCAAGACGATAAAGAGCCAGAAAATCTAGTCCAACAGTTACTCACCACTCTCTTACGGCGAGATGGTGAAGGTTTCTTCAGAACTCGCACCCGAGGTCGAGGCCGGGAACGAGGTCATGGAAGAGACGTTAGAACTGTTGGACAAAAGAAACCGGTCATCAGCATTGATTGGGAGATAAATTTCGAAGAAGAAGAAATCAAGAAAGAAGCAGCGACAGTAAATCAAAAGAAACCCCAGTTCAAGGTCTCTCTCGAAGATGAAAAGAATGAAGAACACAAATCATTGTACGAGAAGATTAACCATTATGTACACACTATGACCCTGACCCCGATCCATTCTAATAAGATCAAGGGTATGGTGGTCAAGGAAGTGCATGATGGTGGTGCTAAGCCAATCAAGTTCTACCGTGGTGCTTCTTATTCCAATACTGAAAAAGATGTACAATTTGAAGATGTTACCTCTTCCGAATTAATGGAACTGCCTTTTGAGTGGTACTCTCCTTATGTTCAAAATTTAATTCAACGTGGAGTCTTACCTCGACGATGGACAAAAGGTCAATCACAACATTTTGAAAAATTATGGAATATGCCAGTCGACCTCCCAATTCAAAACATGGTCTAAGATTCGACACAGTAGGGTCTGTTGACGATACGGGATTTTGCTTGGTTGTCACTTGCGAGCCTAATGAAGACTGCTTGGAAGCTTCAGAAGATCTCGAAGATCTGCCTATCGGAGATGCTCCACCAGAATTCGAAGAAGAAATTAACTCTACAATAGACGAGTTAATGGAAGTTAACTTAGGTACTAGCTAAGAGCCTTGGCCGACCTTTGTTAGCTCCTTACTCAATAAAGAAGACTCCGAGAAGATAATCAAGCTATTGATGGAGTTCAAGGACTGTTTTGCTTGGAGTTATGATGAAATGCCAGGATTAGCTCCAGAATTCGCAGTTCACAAATTAGGAGTGGATCCCACTGCCGTTCCAGTTAGATAAGCTCCGAGAAGAATGCGTCTAGAGATTGAACAACAAGTTATAGCTGAATTTAAGAAGATAATAGACGCTAAATTTGTCCGTGAAGGGCAATACCCAACTTGGTTAGCCAATGTGGTACCAGTTAGAAAGAAGAATGGTCAGATCAGAATCTACGTAGACTTCAGAGATTTAAACAAAGCATGTCCAAAGGACGAATTCCCGCAACCAATTCCAGAATTGATGATCGACATTGCTTCAACACATGAAGTCTTTTCTTTCATGGATGGATCTTAGGGATACAATCAGATAAAGATGGCACCAGAAGATGAAAAGCTTACAGCATTCAGAACGCCGATCGGGGTATACTGCTACACAGTGATGCCGTTTGGATTAAAGAACGCGGGAACAACTTATCAAAGAGCAATGACGAGAATTTTCGATGATCTCATTCACAACTAAGTCGAGTGATACTTGGATGATGTGGTCATCAAGAGTAAACTAAAAGAAGATCACTTGTATGATTTGAGAATTGTTTTCGAGCGATTAAGACAATATAACCTTAAGATGAATCCCTTGAAATGCGCCTTCGGCGACACCTCTGGGAAATTCTTAGGATTTGTTGTTTGACATCGTGGGATTGAAATCGATCCGGAGAAGATTAAAGCTATCTTAGAAATGCCACCTCCCAAAACCTTGAAACAACTATGATCCTTTCAAGGAAAATTGGCATATCTTCGACGCTTTATCTCGAATTTTTCAGGAAGGTGTCAGCCTTTTTCTTCTTTGGTTAAGAAAGATGCCAAGTTTACTTGGGACTCTAATTGTCAACATGCCTTCGATGACATCAAACAATATTTAATGACACCTCCTGTTTTAGCAACCCCAGTCTCGGGTAGACCGTTGATACTTTATACTGCGGCTTTAGACGACTCTCTCGGAGCCGTACTAGCCCAGTCAATGACGAGGGAAAAGAAAACGCGCTCTATTACTTAAGCCGTCATCTAATTCGACGGAAGTAAAGTATCCTCCTATTGAGAAGCAACGCTGGCCACGATCTTCGCCGCACAGAAGCTCAGGCACTACATGCTTTGTCACAAGGTCAACCTTATTTCGAAGTTCAATCCATTGCAATATTTGATGACCCGTCCGACACTTTTTGGCAAACTTGCCAGGTGGTCAATGATACTATTGCAATTCGATATAACTTTCATTCCTCTTCGTGCTGTAAAGGGACAAGTCTTAGCAGACTTCCTCGCAGCACACCCTTTACCGGCAGAATCGCCTCTTAACGACGACTTGCCAGAAGAGCAGATAGTGAGCCTAGAAGAGCCCGATGATCAGCGTTGGGAACTGTACTTTGATGGAGCATCCTCAGCACAAAAAGATAAAGAATCGCAAATGATAGTGCTCGATAAGGCAGGAATCAGACTAATATTTATAACACCAGAGCGGGAGATGTTAAGGTATTCCTACCACTTAACAAAACCGTGTACAAACAATAAAGCCGAATACGAAGCCCTTATAACCGGATTGGAATTAACCATTCAGATGGGGATGACGGATATCAACATCTATGGGGATTCTCAGTTGATCATTCAACAAGACACCGGACAATACAAAATTCTAAAGCAAAGACTCGAGCAGTACTTCCAGTATGCCATGAAACTGTTGGAGCAGATTCCAAATGTAACGATCTACAAGATCCCCAGGAGAGAAAATGCTCTCGCAGATGCGTTAGCCCGCCTTGCAAAAGAATTTGCTTGCTTGCAGGATGAGTCAGTTGAAATGTCAATTCAAGGAAGACAGGTCCTATCACAGCTCGACATGGATACAATACACAAATCGACAGAAAAAGTAGAAGAAACAATTGCGACGATGAAAAAAATATAGAAGGCGGCGCCGGCCAACGATGAACTACTTGCAAACAGGAAACTTACCGGACGATAAGTCGATAGCCCATCAAATCAAGAAAAGAACTCTGTCTTACGCATTAATAAACAACACATTATACAGAAGGTCTTTTGATCAGATGTGGCTAAGATGCTTGCGGGTCCGAGGCTCGTGAAATTGTTAAAGAAGTACACTCAGGACTTATGGCGCTCATCAACCAGGTCCGAAAATGAAAATGAAGATTTAAACACTAGGGTACTACTGGCCCTCGATGATGACTGATTGCATGAAGATTGCTAAAAGTTGTCACCAGTGCCAAGTGCATAGAGTGGTTCTACATCAACCTCCAAATGTGCTACATCCGACAATCGCGTCATGGCCATTTGAGTGTTGGGGCACAGATATTGTGGGTCCGATAGAGCCGCCTTCTTCAAGAGGACATCGCTTCTTTCTTGCAGCTACATATTACTTTTCTTAGTGGCCAGAAGCAGTACCGCTCAGAGAAGTGAAAGCACTTCACGTGCTATAATTCTTTAAGAATCAATTCGTCTACCGTTTCGGAGTACAGCGCAGAATCATTTCAGATAATGGGTCCGCATTCAAGAGTACGAAGATTAACAATTTTGTTAGAAGACATGGGATCGATTGGAGCTATTCAACAATCTATTACCCAAGAGCGAACGGCTTGGCCGAGGCTTTTAATAAAACTCTCGTCCAAATCCTAAAGAAAACTTTGGACGACAATAAGAGAACTTGGCACGAGAAGTTGTTAGAAGCCTTATGGGCCTATAGGACGACTTTCAGAACGCCCACCCAGTCTACGCCTTACGCCTTAGTGTACGAGTCCGAGGCCGTTCTACTCTTAGAGGTTCAGCTTCCTTCTCTCAGAATTGCAGTTGTAAACAAAATCACTACAGAAGAAAATGCCAGACTACGACTAGAAGAATTGGAAAGCCTGGAAGGGAAAAGACTTTCAGCACAGCAGAATTTGGAATTGTATCAGGCCAAGATGATCCAGGCCCATGATAAATTAGTCCGCCCAAGGACATTCAAAGTAGGTGACTTAGTTTTAGTTCTCAAAAGACCTATTCTTGCACATCGCAAGATAGGTGGCAAAATTTGAACCAACATGGAAAGGGCCAATTGTGGTCGAGGCAGTTTACTCACGAGGTTCCTACCAGCTTGTAAATTGCAGTGGAGAGCGACCTATGCTTCCAATTAATGGACGATATCTAAAGAAGTATTACGCAACCTGATGTTTCGAAGGATGAATCCTCATTCCTAGAAGCACGGGCACGATAATTACTTATGACTTGGTACGAACCAAAAAATATAAAAAGTGGATGATAAAGAAAATCATTAAAAAAAATGTTAAAAAAAGAGAACATGTGAAATCATGATAATAAAATCTTTATCCTTCCTTTCAAATCGAGTCTCACTCTTGATCTTTCTTCATCTTTTCTTACTCCTATGTGAATTTAAAATAAACGAATAAAAGATCGTCATTAATAAACAAATTTTTCTACTCTTCTTGTTCTTAGTACAGCCCCTGATCCTTTCCTTGTTTTTCGCAGGGAAATGTTTAACGGGCGGTTGGTTCTGAACTTTAAGAATGGCCTAAGTCTAGCACTTGATGAAAAGAGGGTGAAGGATGGAGCCGTGATCGAGATTGACTCTGACTTCACACCAGCTGGGATACAATATGAAGAAAATGATTGGACCCCGATCGATCGGGAAGAACTCTGCAGCCATACAGTGATGAAATTGGGTGGCTCGAATCAACCATCTACCAGCAAAAAGAGAAAAGCAAATGCCGCTCATGCAACAGGAGAAGATAAGAAAGTTAAGTCCGTTGTTGCTACAGCAGAGGGCAGGCTTGTCAGTGCCATGCCCACAAAAATCCAAGGGGTAAGGAGAGCTACTCTCACAGCCACTCAGCGAAGGAACAAGAACCGTCACATTCGCAAGATGCTGACCAAGTTAGCAGCAGATCAACATGAAGAGACAGTTGCTACTGTCAATACAAATACTCTGGAGAAATTGGTTCGTCCAGAACCGGAGAGGAGGAGATCAATTCCAAGGAAAGTAGAACAGATAAAGGAAATTCCAAGAAGAACAGGGATAGTACCACGACGCCAGACAGATGCACCAGTTCTGAAGATTCTTGTTGTGAAAGCAACCCCGGAGGATGTCCCGACGAGGCTCGTCCACGAGGAGCCAAGACATGCGGGAGAGCGTGCCAGGGTGGAACCATACATTCCCCGATACGTTAGTAGACCTTGCCAGTTGCAGATAATTCCAGAATATGAGTTAGAAAGAATGCGGAATGTCAAAAAGAGAACTTTTGAATACTTGAGAGAATTGGAGGCAAGAGGATCAATATCTTATAAGGCCTCGAGCTGCATACAGATGTGTTCTCAGACTACGAGCAACAAAAAATGGTAGACTGCATACTTGAACTCCAGAAAATGGGTCGAGCTGGCCGCCTAAGGGAAAAGACTTATTCAGAACCCCGAAGGTGGATGCTAGGGAAAGGAAGAGTTACAATCCAGTGCGGATGTTGCTACAACTTCGAAGTAGACAGAAAAGGAAATCCACCAGGGATACTCCGTCGCAGTGAGGTGGATCCGATGCTGAATGTTATTAAAAGAATGGTAAGAAGGATGATAACATGGAGGGTATTTCCCGCAGATTGCATACCCAACAGCTGCATCATTAACATCTACAAGGAGGGCGACTGCATACCTCCACATATAGATCATCAAGATTTCGTTAGACCTTTCTACACAGTGTCTTCTGTCAACCAGTGCAATATCATGTTCGGATCTGACCTTCAGATTGCAGGCCCAGGTGAATTCTGAGGGCCAGTAGAGATACCAGAACCGGTAGGTTCCGTCATGGTATTAAAATGGAATGGAGCGGACATCGCAAAGCATTGCATTCCAGGGGTGCCTGTTGAGCGGATCTCTGTTACTTTCAGGAGGATGGACGACAGAAAAATGCCTTTCCACTTCCAGCTAGATCCAGAGTTAGAGAATCTCCAGCCTTACGAGCTGTGAGTTACATGGGAGATAGCACACCTCCAATGCACATCCATACAACATTTCTGCCAAGGATGACTTGGAAGGTGATGTTATTGTCTATGTATCTCACTATTTAGACATGGATTTTGACAGCTGCTTTTAGAAGAAACTTGAAGAATCTTACACAATCCGTTTTGGATTTATATGGATTGTATGAGATATTAAATTCTCAAAGAAAATATCATCATATTTTGGATCAAGATGTATGATGTATTTTCAACAAAATTGGAATGAAAGTGTCCATGTCATGTTTTGTCTTCACCTATTTTTGTGTGAATTGACCGAGAAATGCCATTAAATTAAAAGAACTTCGAGCAAAGAACAAAGGAAAAATGGAGATAAACAAGAACTTTTTTTTAAAAAAATCTAAATGTTAAAATGAATTCTAAACTAATACGAATTCTCAATTTATTTTTGAAATTGAATCACCAAAACGAATGAAATCGATCTGAATCCTTCGATCTGAATCCTTCGATCTGAATCCTTCAATCTGAATTCTCGATCTGAATCTTTCAATTATTCTTCAAAATGAAATCTGTTTGAGACTCTTCTGAAATTCAAATCTTTTCCTCGACTTGTCACCGGGTCGAGTCTTTTCAACTTGGTTCACTTACCAGTTCTTTTTAAAATCTTTTCTCTGCGAGTTACAGGATCGACTAGTTCTATTGACTCGGAGCCACAAACTTTGTTCGATTTGGTTCTGATGACATGGGATTGGGTCCCACTTCATACAGATAAATCCTCGAGATTGGAACCAGTTTCCAATTCTCATTAAATCCTCAAGATTGGAACTAGTTTCCGGTTCTCATTAAATCCTCGAGATTGGAACCAGTTTCCGATTCTAATTAAATCCTCGATATTGGAACCAGTTTCCATTTCTCATTAAATCCTCGAGATTGGAACCAGTTTCCATTTCTCATTAAATCCTCGAGATTGGAACCAGTTTCCATTTCTCATTAAATCCTCGAGATTGGAACCGGTTTCCAATTCTCATTAAATCCTCGAGATTGGAACCAGTTTCCATTTCTCATTAAATCCTCGAGATTGGAACCAGTTTCCATTTCTCATTAAATCTTCAAGATTGGAACCAATTTCCATTTCTCATTAAATTCTTGAGATTGGAAACAGTTTCCAATTCTCATTAAATCCTCGAGATTGGAACCAGTTTCCAATTCTCATTAAATCTTCGAGATGGGAACCAGTTTCTATTTCTCATGAAATCTTCGTGATTGGAACCAGTTTCCAATTCTCATGAAATCTTCGTGATTGGAACCAGTTTCCATTTCTCATTAAATCTTCGAGATTGGAACCAGTTTCCATTTCTCATTAAATCTTCGAGATTGGAACCAGTTTCCATTTCTCATTAAATCTTCGAGATTGGAACCAGTTTCCATTTCTTATTAAATCTTTAGGATTGGAACCAATTTCCATTTCTCATTAAACATTCGAGACTGGTACCAAATTCCAGTTCTCTCCTTTCGAGGTTGGTACCAAATTCCGACTCTCTTCCGAGATTGATACTAAATTTCAATTTTCCCTTTCGAGAGTGGTACTAAATTCCAGTTCTCATTTTGAGATCAGTACCTAAAATTTGATTCTCATCCTTTTTAATCGATACTTAAACTCTGATTCTCACTCCGAGGCTGGTACCTAAATTCCAATTCTCTTCGCGGTCCCGAGGTTGAAACCTAGGTTTCAATTCTCATTTCAAATCCAGATTTTCTTGAACTGATTTTAAATTAAAACTCAATCAAAATTGAAACTCAGAACAAATCAAAACCTAAACTCACACATTAAAACATAAAACAGAAAATGAAATGAAATCTAAATCAAAATTCCCCAGATCTTATGATCTAGAATTCACCGTCTTCTCTTTTCTCCAGCGAGAGTTCAGGGACCTCCAGTCTTGGAGATATAATCAATACTCCCCAGTAGAAATTTGTTTCTACTCTGTTCTAAGTGTCACTTAGACGTCTGTGTTGGTTTTGTTGATCTCTTCGGTCAACACTAATACGCACGGTGTGCTTGGTTAGCACACCGCACCTATTGGGAGTCCATTTGTTGACCTCATTTTTGATGAGGTCTTTTCTCTTCTCTCTCCTTACTACTTGGGATCTAGCCTTAGGCTTTCCCTTTGACTATCTTAGAGGACTAGACATGGAACCCACAACCTATAAATTTAAACACCCCTTAAACTCCCTGCAAAGCCCATAAGTTTGATTGTAAATCCCTAAGTAACTAAAATCAGATGTGGAGGTTCAAAGGATGAGTTCCCTATAGGAATCTTTGGCCTTAGGACTACCCTGGGTGGCCTGGTCTGGTGAGGGTTGACTTGTACACACATTACACTTTCACACACATTCCAATCCTAAAAGCATTCATGCCTAGCTTGACTTCCTGACTCATGTAGGTAATTCATATGGATGGACCTTAACCCCTAGGCCCTTGGCTAAGAGGGTTAGAAACAACATAGTGAATGCCTCAAGTGAGTCCTCTCATGGCTCTTATGGGCTTGATATGGGTTCATGGCTTAACCAAAGTGATTCCATTCTACTCAAACTTGATCAATCTTCATTTCTCCAAAATTTCAATTTTTAACCCCCGGGGCCCTACACCCACTAAACCTACCAAATACCCTTGAAACTACCCCAAAATTGCAAAATCACCTAAATTACCCAAAATCATTTCTAAACATTTCCCACCACTCAAATTGATCATCCATAGCCAAATAGACCTAAATTTCAAAAAATACCCCTCAATACCCTCAAATACCCAAAATGCCCTTCTTAGCCAAAAATTCCATAAATTCCAAAAATTCCCAAAACATTCCTGAAAATCCTAAATATTCTCAATTTCATTTTGTTCAACTACACTATAATCCAATTTTGTCAATTTAACCCACTTTTACCAAAACCCCCAATTTGACCAATTCTTAACCCAAGTGGACCCAATGTCCCACTAAACCAACCTAATTGACCTCAATTTTGGTCCAATTCAATTCTAAACTTCAATTCAATATCCCCAATGTCAATTTAGACCAAATCCAAGCCCAATTTGATTGACATTTGGATCCAATTCCAGTTTGAAGCTTAAAGCCTAACTTTAGCCCATGACCTAAACCTAGCCCAAACCAACCAAATTCAACTCCAATTAACCCCAAATCTTTTACTAAACCTTCCTAATATCCCCAAAAACAAAACACTAACAAGATTTGTGCCAAATTTGAATCTAAACTCCACCCAAGCTTAACCCAAAGTCAAAATCCCCATTTTTGGCCTAAACCCAAACCTAACCCAAATGGGCCCAAATCCCAAAATTAAGGCCCAACCAAAGTTGAAAACTCTTTCTGACACTCCCATGAAAATTTCTCAACATTAATTTTACATCAAATCCAACCTTAGCCTAACCTTGGCCCAAGTTAGCCCAATTTGACCCACTTTGGCCCCTTTTACTAAAAAGCCCAAATTGAACCCATTTCAACTCCAAATGACACCAAACCTTATCCAAATCACTCATGATACATCCCTAAACTAAACCCAACATTTATTTGACATGATCTTTTACAAAACTTTCATCCAAAAGTCCATTTTAAAATCTAAACAAACCCACTTTCTTAAACTTTTTTAAAAAGCCCATTTCCAACAAATTCAAATGCCCAAATTTCATTCCAAAGCCCACATGAAATTTTCCCTCATCATTCCCTATGATTTAAATCACCCCTAAGTTTCAAAATCATCATTAAACCATTCCATATCAAGCTTCATCCAAATCTTTACCAAAGTGCCAAAATTCATAAAATCCCCTTTCATGAAATTGACCAAATCCTTTCCCAAGCCAAATGAAGCCATGGAGCCATGCATAAGCCATATGCAAGCCATGGGAGTCACTTTACACCTCACCATGTCATTTATGGAAAAGGGAGGGGCCTCTTTCTTAATCCTTCATTAAGCCTTTTAACCATACTCATGTCACCACTCTCTCTTGGCTGACCCAAATGATTCCTCCCAACCCAAAGTCAAGCCTTCGGGAGGTGCACCTAGTTAAGAATAATCCAATTGGCCTAACTACTCAAAACAAAATTTTAATTAATTAGGGTTAACCACACGTTAAAATAACTTGAAAACAATTCTCCACTGATCTTTGGGATTAGAGGGACCTCACATAAAAATTTAAAGTCAATTAGAAATGTTTAGCCCCACTAGATGGATTAATTAAGCCACATGATCAAAATTAAACTTAAAAAAATTCATAACTTCAAAAATACATTTCAAAAATTCACCAAATTGGTTTTGTGGGCTCTCTGGTATCAAAGGAGTCCATAAAAATTAAAATTGGAATTTTCTAAAATTTTTCATTTTTAATGGTATTTTAATATTTAAATAATTAAAATATAATAAAAATCACAAAAATAATAAAAATCATAAAAATGTCACATTTTGACTCCTAATCACTTAGGAACAAACAAAATATTTTTCCCAAGTCTCAAAGTAAAGATATTGAATTTTAAATGCTTAAAACAATTTTTAATATTAAAAAAAAGTATTTTTCCAACCTTTTCACTAAATTAATTCCAATAAATCAAACAGAAATTAGAAAATTATAAAATTTGCTTCTCTGAACTCCTTGAGGTCAGAGAGAATTTAAAAAAATATAAAATCCATTTTTCAACCTTTATTTTATTTTATAATTAATTAATACTCTAAAACTCAAAATAATTATAATAAATAAACTATAATTTAAAAAATCACAAGTGGTCCTCTGGTCATTAGGAACATCCCATAATTTTCTTAAGGACAAAAACCTTTCCTTGATCACATTGTTGAATTTCCATTGAAAATCCATATTTTTTAATAAAAATAATTATATAAATAAATTAAATTCAAAAAAATCACATTTTCTCCTCTAATGTCTTAATTGAAATATGAATGAAGTGACATATGAATGAAGTGACATAAAAATTTCAAGTTCATTTGAACTCAATTTAGTGAGCTATGAAATAAATAAGCCTAAAAGGGCATAAAGGTAATTAAAGAATTTAAATTATTAAAATTTTAGGTTTTATTAAAATGGAGGGTAAATATTTGATTTTATCTTTCTTGGATGATTGAAAATTGGGAAATTAAAAGGGAAGGAACCCATTAATCACTTTTAATAAACCAAAAATGAAACTTTAATTATTTAAACAAATTTAAATTTTGGAAAATTAATGAAAATTTGAATTATTAAAAATAGGGATATAACTTGAGAGGATATTAATTCTTTAATAAAAAAATCCCTAAATAAATCACTTCAATAATATTTAACTCTTAATTATGATTAAAATGATAACCCAAACTAAGTAAATTAAAAATTTAAAAAAAAGATAATAACCCTTAAATTAAAGGAAAGCTCAAAATATTAAGTGGTTTAACAATTAAATTAAATTAAATTAAATCAAATTAAGTAAAAATTAAATTAAAATTAAAATTAAATTAAATTAAAAATTTAACAATTAAATTAACTTAAATTTAAAATATTGAAATTAAATTAAACTAAATTAAGTTAAATTCAATTAAATCAAATTTAAATTATATTAAATTAACATCTTTCAGTAATAAGAGTAAAACAAATTCAAAATATTAAGATCACTTGAAGTATAAAGATTTAAACCAAAAATAATTTGAACACTATTCCAAACTTAAAATTATTAATTAAAACCTCATAATTAAACTAAATCACTTTAAACCATTAACTTAAACTTCGATTAAGAATGGTTAAATTCTCAACGAACCAACTTGCCCCTAAAGGCTTTAACTATTATAACTCTTAAATAGTGTATTAAGTGAGATGTCACTTCATTCATCAGGTAATCAAATGCCCAAATTCACTGAGTAAGAGACAAAGCTTAACTAAAACTTATAGATGATTAATTCATCTGTGCAACTAAATTTGCTTGGACTCAAAATAATTTCGGAAATATTGAAAAGATCTTTAGGACTCGTCCTAAACACTTTCTCAATATGATGAGATGTTTTAGAAGAACAATTGAATTTAATTGTTCTTTGATGAAGAAAATCATCCATAAACAAAACATAAGAACCTAGACGTCATAGGAGATGACTAGCAATAGGATTATGACTTTGGTAGACAACCAAAACATGTCCCTTAGCTTTACCTAGGTATTTGTTGAAATATTTAAATGCCTTAACATATGTTTTAAGTGCAGCTTGGGATGACGGGAAGACCCTCCAGGTACGCTTTTATTTTATTGTAATTTACTTTATTGCAATTTACTTACATGCACTGTACTTTACTTTTTCTTGCATGTTAAACAAGACTGTTGCATGAAAACCAAAACTTTTAGGATAGTCCCCAAAACTGAAACCCAAAACAAAATTAAAAGTCACCACAAGATAAAATTAACCGCCACAACATTCCGAAGTATAAAACAACTCAAGGTTTAATCACAAACATAACAACAAAACTACAATTGCAACTTAATTAAAACGTCTCATTGAATGATCGGGAATACCTCAGATGATGTAACCCACGTGTTGCTAACGGGATTTCCCACGTTCTAAATGAAAGTGTGGAACTCATTCAGTTGATTTTAGCAAATTCATCTGGACTAAGTGAATTCGATGAAAATAACGGTGCTAGGATGACGGAACCGTGGGATCTTAATCAGTTCTGTATAAATAAATTTAAGATTTGTTTTAATTAAAACAATAAAGACATTTGAACTTTAAGATTTCTAAAACAAAAACACTTATCTCATCTCCTGATTTTCACCTTCTAAAACTAAACCTCTGCAACAACAAGGAGCTCGGAGCATGGTGGGCAGCACGGCCATCGTCATCAGCAAAACTCGAGTCTACTTCAGCAAAACCTTTCTTAGAATTAAATAACCAAGCCATAGGAATTCGAGGTAGTTTGCCTAGTGCAACATAAATCCTCAACTCTTTGTTAGACATTTGCATAATCATGTTATGCAAATTAAGCCCTAACCGGTCATAGGACTCCGAGGTAGTCGTTCGGTACGACATAAACCCTCACATCTTCAAGGCTATTTGTATGATTATGTCATACAAACATAAGTCCTAATTAATTAAAATTTGCAAGATTGAAATATTAAATAAATTCCCAAATTGAAGCCAAACAACAGAATAGTTTGGGAAGTTGCCAAGATTCTTCTTGGATCCTCAGCTTCTCCTACTTCTCTTCCTTTGGACTCTTAAAATAACTGTTCCGAATTTGAGCTAATCCTTATTGAAATTTCCAAAATCCAATCCTTTGAAAACCTTAAACTTTGAAATTCTTGAGAGCAAAACCACTGATCATTATCGAGAGTTTTCTTAAATGATTCCCGTCATTTAAGATGTAATTAACTATAGGGGCTTGTCCTTATAGGGAACTTTAAGAACCCAGGTATTATAAACCCTGCTTAATTCGTTTATATTAAGCAGGGGAACCTGTCGGCTTATAAAATTGGTTCGTAGACCAAACGGATGTCACAAATCTTCTAGTTTATTTAATCGAGCCCCATCATCAAGTAGTGTGTCTATTCCTCGGGATAGATACACGGTTTGTGATGCGGTGCTCGTTTATATAAATTATTTGGGATGTGAGATCGTTTGATTTCATATCTTAAAATTTTCAAACATAAAAATTATTTTCAAAATCAAATGTTAATTTCCAAATTATCTATATATTTAAATTAAATTTAAAATTTAAAATTCGCCGACAACTTCTGTAGGCGACCACTTTTTTAAAATTAAACTTACAACCTAAAAATATGCCGACACATTTGAAGTAGCAGATAGTAAAGTTTGAAAATGATGTACAACACATTGAGCAATTAACAAGGGGTAAGATATCAGTTGTCCTTGGTTGTTTCTAATGCTGTGTACTGCATTACATTGTCTTCTGTACTTAATAAGAGAATGGAAATATTTTGATTTCCTATCTCCATAAAGAAATTTGTTCACTGCAGCTTTTTGTTTTAGGTATTGCTCTTCCACCTCTATAGCCTTTTATAATTGGTCTTGTGCCTCAAGTAACAGATGTTCATTGTACATCCCATCAGCTAGTTCACATTCCAATATGGATAAATTTCTTTCTGCCATACTGACCTGCTGGAAAACATTTCCAAATACCTCTTTATTCGACCTCCTCAATTGTTGTGCTAGATTTTTTTGTAATCTCCATAACTTAGTGAGTGGGTAGTCCCCACCCCCAGAAGGAATACTCCAACTTTCTTTAAACACATTTAAGAAAATGGGATGATCAGTTCCGGCATTAATAAATCTATAAGAGGGTGTTATAACTCTTTTCATAAAGGATATTTTAATCAGAAGGGGAGAGTGGTCTGAAGAGGTTCTAGATAGATGGTGACTTCGAGTGATGGGGAATGTGTCCATCCAAACTCCATTAGCCAAGAATCTGTCTATTCTTTCCAGAATCTTTCCTCTCTTCCAAGTGAAAGGTTGACCAAAGTAACCCAAATCAAATAATTGAACATCAGTGATGTTATGTGAAAATTTCAGCATGTTGTTAAGGTTAGGAGTCCTGCACTCTATCTTCTCAATAGGATCTTTGATGCTGTTGAAGTCATCTCCTACTAACCAGTTGCCCATCATATGTGTACTAAGTACCTTTAATTCATCCCGAAGGGTGTCCTTGTAAACACTTGAACAACCAGCATAAACAAAGGTAGAAAAACCTTTAAAATGATCCAAACAAAAATCCAAGTGTAGAAATTGATCATTGTCCACTAAAATGTTGCAGTGTAATTCATTTCTACAGAACAACCATATTTTCTTATTATTATTGGAAAAGGAATTGTATCCATGAAAATTCTTTCTAATTTTCATAAGATGCTTATGCACCGTTGGTTCCAACGGGGCAATAATCTAGAATTTATAGATCATGTTAAGGTGAAGGAGTCTGTTAAAGGTTCCAGGACTTGAAACACCCCTAACATTCCAACATAACAGGTTAATCATGATGCAATGATTTCTCTGCCCTTGTAACTTTAGGGAGGGAGACTTGTTGAGGAACACTTGAAACATCCTTATTTATATTATCTTGAGATAGATTTTTGAGTTCATGAGCACCCTTTCTTTTTTTCTGCTTCTCTGAACATTCCATTCTTCTCCAAGAGTATTAGTCATTGCCATAAATCCTTCTTCTAGAATATCGGCTCTCAGCTATGGTTGAAATTCCATAGTTTCTGGGGAGGATATAAAATTCCTCCTTGCCTCTGAGCTGTTAAGAAGGCCATCAAGATCAGGAGGTTTCCGCATTTCATCATTAGGGGTGCTTATAGGATTCCTATCAGGATCATGATCAAATAAATGTGTGTTTACTTGACTATCACAACCTAAAGTTGAGTTAACATTTTCCATTCTGATATCTTCTTCAGTGTTTGGATTATCTTCTGGAGATATTATGTGAATGGCTGAAGCTAGAGGGTTCAATATTGTAGGTCTACTCTCAGGTGGTATGTTTTCAGTAGCAGCAGTTTCATGAGGCACTACCAAAGTAGTTACAGGAGGATTTGATTGAGGAGGCTAACTATCTTTCTAAGCAATTTTATTTACTGTATTAGGATTTCCTTGTTGGGCCAATCTATAAGGCCTTAAGTCTAGGTGCATCCTATAACATTTTTCCATAGTATGTCCAAACATATGGCAGTGTTTACAATATATAGGCTGATATTCTAAGAGTATTGGTTACCAGTAGCCATTATTGGTTGTACCCAACTAAATTACATCAACAGTAGGAAGAGTGATATCTCTTTCTACCAAAATTCTAGCCATAGAACTAGTTACATTAGCTGAAGACATATCAATCTTTAAAGGCTTGCCTAGTGAATCACCTATATCATATAAAATTTTAGGATTGAAATAAGGTACCTTCAGTTTAGGCAGTTTGTACTAAACTGGTATGATAGGAGTTTCTTGAGATATTTCAAATTCCATGATCCATTTCAGCAGCTTCATTGGCTTGCCATTTATCTGGATAACTTTTTTAAGAACACCTGTGCATAATCATCTTCCCTGGATAACTACAACATGATATGTCGACCACCAAACACCCCTACTTTCCAGCTTCCCATCAGTTTGAAGTCATCAATAGCTTTTCTAAGAATGTCCATTTTAGGATGACCAAATTGGAATTTACCCACTAGTGTGAACTTATAGGGTTCACATAACTCGACAATTTCTTCTTCAGTAAAGATTAGAGCTGGCTTGGCAGCTTTCTTAGTCCACTTCTTTATGAATTCACATTCTGCTCTACCTTCTTTTGCGTCATGGAAAAGTTGTGGGAAAACAAGTTTGTCTCCAAGGGTTCCTTCTGATCTTACAGTAATCTCTGCATAAGACCCTCTACCAATGATTTTTTGGTCTACATTTGTTAAGTCAAATGCCATGGCTCCCAAAAAAAAACCACCCCACAGCCAGGAACGGGAATGGAACAATTACATAACTCCTAGAATTCAAAAGAACATCTGCTCTTACAGTAATCTCAGTATAAGACCTTCTACCAATGATTTTTTGGTCAACATTTGAAAAGTCAAATGCCATGGCTCCCAAAAAAAGACTACCCCACAGCCAGGAACGGGAATGGAACAATAACAAAACTCATAGAATTCAAAAGATAAAGAACTCGAGAAGGCCCAAAAGGATCCAACTACCAGAAAAAGGCTTTACCAATTACATTAGTTACCCCAGAGCAGCTCACCTGAATTAAAGAAGAAGCCAGAATTAGCGCCGCCGCCAGATGCTCCATGGAAACCATAGCAGAGCATTTCCCTCCTCCATCTCCTATAAAATAAGTATATATATATATATATATATAATTTTAAAAAATAGTATTCTAGGTTTGAAAATACGAGATCGAACCGATCTCATACATTTTATAGTTTAATCAATCAAGCACAACACCACAAACCATGTAACTCTCCCAAGGGATAAACACATTACTCAATACCGATGCTCGATGAAAGAACTAAAGAATTTATGATACTTGTTTTGGTTTATGACCTTTATGTTGACCAACAAGTTTCCTTCTCTAATATAAAAGATTAGATGGGTTTATATTACGCTCGATTCTAATGTTTCCTGTAAAGGCAGGCCCCAATAGTTAATTACATCTTAGATAACCGAAGTCACCTAAGAAAACTCTCAATTTATATTAGAGGTACTTGTCTTTATGAATTCAGCATTTAGGGTTTTTAAGGTCGGACATGGAGAATCAAATGGGAAAGATGAATTAGCAATAGTTATTGTAGAATCTAAGGGAAGAAAGGTAGGGGATGTCCTAGATCCGGAGGAGAACAACGGCGAGTTCCCAGACTATCCTACTGTTTGACTTCAATTTCAAAGAGACATTAGTAGATGTTTCATCTTGCCAACTTTATTATTTGGGACTTACATTTGTGTGCTACCGATCATGCAAATAGCTTGCAAGTTAGGAGGACTTACGTCGTACCGAACGACAACCTCAGAGTCTGAAAAGAGTTAGGACTTATGCTGCTCAGCATGACTGTGTAGGAGCCTAAAGATATGTTGATGATTTACACCGTGCAAGATAGACAACCTCAAAGTCATATGACTTATTGTTTAATTCTAAGCAAAGATTTTATTAATGTAGACCCATTTGCTTTCTCAAAGATTTTCATCTGTATGCCCTCTTTGTGCTTCCCATGCTATTTGCACCGAGCTCCTCATTAAGGTAGCAGTTCCAAAGTTTATGGTTTTATGGTTTTACCATGTATGTTTCAATGTTTTGGGTTTTTGTTGTTGTTGTTGTTCAAATATCAGGGGGGTGATATTAATTTATTAAGAGCAACATCAGTTTGGATCTCACAATTCCCTCTTCCTGGAACCACTATTTTCTTTTGATTTTACTTAGCCTAAACAAGTTGTTAGGCTCGTTTAGAATGAAAAATTCTCATTAGTGACCGTAGATTACCTCATTCTAGGGATTCTCGTAAACCCAAAAAGAGTGATTTAATGGCGTTCACGAGGTTTAAAAGTGTATTTATTTTTTTTTTGAAAAAACATGTTTTTGTTGTTTTTGGTTTTCGTTTTGCATGCAAAGTAAATGCAAGTTGAAAATGTTGTAAGGTAAATAGGAAAATTGCATTACATAAAATAAAATGAGTACATGGTCCTCCGCTACCGCTGCATGGTTATTGTCATAAAGCATAATATAATTTGTAGGATATTAAAGTAAAATTATGAAAAAAGAAAAGTAGGAAAATCTAGTATGAAGAAACAAGAAAAAGTGAACTGTGCCAAAACACGTGTAATAAAAAAAATGTGTAGTCACATATGGAAGACTGGGACTGGGTATAAGAATTGGTGATGGTGGGGTTTCAGATATGGATTGTGTGTATCCCAACCTTAAATAAGAGCTACCAACATCACAACCTAGGGAGGGAAATCCTTAACCTCGATCCAAGTGACTAACTGTAGACCCTTATAAGTTCTCATCAAAATTATTTAATTTTCATGCAAAAGTTATTGTTTAAAAGTTTGTGCAGAGTTTAACAAGAAAATGTAATTTTATTTTATTATTTTACTTTTGTAAATATTTTGTAAAGTAGCCTATTCCACAGGCTAATCAAACTACAAAAACTAGGTCTACTGACAACCTAAGAGTGTTGGGGGCAATAATCCCACCAAGAGTCGGTGAATATTATCAGCAATCATATCCTCTTCCTTATTGAAGGTCCTCGAGGTAGGAGACACTATTATAAAAAAATTCCTCTTTATATCCCTCGTTTAACATACATTTTTATTTATAATCAAGCTAGGACTACTAAACCTCTATGTTTAAAGGTGGTTAAATAGACGGTTCTGGAATCGAGGAGATTTGATTGCATTTCCCCAAGAAAGAAATGGAAAAAGCACCTCAACAAAAAAATAGCAATCTGCTCCATGAGAGACATAGAAATACTATCGATGTATGACAGTAAAATTTCCTGATCATAATGAAGAGAGAAACTGATCCCCAACAGAGTCATCAGAAAATATGTCGGTCAAT
The DNA here is from genome assembly GCA_022702705.1 of Papilionanthe hookeriana x Papilionanthe teres. Lineage (NCBI taxonomy): Eukaryota > Viridiplantae > Streptophyta > Magnoliopsida > Asparagales > Orchidaceae > Papilionanthe > Papilionanthe hookeriana x Papilionanthe teres. The sequence continues at coordinate 62,136,670 of CM040432.1, read as the reverse complement.
AAAATTTGGAGATTTGAAATTATCGATTACCGGAATAGATATCCCGACACCTGGTTTAAAATATTTAATTTATATATGAAAATATATAAATAACTTTGAAAAGTATCATTTTATTTTTGAAAATATGAATTCAAACTGATCTCATGAATTTGATAGTTAAATAAATGAGCACTACGACATAAGCCATGCACCTATCCCGAAGAATAGACACATTGCTTAATAATGCAGCTCAATTAAGTAAACTAAAATATTTATGATATCCATTTGGTCTGCGAACCATTTATGTTGAGCGACAAAATTTCCTCTATCCAACATAAAATAATAGATGAGGTTTATATTAAGCTGGGTTCTTTAAAGTTTCCTATATGGTCACACCCCAAAGGTCAATTACCTCTTAAATGATGAAGTCACCTAAGAAAACACTTGACAGTGATCAGGGAATGTTTCCTTCATGAATTTAAGAGGTAGGACTTTTTAAGGTTAGAAATTAGGAAATTCAAATGGGAAAGGTGTAAATTTGGAACAGTTACTCTCAGAATCCAAAGGAGGAAAGCTAGGGTATTGATATACTTAAAATATATAATATTTTATACATATTCTTATATATATTGATAATACTGCACTTTAATAGAAGGTATTTGTGTGTTTTTTTATCAGGTAAAATTAAATGGACTATGTATGGCAAAAGGAGAGAAAAGGGATCAAATTTGGAGCAAAAAAAGAAGGTGTTAAAATGAACTGGGGCACTTAAGCACCCAGATCTGGCGCATAAGCGCCAGCAGATAGAGAAGTCCGTGCCTAAGCACCAAAGACCCCACGCTTAAGCACAGGTTAGTTACTTTGCAATTTCATGGATTTTTTAGCAAATTTTGAATAGGTGTTTGAGGCACCCATCATTATAAACTTGGGTAACAGATCAAAGGAGCCAAAAGACATTCAAATTTCACTTGAAAGTATGCATCTCTTGAGTAGATTCATTAAATATGTACACAGTTTGAAGACACACCAAAACACCTTTTGTGAAAGAACAAAAGAATGGACTTGAAGAAGAGAAAAAGAGAGGCAGTAGAGAGAGTTTTAGATTTAGTTTTTACATAGTTTTATAGTAAGATGTTCTAGAATTATTACTTAGTGTTTCTTCATAATTATCTCATTTCTAGTGAAAGGGAAGGTGGATAGAGATTTCTAAGTAAAAATATGTTATTTTAGAGAGATTTAAACCCTCTTGGGTTATGCGACTAGTCTAAGAGAGTCTTGTAAGATAAAGGAAGAGATTGAAAGGAACTTCAAGAGTTTGGTGGAGAGGAACTAGAGATACATTTTTATCTTTGGACTTCATTTGGTTTTAATTGAGACTTCTTGTGTTTTCTATATGATTTATATTTTTAAAACTACCTTTTGTCGTATTTTCTCCATGGATTCTGAGTAGTCTTCTTTATCTTTTTCCTTAAAATGAAAAGTAATTAAATGTTGGATGGAAGTTGTGGAAGTATTGATCTTTAATGTTAGAAGAAGCTGTGATGATTTAATCCTTGCACTTCATTTACTTCTTGATTTGACCAATTAAGATGTTAATTTTTGTTATGAGAACATGTAAGATCCTAGTAGGTTTTCTCTTAATCAACAATAGGTAGAAATCACAAGAGATTGTTTGGATGAGAAAGTAATTTATATAATTTTATGCACTTAAATAGGGAAATACACTTTGATAGTTGTAGAATTAGAGGACTTTAGGGTGACAAACTTAAGCCTCCAATTTGGTATATTTTTTTAAGTATTGATGCGAGATGTTACCCCCCAGATGGAGAAAAAGGAGTGAACTCTAGAGTGAGAGCTAGTATCTTCCCTACCTAACCTGTCTTCAAAACTATTCAAACTTTAAATTAGCCAATGTTCTTTATAGCATCTCTAGTAAGGGTAAAAAATATTATTCCTCTAATTCAGCATAAAATATTTTGAATACTTCCACAACAGGATTCATGTACTCTTATTCATGATAAGCAAAAAAATATTTTCATCTATACTTCTTTAATCTTACAAAAATGTCATTATAGTTAGTTAATTATTTACGTTATTTTAAAATTTAATAAATACCAACTAAAATCACATTTTCAAGTTTTCTATTATCTAAAACCATTTTATCTTTTAAATATCTAATACATTTTCCCGTGGGATCGATATTTCGGAGCTTAATTAGAAAGTCCTTTATTACTTGATAACGATACGTATAATTGCATAAAATTCCTAAATTTAAATATAACTGTTGAATTACTATTTACATCGGAATCAACCGTTGGCATTGTTGTAAAGAAGGAAATTTTATATCATAAATATAATTATAATCTTTTTACCACAAGTATAAAAATATACCTGTATTTGTGTGTTGGATCAATTTTTTGGTATCGTTGCCAGAGAATCGAATCTTTATTAGATTTAAATTTATAAGAAAAATTAAAAATAATTTTTAGAAAAATAAAATTTATATTTTTAAAAAGTCTTATTTAAACCTTATCTATTTATGTGTGTTTCATTTTTATTTTTATTTGTATTGTTATGTTGTAATAGTTTATGCTAAGTTCAAGTTCTCAAGGACTTGGAAAAATTAAAAAATTAAAAATATTGAAAAATATCAAAAATTTCAAGAAATGACAAATCAAATTAATCAAAATGCCAAAATTCATCATGAATTAAGAACTTTAAGAGATTATGCAAACCCTACGATGAATGAACTTCATGGTTGTATTCAAAATCTTGATGTAGCTGCCAATTTCTTTGAACTTAAACCTGCTATTATCCAAATGGTATCTAATAATCAGTTTGGGGGAGCACCAATTGAAGATCCGAATTTACATCTTGTTAATTTTCTAGAATTTTGTTCTACATTTAAATATGATGGTGTTTCTGATGATGCTATTAGACTTAAGTTTTTTCCATTCTCACTTAGGGATAAGGCTAAGACGTGGGTGAATTCATCAACACCTGGATCTATCAGAACTTGGGGGGATTTAGTACAGAAATTTCTTGCTAAATATTTTCCACCATCAAAAACCCTAAAGCTTAGAAATGATATTACATCTTTTTGTTATTTTTAAAGGAATCCATTTATAAAGCTTGGAAAAGATTTAAAGCAATCCTAAGAAAGTGTCGTCACCATGCTGTGCTAGATTGGTTAATTATTCAAACTTTTATAATGTATTAGCTAGATCTCTTAAATCTATTATCGATGCCATTGTTGGTTGTTCATTGATGTCGAAACCATTTCCTGAAGCTTATGCTTTAATTGAAGAAATGATTACTAATAATTTTCAATGGAGATCTAATAGGGTACAACCTAAATAGGTAGCTAATTTTTGTGAATTTAAAGATTTTACAATGTTAGCAAATCAAGTTGCTACAATTTCTAGGAAGATAGACTATATTGGAATGATTTTTTCTCAACCCTTTCCACAGAGTGAGGAGAATTTATTAAGGAAAATGGTAGATTCTCAAACATCAATTGAGACTTTAAATGCAATAAAAAACAAGTCAAATAACCCATATTCAAACTACTACAATCCAGGTTGGAAAATCCATCCTAACTTTAACTGGAATAACAATTTGGGTGGTACTTGATCCATGAAAAAAATACCTATTTTTATGCCTTGATTTTTGTCAAACTCTTAAGGATATTATGCTTTAATGAAATGTTTTTTTTGTGTTTTGGATGCAGGTGATGCAAAATATTCATGAAAGAAAAAAAAATGAAAAAGGAGCAAAAATGGAGCTAAAATGCAAAATTGTCAAAATAATTGGTCTGGCGCCTAGGCGCCAGAATCCGGCGCCTAAGCGCCAGTTCAATACAGAATTCTGTAAGATTTTTTATGACTTCTGGACGGTTATTTTGACGGTGTGAGCGGTTATTGGACCATCTAGAAGATTGGCAGTTATTTCGTGGATTATAGGACATGTGATACATTGTATTTGGATGCTTGGAAACGGTTAGGATCTCGAAGAGGTGCAATCCAAAGTGAAGAGGTGCAAAGAACTGGATGTGGAGCTCGGTGCCTAGGTGCCAGATTCTGGTGCCTAGGTACCAGACACACCGTCTAGAAGATTCATTGAACCTGGACACATTTTGAAGAGGTGCTTCAAGGCAACCCTTGAAGCCTATAAATAGAAGGCTACTCCTTCAGAGAAAAAAGCCCAACTTAGCCCAACTTAGATCCACGCCCCACATTGCATAAAATTAGAGAGAGATCATATAGTTCCATTTAGAGAGATTAGAGAAATATTTTAAGGGCCATATTTATAGTTTCTTAGTGAGTTTATTTAGAGTTTGTATTGAGAGTATTTAAAGAGTCATTGCTTTTGAAGTCTACTTACTTTGGAGTCAGAAGGATTCAGAGGTTCAGTTGGAGAAACACTTGAGATAAGTATTTGTATTTTTATTCAAAGTTTTATTTATATGTTTTATTGTTTAAATTCGATGTGTTCTGAGTAGTTACTTTACTTTCTCCTTTCAATTATGAAAAGATAAATAAGATAATATAACATTTGTTGGAGAATTAAAAACTATAAATATATTTTAAACATTGTGATGATATTAATACCGGATCTTAATTTACTATTTATATTGGCCATTTAAATTGTTAAAATCTGTTGAAGAGTTTTGAGACCTAGTAGGAGATGAATTCTTAACTAGTAGATATCACATGAATCCTTGGGTAGTCGAAGGTCTTGCGCGGGTTATTCAAGGTGAAGTGCAAATAAATAGGAAGATAACATTTATTGGGCGTAGAATTGATAAGTTTTTAGAGTGACAGGCTAAATTCTTGTAATTTGGTTTATAAAGAAGGAAAGGGTCACTAGTAGGGCCGACCATAGCCACCCTTGGATATCTAGTAGTGTGAGACTAGATTAACCCATTATACTAACAATATATCCAAACCTGATCTATAGATTAGCCAATGTTCTTTATACTATCGAGCGAAGTTAAAGAATAGGAATGCTTCTATTTGGAACAGTACCATAAATTTATATTCTCCACAAATATTACATTATCTAAAAAAAATCTTGGATTATTTGAAAGGAAGAAAGTTGTTTGCTTATTTTATTTTCATCAATCATTACTTTATTACTGCTTTATTTCTACATCTAGTAAATTAAATATTAACTTTTTAACTTAAAAGAAATACATAAAAATAAAATCAAAATATTTAAAAGAAAAATCTATAATCCTATTCGTGGGATCGATACTGGGGTCTTAATTTAAAGCCGTATATTACTTGATACGATACGTACACTTGCGTAGTATCCCTACTGTATAAAATATTTTCCATAAAATTATATTTATATATACTAGCTGCTACTATTATTTAAGTCAAAGTATTGACCATAGCATATTTTTGATAGCATATATTACTGCATTATTTGTCGATTGCAAACCAAGTATTTTGGTGCATTGATGCGGATCGAGGGTCGAAGTTTTTGGAGCCGTTGCCGAGGAGGTGAAGATTTTAGATTTTAAATATTTTATTTTATTTATTTCTTTTATTGTCTAAAATATAAAATAAAAAAAAACAACAAAAATAAAAATATTAATATATATATATATATATATATATATATATATATATATATATATATATAATTTTATTACTTTTTATTTACTTTTTTTATGCGTAGTTCTGGATCTGAAGGATTATTATCTTTAGATTTTGAATTAGAAAGAACTATTAGAAGAATTAAAAAAGGAAAACAAATTCAACAATATCAAGAGATGGCTAATTTACATACTAATTTACAAAATCCAATTGAAATTAATGAAAAAAATGTTTACAAACCATTAAGGGATTATGCTAACCCTACAGTTGATGAACTTCATAGTAGTATTCAAATAACTACTCTAGATGCTAATTCTTTTGAGCTTAAACCTTCTATTATTCAAATGGTTCAAAATAATCAATTTGGGGGAACACCAAATAAGGATCAAAATTTACACCTTGCTAGTTTTTTAGAACTTTGTGCTACCTTTAAATATAACAATGTTTATGATGACGCTAGTAGACTCAGACTGTTTCTTTTTTCTTTACGAGATAAAGCAAAGATGTGGTTGAACTCATTAGCAACAGGTTTTATTAAAACTTGGGCTGAAATGACACAAAAATTCTTTGCTAAATATTTTCCTCCTTCTAAAACTGCTAAATTAAGAAATGATATTACTTCATTTAGTCAATTTGACAGGGAGACAATTTATGAAACTTGGGAATAGATTTAAAGAACTATTAAGAAGATGTCCTCATCATGCTTTACCTGATTGGTTAATTATTCAATCATTTTATAACGGACTTATTGGATCACTTAAATCAATTATTGATGCTGCTGCTGGAGGATCTTTAATGGCTAAATCATTTGAAGAAGCTTAGGCTTTAATTGAAGAAATGACTAACAATAATTTTTCAATGGCCTACTGAAAGGATTAAACCTAAAAGAATGGCAAGTATTCATGATAACAAAGCCTTTTCTATCTTAGCTTCACAAGTAGCTGCAATATCTAAGAAATTAGATAATTTTGCTATCAATATATCACATAACAACTCTGCTAATAATGAAGATTCTCAAACTATTGAAACTTTACAAGCTATTGCTAGTAAAAATAACCCTTATTCCAATTATTATAATCCTAGATGGAAAAATCACCCAAATTTTAACTGAATAATGCACAACAACAATAGGGTAATAATCAATCCCATCCAACTAGAAATTGGAACAATTTAGTAAATTCAAAATATAAACCACCTGGATTTAATAATCAACAAAAAAAGTTAACTATAGAAGAATTAATTTTACATATGAGTAATCAATTACAAAATCAAAACACTGCTATTCGTAATTTTGAGAATCAAATGGGACAAATTGCTAATTTAATTAATCACAGACCTCTAGGAACACTTCATAGTAATGTTGAAATCAATCCAAAAGAATCTGGAAAAGAACATGAACATGTAAAAGCTGTGCAACTTAGAAGTGGAAAGGAATTAAAAGAAAGAATGCAGAATGAAATTGAAAATGAGATTGAGGTTGAAGAGATTGAAAAACCTAAAGAAACTCCTTCTCCTAGTCAAGATCAGACTGTTATTCCTATTAATGTGGAAGTTGAAAAACCACCACCACCTTTTCCTCAAAGGCTAAAACAACAGAAGCTTGATCATCAATTTTCTAAGTTCTTTGAAATTTTTAAGAAACTTACCATTAACATACCTTTTGCTGAAGCTATGGAACAGATTCCAACTTATGCAAAATTTATGATGGATATTTTAAGTAAGAAACGAAAATTTGAAGCTTTTGAAACTGTTGCATTAAGTGATGAATCTAGTACAATAATTCAAAAGAAATTACCTTAGAAACTTAAAGATCCTGGAAGTTTTACTATACCTTGTACTATTGGCGAAAAATTTTGTGGAAAAGCTTTATGTGATTTAGGAGCAAGTATTAATATCATGTCATTTTCTATATTTCGAAGGTTGAATTTAGGAGAGATTACTCCCACCACTGTAACCCTTCACTTAGCTGATAGATCTATCACCTACCCTAAATGAGTTATAGAGGATGTTCTTGTTAAAGTGGATAAATTTATTTTCCCTGTGGATTTCATTGTACTTGATATGGAAGAAGATAAGGAAATAACAATTATTTTAGGGAGACCTTTTCTATCTACTGGACGAGCTATGATTGATGTGCAAAAAGGAGAATTAACCATGAGAGTTAATGATCAAGAGATTAAATTCAATGTTCTTAAATTAATGAAATACCCTGATAAAGAAAAATGCTATCGAATAAATATTATTAATTTTATAATTGAAAAACATTATCAAGAAAGATGTAAAGTCATTTCTGAAGAAAAAATTGAATTATTAACTGAAGAAAATGAACAACTAAAAGGAGAAGAATTAACTAAAGAAACTCATTATATTAAAGATAAATGGGAAATTTTGGACATAACACAAAATGATATACTTTTACCCTCAATTAAAAAAGCCCCTGAACTGGAATTAAAAATGTTACCTGCACATTTAATGTATGCTTTTGTTGGAAATTCATTAACTTTACCTGTTATTATTTCTTCTAAACTAAGTTTAGAACAAGAAGAAAAATTAATAGAAGTGTTAAAGAATTATAAGAAAGCTTTTGGTTGGACTATTGCTGATATAAGAGGAATAAGCCCTTCCATCTGTATGCATAGAATTTTATTGGAAGAAGATTTTAAACCTACTATTGAACCTCAAAGAAGAATAAATCCTATCATGAAAGAGGTTGTTAAAAAAGAAATTTTAAAATGGTTAGATGCTGGAATTATTTATCCTATTTCGGATATCCAATGGGTAAGTCCTATTCATTGTGTTCCGAAGAAAGGAGTAGTAACTGTCATTGTTAATGATAAAAATGAACTAATTCTTACAAGATAAGTTATTGGTTGGTGAATTTGCATTGATTATCAGAAATTATATGACACCATTAGAAAGGATCATTTTCCTTTACCTTTCTTGGATCAAATGCTTGATAAATTAGCTGGACACTCATATTTCTATTTTTTGGATGGATATTCTGGTTATCATCAATTACTTGTCGCTACTGAGGGCCAAGAGAAAACAACATTTACATGTGCTTATGGAACATTTGCGTTTAGAAGAATGCCTTTCGGTTTATGTAATGCACCTGCAACTTTTCAAAGATGTATGATGTCAATATTTTGTGATTTGATTGACAAAGGAATTGAAATATTTATGGACGATTTTTCAGTCTTTGGAACTTCTTTTGAATCTTGTTTGGAAAATAATTCCAAAGTTCTGAAACGATGTGAAGAAACAAATTTAGTTCTGAACTGGGAAAAATGTCAATTTATGGTCACAAAAGGCATTGTACTTGGTCACAAAATTTCACAAAAAGGGATGGAAGTTGATCAAGCAAAAGTGAAAATTATTGCTGAACTGCAACCACCTACTACTGTTACTGATGTGAGAAGTTTTCTGGGACATGCTGGATTTTATAGAAGATATATAAAGGATTTTTCTAAAATTGCTAAACCTCTTTGTCATTTATTGGAAAAAGAAGCTAAATTTGAATTTAATGAAGACTGTATTAATGCTTTTAATATTTTAAAAGAAAAATTAATAACTGCACCTATAATTATTGCACCGAATTGGAATAAACCCTTTGAATTAATGTGTGATGCAAGTGATTTTGCAATTGGAGCTGTATTGGGACAAAGATATGAGAAAATTTTCAAAGTTATATATTATGCTAGTAAAACTCTTTCTGAAACTCAAAGAAATTACACTACTACTGAGAAAGAGCTTTTAGCTATAATCTATGCCTTTGATAAATTTAGACCTTATCTTCTTGGTACCAAATGCATAGTTCATACTGATCATTCCGCTATTAAATATTTAATGTCAAAAAAAGATGCTAAGCCTAGACTAATAAGATGGGTTTTACTTCTAAAAGAATTTGATTTTCAAATAGTGGATAGAAATGGAACTGATCACCAAATTGCTGATCATTTATCTAGAATTAAGAATGATGTTATTACTGAGAAAAATAAAAATGAGAAACATCCTGATGAACATTTATATGTTATTCAAGGATGCCAAATACCTTGGTATGCAGATATAGTTAACTATTTAGTTAGCAATAATTTACCTTATGGATTGAATAACAAATATATTAAGAAATTTAAAAATGATGCTAAATCTTATATTTGGGAAGATCCTCATTTATTTAAATTAGGAAGAAATTCTGTAATTCGAAGATGTGTACCTTATGAAGAAACTTTTGCTATTATTCAAAAATGTCATGATTCCGATTTTGGAGGACACTTTGGAGTAGATAAAACTGCATTTAAAATTTTAAATTCAGGATTTTATTGGCCTACCTTATTTAAAGATGTAAGACATTATGTGAAAACATGTGATTGATGTCAAAGGATGAGAAATATATCTAGAAAAGATGAAATGCCTTTAAACTATATATTGGATGTTGAAATTTTTGATATATGTGGTTTAGACTTTATGGGACCATTTGTACCATCATCTGGAAAGATTTGTATTTTATTCACAGTTGATTATGTTTCAAAGTGGATTGAAGCTGTAGCTTTACCTAACTGTGATTCCAAAAGTGTTTCAAAATTTTTAAAGAAAATGATTTTTTCAAGATTTGGAATGCCTAAAGTAATTATCACAGATGGTGGAAGTCATTTTAGAAATATAAGAATTCAATCATTACTGGAAAAATTTGGAATCAAACACAGAATTGCAACTGTATATCACCCTCAAACAAGTGGAATGGCTGAAGTATCAAACAGAGAAATTAAAAGAATTTTAGAGAAAATTGTTAATCCTAAAAGAACTGATTGGGTTGATAGACTTGATTCTATATTATGGGCTTATAGAACAGCTTATAAGACACCAATCGGAATGTCACTTTACCGGTTAATTTATGTTAAACATTGTCACTTACCTGTTGAACTTGAACATAAAGCTTATTGGGCGATAAAGGAGTTTAATTTTGATTTGAATACTACAGGAGAAAAATGATTATTACAATTAAATGAGATGGATGAAATAAGAAATGAATCATATGAAAATGCAAAAATTTATTAAGAGAAAATGAAGATATTACTTGATAAAAAGATTTCAGGAAAAATATTCGAGCCTGGACAAGAAGTATTATTATTTAATACTCGTTTAAGACTTTTTCATGAAAAATTAAGATCTAAATGGATAGGACCTTATATAATTGAGAAAGTATACCATTACGGAGTTGTGGATATTGAAGACCCCATAACAGGAAAAATATTTAAAGTTAACTGATTAAGACTGAAGCCTTATTTGGGAGACATTAAAATGATTTATAAAGAGGCTTACGAGTTAAGTCAACCTGATTAAAGACTTATTTAGGTCGGGTTGACGACGTTAAACCAAGCGCTTTGTGGGAGGCAACCCATAGTTATTTTTTGTGTGTTTTTACATTTTCAATGTAAGGTTATTCCTCAGTCTTGACTAATTTTAAATAACTTTAGAAAATTGGATGCTAACATGTCTTCATTGACATAAGCTAAAAATTATCTCGAAGTATATAAGTTTGGACATTGGATCACTCCATTTCATATGTGAGTAAAAATGAGATCAAGTTAACCTTCATAATGATTGTTTATAATTTGTGTTACTATGTCTATATTGATCTTACCATTCTAATTTACCTATTTTGAAGAACGAAACTTTGAAATTTGACGATAGGCGAAACGGAGTCGAACATGGTTCCAGCGCCTAGGCGCCAGAATTCGACTCCTAAGCCCCAGAATAAACTGTGTATCGATGGGTCTGGCGCCTAGGCTCCAGATTTGGCGCCTAAGCGCCAAAGCTAAAAATTTTCAATTTTTCACACGATTTTCTCCTTTAAATCACCCCATCTTCATCCCCAATCCCTAAGCAACCAAAATTACGATCTAGACACTTCATTCTTGAGAGATTAGAGAGGATTTTTGAAGAGATGGAGAGAAGAAATCTTGGAGAAGAGGCTAGAGATAAAGGTTCAGAGGATCCTCAACCCTACTTCAATGGTTTTATCACTGTAAGTTTGGAGAACATTTCAAGTTGTCTAGATAAGTTTGAAGCAGAATTCAAGAGTATTCGAGATCACCTCCATGAGATGTATCATCAAATTGAACATCTGGAATGGCAGGCGAAGCTTCAATTTGATCATTTAGCGGCTTATCAAGATGCTCAAGTGGAGATGTATGCGAAGAACAAATGGATCGACGATAAAACGACTATGGATTTTCCAAGAGCGTTAGTATTCTTCCCAAGTAGGCCGAGTAATCTTAATTACGAAGAGAATGGAAATTTCTAATTCGAAGATTAGATAGTTATTATGGTGTGATCTAGACTTTTATTAGTGTGTCGTTGTATTGATTTAGTAAATCGATTGTATTGTTGGAGTGTTTAATTTATTGTTCAATGTGTGTTGTAATTGCTTTGAAATTGTGTAGTTTGATTGTTTGTTAGGACTTGAATCATATTACTATACTTATTTGTATTGTATTGAGCCAAAATTGAAAATTATGAATGAAATTTGAAGAGTTTGATTTAAACCTTGTGTTTAATTGATGGATTTAATTTTTAATTTTTAATTTTTAAAAATTTTTGGAAAATATTTTGGAAGTTGGAAACTGAAGCACTACTCTAATATGAGTAATTGGAAGTTGAATTTATGAGTTTTGGTATAATAAAATTCTTAAAGTGATTTTTGTGAAAGGCGAGTCTGGCGCCTAGGCGCCAGAATTCGGCGCCTAGGCGCTGGTTCGGCCTGCTTACCGAAAATTAGCATTTAAACCCCATTAGCCATGGTTGACGCATAAGCTTCATCCCCTTCCTCATTTTCGTGAAAACCCACCCTCTATATCCATTTTGAGGTCAAAGCATTAAGTTTTTTAGCCCGAAATCACTTGATTTCTTCATCTCGAGGTCAGATCTACCTTCTAATCCATTTATTTTTGATTCTTAGCATAGTTTTTCCTATTTTTTGCTAATAACCAAAATTTTAAGAAAAATTTTGATTTTTAGAGTTTCTCCATGGATTCTTAAACTCATTTTAAGGTTCTCAAGCTTAAAAAGAGTTTAAATCTTTGATTCCTTAATTTATTTGTGTTTTCTTTCACGTTTAGATGGCACCAAAATCTAAGCGAGGAAAGGCACGAGAAAATTTTGACAGCAACAAGTTTTCGACTGCGGCAGCGCATTTTTGTTATCACGAATTTGTGACATCAAGAAAATTTATCTCAGAACGCAGTTTTTACAATCCTGGTGAAATGATCGAGAACACGATCGTTGCACACAACTGGCAATGATTCTATTATTTCACTGCTGTTGTCGTTATTCCTATTGTATGCGAGTTTTATGCCAACTTTTTGGATGCGGAAGACTACGAAGTCTTCGTTAGAGGTGTCAAAGTAGTATTTACTCCAGAACGGATCAATATTTTCTACGGCCTGCCACCTACCATCGAGTTCTACTATTCTTGTTTATCTCCATCTGAGGGTGATCTTGAGATGATTATTGCATATCTGACTGATGGCACTGGAACTTGGAAGATCCGGAATGACAAAAGGGTAAACTTCAAATATTCTAAGCTAAATGGTATCTCAAAAGCATGGCATTGTTTTATTTATGCTAGACTTCTACCTTCCAACCACCTCAGCGAAGTTACCAGAGATCGAGCTATCCTAAACAATTGCATTCAGGAGAGGAAGCTGATAGAAGTTGGCAGTATTATTTATGAGTCAGTGGAATCGATTGCTAGATTCAGCACTTCTGTGGGATTAGGATTCCCATCCTTGATTCATTCTTTATGCATGAGCAATGGAGTTTCTGCTGATATATCAGAGGAGAAGTTAAAGACTACGAAGCTAATTAGGCATGAGAGTGTTAGCATTTATGATCATCTTCAAGGGAAGAGATCTACTGGTCCTTCTACTTCTATACCTACTCCAGGTAGAGCTTCTACTTCTAGACCTTCTACTTCTACTGTTGAGCCACCCTCTAGTTTCTGGGAATCGATGCATGATCAATTTCTGGAGCAGCAGAATGAGTTATTTCTAACTCTCTGCAGAGTAGATACTATAGATAAGAAGATTGATCATCTATCTGATTATAACCAAAGAAAAAGTGATTATGATGCTGAGTATTCAGAGTCTTTAGTGAGATTCTTGAAGGGTGAGCATGATATTCAGTTTCCTACCTGTCCTAGATTTATACTGTATGTTGATCCAAAGGATGTGGAGTTTTCTTTTGGTGATGACAATGAAGAAGCTACAGATAATGATTAGTAGCTTGATTTACCTCTGAGATGTGCTGATTCTGTTGTTAGTTTATTTCTTGTTTGCTAGTACTGTTGGTTGTTTGTTGTTTGTTGTTTGTTAGTGTAGATTTGTTTATGAAACATGGTGTGGATTGTTTGATGTTGAGACTATTTTAGATATTTAGTGTATTGTGATGAAGACTGAAATTTGAATGAATTATTATTTATTTCTGTTTCAGCCTACTGTTTAGTATTCTTAATAGTTAGTAAAGTTGTTTTGTTTCTGTTACTTTGAGTAGTATAGTCATTTAATTGAGCTATTGATATATAATATATATATATATATATATATATATGGGGAAAGGAGCCGTAGAAGCTCCCTACATGTTAATAAAAATAGTTCTTACAAGATACAATGTAACCTTCCTAAAAAGCCAAAAATAAGAAACCCTCATGGCAACAAGCCAATAAACTCTTGCTAACAAAACATTCCAAAAAAGAAGTTACAACCAAGAAGTACCCCTGCAGGACAAGAAAACCTAGGAGATAAAGAGAATCGACCATGGTGCCATAAAGACCAGTAAATCAACAGGTATGGAGGTTGGCTCGATATTGGGAATTGCTAAGCGATATCCATTCAACGGATAAATTAGGGGAGTGGGGAAGGAGGCAGAGATTTCACCGGTTCCAGTGGCTAAGGCATTTCTTGCCGACCGGTTCTGTCGGTCTCGTTGCCTTCCCTGAATATGAACTGAAGTTGGTGCATACAAAATTCTTTAAGCTTGCTGATTTTATTGAGCCACAATTGAAGATGCCAAGGGAGGGCATCTTCAGTGTTCATAGAAGTGATGATAGTGGATGTGTCTACTTCCACTATAAGAAATTTCCAATGAAAGTATGATGCAAGTTTAAAAGCCCAGTACACAACAATGAATTCAGCCTCAAGAGCATCCTTAGCGACCACGAGGATTTGGAAGAAAAGAATACACCTTCCCATGGGATTTCTAAAAACTCCACCCACCCTAGACCCCAAGGAAGTGAAGCTACCATCGGTGTTAGCTTTGATAAAAGGTGTATGGGGGGTTGCCAGAGTTACTAAAGTTATAGTGAGTGGGGGGTCTTTTTCTGCTGTGTTTAATGGGCAAATCTGAGGGAAACCTTTCCATTTACTCAGCTTTCTGATAAAACTGATGCAATTATTTGCCACTTTGATTGCACAAGGTTTGTGGTCATCAAAATCTGAGTGGTTTCTACATTTCCAAATGAACCAAGCAAGAATTAGTGGAATTTGTCCCATCTTGGCCCTCTGCCAGTCATACCAACTGTCCCAGAAATCAAGCCATGACAGGGTTAGCAGATTTACCATGAAATGCTTTATGCAGAGAGTCCAAACTTGCTGAGAAAAGCTGCAGTGGAAGAAGAGATACCTAGCAGACTCCTCATTCATTCTACATAATCTGCAGATGGAAGGTCCCCTCAATCCTTTAAGTTTAAGCAGGTCATCAGTTGGTACAATATGGTGGAGCATTTTCCAGCTGAAGAACGACATTGATGGGGTGATGTATTTATTCCGGATAAGAGAACCTCCAGGGAAAACCTGCCAGTTAACAACTTTAGCATAAATTGCTTTAGACAAACTTTGATTTTTGTATGCAGCCCATATGATTCTGTCTGGCTTGTGGTTGATTATAGGAATTGAAGTAATATGCTGAACTGAAGGAGTTTGGATCAGTGAATATAGTTTTGTCAGAGACCAAGAACCATTATCCCAGCAATCAGCCACACTCAGGTTAGGATCCTTCAGAACTTTAGGAACAAGAGATAGCCACTCCTCAGGACACCATCTATCCAACCAAAAGGACAGATTACCATGCCCCAGCTCCCAGGTAACCAGAGATTCAGCTTTATCCCTGACCTTTAACATGTCAGTCCAGATTCTGGATTCCCCAAGTTTCCTGGTAGCAAGAGAGGGATGTAAAGCTTTGCAGTATTTACCTTTCATGAATTTAGCCCACAATGAGTTCTGTGCTTTGAATTTAATCCACAACTTGCATTGATTCACTAAGGAAAGATGGTTCAAGCTTTTGAAGCCAAGGCCACCAGCCCAAGTGGGTTTGGCCACCTTCTGCCAGGATAACCAATGAATCTGCTTCCTTTTCCCAGCCCATAAGAACCTATTAAAAATTCTTTCCATCTGTACTTGGGTAGATTTAGTCATGGAGATCATCTGCAGAATATAAGATGGGAAGGTTGTGAGTATGCTTTTGAGGAGGGTAATTCTACCCCCACTTGAAAGGAAGGAATGAGACCAGCTTGTCAACTGAGCCTGGATCTTTTGTAGAATGGATTCAAAGTGTGTTTGCTTAACTCTTCCTTTGAGAAGGGGGACCCCAAAATAATTCATATTTTCTGTGAGACAAGAGAAACCAGTGTACTCCCTTATCCAGTTTTTCAGGCTCATGGACAGTTTACAAGGGCAGATGATGTGGCATTTCTGCAAGTTAAGGCTCATACCAGAAGAAGATTGAAACAATTGGAGACTTTTCATTAAATGTTTGACTGTGTTCTTCTGAGCATTGGAAAAAATTATTACATCATCTGCATACATAAGGTGTGAGATATGCAATGTTGATCTATGATGATATCTGTGGGGTTGTTGTATGAAGGCTTGAGAGTTAAGCATTTTGGAAAGATAATCCATGGCCAATATGAAAAGGGTGGGGGACAAAGGATCACCTTGTTTGAGTCCCCTACTTGCTTTGAAATTTCCCCAGGAGCATCCATTAAGAAGGATGGAATGGCTAGTGGATCGAAGCCATCTCGCTAATGATATTGCGAACCGCCTAGAAAATCCTTTAGCAGAAAGTACCTCCATCGAGAACTTCCAATCAATAGTGTCATTTGCTTTATCGATGTCTAGTTTGTAAATGAGATTACCCCCTGCAGGTTTTATCTAAATCCAGAGACGAACTCTCGTGCTAACTGTACATTGTCTGAAATAGATCTTCCCTGAACAAAAGCAGATTGGTTAGGGGAAATGATCTTATCTAAATGGGGTTGAAGTCTATTCACCAGGATTTTACTGATAATTTTACTAATAACAGATGACAAGCAAATGTGCCTGTAGTGACTCCAGTGCTTAGCAGATTCAGATTTGGGAATCAACATAAGATTTGAGTGGCTGAAGTAGTTAGGTATATTCTGACCCTGGAAGAAAGATTGAATAGAGCTGCAGACCTCCTTTTTAACCAGGTGCCAAGCCTTCTTGTAGAAATCTGCAGAGAAACCATCAGGCCCTATAGTCTTGTTACTGTCTATGGTGGAGAGAGCAGTCCAGATTTCAGTTTCATTGGGTATATCAGTTAAGCTGAGAGAGTTAACAAACTGCATTTCCCCCATAAATATAGAGCTCTCTAGTTCATTTCTCACAGCTGTTGATGGGTTCAGAAGATTGCTAAAGTACTTAACAGCATCCATGGCAATAGCAGTATTATCCTTCAGAATGTTACCATTATCAGATTGGATGGTATGCACAGTGTTACATTTCCTTCTGTATTTGATAAATGCATGAAAGAATTTGGTATTTCTATCCCCATCCTTAAAAATATTGACAGTTGCTTTTTGTTTTAAAACCTGTTCCTGCAGTTGGATAGCTTTAAGTAATTCCTCCTGAGCCTGATAGGACTCACTTTCAACAGAAATGTCATCTTAATCATCTCCACCAGCAGGTTTACTTTATGTTGAGCTGCATCCACAGCCTTGAAAATATCCCCCAGTGTATTCCAATTCCATTTCTTTAGGCCTTTAGCCACTTTTTGGTGGAGCAAGCATAGGTTAAGCCAAGGATCAGAATGATGCACTCCATTCCAATGATCAGCCACCACTTTCAGAAATGAGTCCTGAGTAGAACACATATTTAGATACCTGAATGGAGTTTGCTGGGGAGTTTGGGGTGGGGTAGTGATGGTAATAATTATGGGTCTATGATCAGATCCAGCAAATTGGAGATGAGTGACAAAGGTGAAGAGGAAGTGTTGTTGCCAGCAGTCATTCACCAAGAATCTGTCCAATCTTTCCCAAATTCTGCCTCTTTCCCATGTATATTGAGGTCCCTTGTAACCCAAATCATAGAGAGCTGCTTGTGAGATATTGCTACTAAAGGTACTCATTGTAGCAGTGTTAGGAGGTCTCCCACCCGAGCTTTTCGAAGAATTCGAATGCGGTTAAAATCTCCCCCACCGACCTGGGAGATGCGATTAGATCCAATAGAGTGGAGCTTGATCCAAAGCTCCTGTCTATCTGATTTGGAACATCCTGCATAAATAAAAGAAGTCTCACCAATATGGCCATTTATCTTAAAGGAAGTATGAATGAATTGCCTGTCATCCACAAGAACAGACCAAGTAACTTCAGGTCTACATAATAACCAAATTTTGTTGCTGAGATTTGAAAAATGGGAGAAGCCATAGAAAGTTTTAAGAATTTTATCAGGATGTTTGTGAACCATTGGTTCCAGTATAACTATACACCAAAATTTGTGCTTCCTGTTGAGGTTGATCAGCCTATTGAGGGATAGGGGGTGAGCAGCCCCTCTGATATTCCAACAAATTAGATTAATCATTAGATTTGTTGGTGGGGGAATGTAGGGATGATTGAGATCTTGATCTGGTTCTACCTCTGGTGACTGGAGCAGCAGCTAGGAGGTTATCCATTTCTACAGGAGAAGGAATGGAGTTTGTCAATAAGATAGCTTTATGATTTTTCTTCTTCTTCTTAGGGGAAATGACATGCCACTCACCCTCCATTAGATGCTCCTTGGTACCGACGGGCGGGGAGGAAGAAGGGGTAAGAATGGATATAGGGTCACATTCTTTCCTCATTCTACCTAAAGGGGAGGAGGGCTGAGGTGAAGGGAAAATTGGAGGTGATGAAGGTTCAGGAGAATTCACAATTGGGTGATGTTGGGCAGGGCCTTCAATGGGAGAAGAATGGGTAAGTAGGGGAATATGGGATGGCCCAGGAAGCAGCGATCGGGGTAGGGGCCACAAGGGGAGGAGGGGCAAAGGATGCCTTGTGGGAGGTTAGGTTAACAAAGTCAGGGCCAAGAATGGAAGGAAGTGGGGAGTTATGGGTAATTTGGTCAGTGGAGGGGGAAGGAGAATGCAGTCCTGAAGCATCTGGAGGGGGGTCCAGAGTGGGGGCAAGGAGAGGTGGGCTATGAAGCAAGGAGTTTGGTGCTGGACCAAGAAGACCAGGGGTACTAGCAGCAATACTGGGTTTAGAGGTTCCAGTCCTCCTAGAATGTGGGTTCAATCTATAACACTTGTCCAGGGTATGCCCAAACATCCTGCAGTGGCAACAGTAGTAAGGCTTCTGCTCCATCACAACCTCTTGCCAGGCAGCCTCCTCATCAGAGCCCACCCAAATCCTTGAAACTACAGGTAAGGTCACATCTCTTTCCACCAAGACCCTGGCAGCTGCAGGTCTAGCTCTATTAACAGTGGGGTTATCAGCCCTTAAAGGAGTTCCCAAGGCTTTAGCTATATTGAAGAGAGCTTTTTGGTTAAAGTACCTGATTGGTAAATCAGGAAACTTAAACCAGATTGGCACCACAGGTGGTTCCTTCCTTGGATTGAAGTCTGGAGTCCACTTAAGCAGTCTCATTTCAGATCCAGCAATAACTACTGCTTTTTTGGCAAACAAACATGCATAATCCTCCTCAGTGGACAATTGAATTAGTAAATGTCTACCATCAAGAAGTCCCAGCTGCAATTGTCCCACAAACTGGATGGAGTTGAAGTACTGTCGAACAAGCTCCATTTTGGGATGCCCCAAGGCAAATTTGCCAATGAGAGTAAGCTTAACTTCCTCATTAAGTTGTTAGAGTTCCTGGTTAGTAAAAAAGACAGCAGGTGCTCCATCTTTAGAGCCAGTGGGGTGAATGAAAGGACAAGAGACTCGACCAGTAGCAGCATCATGAAATTGTTGAGGGAAGAAGGTGTTATCAGGGTTGGTTTCAATGTGGTTCCTGTTACCCACAACACTAGCAAAAGTGGCCTTAGCCCATTGAACATTTGTCTCCAAATCTACTGGGGTAGCCATCACCCAGCAGCTGAGGGCAAAAACCACCTAAACCAGAAACAAGAGCAGGCCAAGACCAAGCAATAGAACAGTAAAATTCAAATTGAGGAAGCCCGGGAAGGCTCTTCCACTCAGAGAGATCCCCAAATGGGTTGTTCAGCAGGGAACCACAAGTCTTATCAGCCACTCTGCTTACCTCCGACCAGACAACCACCAGGGAAGGCGCCGCCGATGAGCTCATGCTAGAAACCCTAACAGAGCAAAAACTGCCGCCACCTCAAACTCCATTATATATATATATATATATATATATATATATATATATATATATATATATATATATATATATATGAGCCTGCTTACTTTTATATATGCTTCGTTATTTCAGTAATATTCATAAAAAGCATGTGTAGAAGTAAATTTTTCTTTTTTTAGACTGTTTTTACATACTTAAAAAAATTATTTTTAAATTATACCTTTCTTTCTCTCATACTTTAAATTTTTTTTTCATGATATACCAAAGCTTAAGTTTGGGGGAAGGGAAAATACATGCAAATTTAAATTTTATTTGTCCTTAATGAACTAATATTTTCTAAAAAAAATATATTTTAACATAACATAGGAATGAAGAATCTATTTAAGATCATTTAAATTTTTGAAATTAAAAATAATTTAGTAGACTTAACCAAAATTTTAATAACTTTGATTGATTTTAAGAATAGAATTATTGAACTTAAAGAAGAGTAAGATTAAGAAAATTTTCTATTCATAGTAGAAATAATTGAATTTTAGAAGTATTAAGAAAACAAAAATTATAACTTGAAAAAGAAAAGATTGAAATTCTTTTTGAAATCCATTCATGTTATAGTAATTAAGTGAAAATGTATAAGTTTGAAAATATAAGTTAAGGATAGTGAAGTTCAAAACCATTTACAGGCTATCCAGATATAGTAATCCTCTTTGTAGAAAAAAAAAAACAGAGAGAGAGAGGAGAAGCTTGAGGAGATGCCTAATCAAAAATTGGCTTCACTTGAATTAGCTTATAAGAAAAAACTGATTACATATTTTACTTAATGTTTTATGCATGAATCTTTATTCGAAAAGATTTTCATGAAGAACTTTTTCTTGTAAATAATTTATGTGATCTTAATATAATAAACTACAATTATTTTTGAAGTGAATGAAAATGTTTTTGAAATCTTATGATTTGGTAGTTAAATATTCTTTAAATTCTTAAAATTAAACTTAGTTAGTAAAATTTGGTTAATGATTTACTAAAGCCTTTATAAAATAAAAAATTATAAGAAATCTTAAATATTTACCATTTATTCCAATTGTTATACATTTTATATAGTAAAAAAGGTTACTTGAGGACAAGTAACGTTTAGTTTGGGGGATTTTGATCCATGAAAAAATACCTATTTTTATGCCTTGATTTTTATCAAATTCTTAAGGATATTATGCTTTAATGAAAGGTATTTTTGTGTTTTGGATGTAGGTGATGCAAAAATGTTCAAGAAAGAAAAAAAGATGAAAAAGGAGCAAAAAGGAGCAAAAATTGAGCTAAAATGAAAAATTTGTCAAAATAATTGGCCTAGCGCCTAGGTGCCAGAATCCGGCGCCTAAGCGCCAGTTCGATACAGAATTCTATAAGATTTTTGACAACTTTTGGACGGTTATTTTGACGGTGTGAGTGGTTATTAAACCATCTAGAAGATTGACAGTTATTCCTGGATTATAGGACATGCGATACATTGTATTTGGTCGCTTGGAAATGGTTAGGATCGCAAAGAGTGTGATCCAAAGTGAAGAGGTGCGAAGAACTGGACGCAGAGCCAGGCGCCTAGGCGCCGGACACACCTTCTAGAAGATTCATTGAACCTGGACACATTTTGAATAGAAATGATAGATGTACAAAAAAGGGAATTAACTATGTATGTTAACGATCAAACAATTACTTTTAATATTTCAAAATCATTGAAATAACTTGCAAAAGGTAAAAATGATGAATGTTTTTGGATGGATATAATTAGATATCCAAGTGAATGCTATTTCAAAACAACTTATGAAGAGAATTTAAAAATGAAGGAATTAGAACACGAGCAAGAAGAGGAATTAGAACATTAAGAAAGTTTTGTAGTTTTGGACATGACGAAAAAAAACAAATCTTTTTCTCCAACAATTGAGAAACCTCATGAACTTGAATTGAAGATACTTTCAAAACATTTAAAATATGTCTTTTTAGGTGATTCCTCAACTTCCTCAGTTATAATTTCCTCAAACTCAACTTCAGAAGAAGAAGAGTGTTTACTGAAAATCTTGAAGAAATATAAGAAAGAAATTAGATGGACAATTTCTTATATTAAAGGAATCAGTCCTTCAATTTGTATGCATAGAATTCTGATGGAAGAAAACTACCAACCCAGGGTTGATCCTCAAAGGAGATTAAATTTTACTATGAAAGAAGTTGTTAAGAAAGAATTTTTAAAGTGGTTAGATGTTAGGATTATCTATCCTATTTAAGATTGTGCATGGGTTAGTCCAATACACTGTATTCCTAAGAAAGGAGGAGTAACTATAACTATTAATGAACAAAATGAACTAATACCAATAAGACAAGTTACAAGATGGAAAATATGCATTGATTATAGAAAATTAGTCCTTGCCACGAGGAAAGATCATTTTCTGTTACTCTTTCTGGATCAGATACTTGATAGACTAGCTGAGCATAAATATTTTTTTTTCTGGATAGATATACTGGTTTTCACTAAATACAAATTGTTCAAGTGGATTAAGAGAAAATAATGTTTACCAATCTTTATGGTGCTTTTGCTTTTAGAAGAATGACCTTTGTTTTATGCAATGCCTCTGCTACATTTCAAAGATGTATAATGGCTATTTTTTGTGAACTAATTGAAAAAGGAATTGAAGTTTTATGGATGATTTTTTGATGTTTGGAACTTCATTTGAATCATGTTTAGAATATTTATCACAAGTTCTTAAACGCTGTGAAGAAACAAATTTAGTCCTTAATTGGGAAAAATGCCAGTTTATGGTAGTAGGAGGAATTGTTTTAGGACATCACATTTTAGAGAAAGGTATGGAAGTAGATCCTGCTAAAATTCAAGTGATCGCTAATTTACCTCATCCAACAAATGTATGGGAAATTAGGAGCTTTTTAAGACACGCTGGATTCTACAAGCGATATATTAAAAACTTCTAAAAAATTGCTAAGCCACTATACCCTTTGCTCGAAAAGAGTTGATTTTTAATTTTGATAAGGATTTCGAAAAAGCATTTGGACGTTTAAAAGAAAAATTAGTCACTACACTAGTTATCATTTTAAGAGATTTAAAAAAATCATTTGAATAAATGTGTGATGCAAGTGATTATGGTATTGGAGTTGTTTTGAATAGAAATAAGATAAAATTTTTAAAGTAATTTATTATGCTGGTAAAAATCTTATTGAAGCTTAAACTAACTACACCACAACTGAGAAAGAGTTATTAGAAATAGTATTTGCCTTTGATAAATTGAGATCATATTTAACTGGAACTAAATGTGTGGTGCATATAGATCATTATGCTATTAAGTATTTAATGAAAAGGAGTGATGCAAAACCAAGACTGATAAGATGGATTCTCCTTTTACAAGAATTTGACTTTGAAATAGTAGATAGAAAGCGGGATGATAATCAAATTATTGATCATCGATCTAGGCTTAACTCTAAGAAATTCAAAGAAATTAATGAACATTTTTCAGATGAAAAATTGTTTAATATTAATGAATGGCATATTCCATGGTTTGTAGACATTATGAACTTATGGTTTGACACACCAACAAAAGAGGAAATTTTTATCTGAAGCTAAGACTAATTTTTTGGGACGACCCATTTCTTTGTAAATAAGGGAAGGATCTAATTATTTGAAAATGTGAACTTTTGAAATTATTTAAAAAATTTCATGATTTGGATTTCTAAGGAAAAATTAGTATTAATAAAATAACATACAAAATCTTGCTATCTGCATTTTACTGGCCTACAATCTTTAAAGATGTTAATGCTTATATTAAAAATTGTGATAGGTTTCAACGTGTAAGCAGTATTTCTAGAAGAAATAAGATGCCCCTCAATTAAATTTTGGATGCTGAATTATTTGATGTTTGGGGATTAGATTTTATGGGACCATTTAAACCATCTTTCGGAAATTTATATATAGTGTTAGCATTAGATTATGTGTCTAAATGGACAAAAGCTATTGCTTTACCTCGATGTGATGCTCAAAGTGTTGCGAAGTTCTTAAAAACGAATATAGTTTGTAGATTCAGAATGTTAAGAGTTATCATAACTGATGGGGGAAGTCATTTCAAAAATGTGCTAATGAAAAATTATTGAAGAAATATCGTATCAATCATCGAATTTCTACTGCTTATCATCCTCAGACAAGTGGTTTGGCTGAAGTATCTAATCGAGAAATCAAAAGAATTTTGAAAAAACCTATAAATCCAACAAAAATTGATAGGTTAGTCAAACTTCATTTTGCTTTGTGGGCTTATATGATTGCATATAAAACTCTTATAGGAATGTCAACATTAAAGTTAATTTATGGGAAAGCGTGTCATTTACCAGTAGAACTTAGGTATAAAGCTTATTGGGTTATTAAGGAATTTAATTTTAATTTGAAGAATGCTGGTTAGAAGAGATTATTTCAACTAAATGAGCTGGAAGAGATAAGGAATGAGACTTATGAAAATGCTAAAATTTATAAAGATAAGATGAAAAAGTGGCATGATCGAAAGATTCTTACAAAAAATTTTAAGCTAGGGTAACAAGTTTTGCTTTGTAATGCAAGATTGAGGTTATTTTCAGGTAAACTTAAGTCCAGGTAGATTGGCCCATTTATTGTGATAAATGTTTTCCTATGGAGCTGTGGATATTAAAGATCCTAAAACCCTAAAAAATTTTAAAGTTAATGAGCATAAGCTGAAACCCTATTTCTTAGAGAATCTGAATAAAGTGAATGATGTTTTAATGTTGGGTCACCCATAATAAGCGCTGTGTACGTCAGGCTTTTGACATAAAACCAAACGCTCTGTGAAAGGCAACTTATAATTATTAGTGTGCTTTTGTTTCGACGGTTGTGATGTTCTATTTGTTTTAAGTGTTTATAAAAGTTTTATTTGTATTGCGATGATTTAGAGGTTAGATCATCCAAATATTTTTGGAATGGAGATTACAAATGTGATCTGTGTTTGTATTTGTTGAATATGTTAATGAAAATGTTTTGTTTGTGTGAAAATATTCATTTTATTGTGATTGAATCTAAGTTATGAAAAGTTGAGCAGTTTTAGAAAGAAAAAAAGGGTATGAAAATTGTTATTATGATTTATTAAGACCATGTGAGGGTGGTTAACTTAGGAAGATGTGCATTTGAATCAAAATTTAGAAATATCAAATATTGTGCACTGCTGCCTAAGTGCCAATTGATCCACTAAAAAATTGATAGCTTTTAACTATTCATTTCACACCTATTTTTGTTGATATTTAACTTTGAAGGAAGTTATTTTTGATGATTTCTTGCAGGTACAATGATTTTAGGCCTTTGGAGGAAAATGAAGCAAAAAGGAAGAAATTTAGAGTGAAAAAGGACAAAAGTGCATTTTAATGAACTAACACCGAACGACGTTATCACCAGCACCAAAAAACTCTAGTTTCCAGAGAGTTACGATGTTTTGAAGGAATAATACGTTGAATAGCGCTCCTACCAGCGCCTGACAACGCCCTATCTTGATTTTGAACTAGATTCAATGTATTTGGCTGAATTTTGAAGGTTGCTTAAGGAAACTCATGGGAATTCAGTTTTGGCTGAATTTAAACACTTTTGGAACCACATTTCAAAGGGGGGAAGAAAGGAAGAGGAGAGTTTAGAGTTTAGAGTTTAGAGAGTGAGTTCTTTTCATCTTGTGTAGGAAGTTAGGTTTGTATTTTTTTATTCTAAGGAGTGTGAGAGGGGAGGGAAAGTGAGAGATTTCTTCTTCTTTACTATTCTAAAGAGAGAATTGTGTGTTGTTGTGAAGAAAGAAGAGGAGTCAAAGGAATTCCTTGAGATTCGCTTGGGGAAGAGTTTGGGATAAGTTGTCTTTACTTTATTCTGTTTGTATGAAGTTGTTTTTATATATGAAATCCATGTTTTTTTCATCTTTTCCTCATGATTCTTGAGTAGATTTGTTTTTCTTTCTCCTTTTCATGTGATGTGTTGATGTTGTGAAATGGAAATGATGTGTCGAGTTTTTACGAAAAACTTTGTGATGACTATTTCACTTAGAACTTGATTTACTTTTTGATCTGGCCAATTTAATTGTTAAAACTTGTTAGGAAACATATGTTCCGAAAGGATTATGATTTCCAAAATAAAAAAGAAGGTCACTTTCAAATTCCATGAATGATGAAGTTCAAGGGGGTTGAATGCAAATAAATAAGGAAATATACTTTGATGGGTGTAGAATTGGAGATTTCAGAGTGTCAGGCTGAAATCCTCAATATGGTCCTAATGTTTAGAAACTGAAGCGAGAGTTAGCCTTCATATGAAGGGAAGTGGGAGCTCTGGAGTGAGAGCCAGTATCCTTCCAGCTTAACCACGGATTCAGGGACTAAACTTAGGATTAGCCAATGTTCTTTATACGCTGAAATATGGGTAAAGAATAGGAATGCTCCTATTTGGCACAATATATTTGCATCGCTAATCTGTGCCACAATAATCATCACATTATGAATGGAAAGGAGGATAACTCTTTCTTGCAACTAAACTTTGTTATAAATTTTCTCTTGCGTTAGTTTAACTTGCTAGAGTTTAGAACGTGCTTTGGTAGATATAGTAACTGAACCTGTTTGTCTTTACTTCAAGAATTAAACCACTTGCAATTGTGTTGTGATTTGATAAGAGATTTCTATGCAACGCCATAAAAGTAAAGCCTCCCTGTGGGATGATATTCCAGGACTCCACTAGAGCCCTGTATTACTTGAGCGATACGTATACTTGCGTTAATCGTGTGACTCATTATCATTTAAAACAATATATATCTAAATCTGAATTCAATAATTTTTGCAACCTAAAAAAGCCGCACCAATTTTTTTGCGCTGTTGCGGGGATCGAAGGTAACAAATAAAGTAACTATTAAAATTTATTTTTGTAGTATTGGAAATCATATATTTGAATTGCAAGTCATAGTTGTGTGTGTCTGTTTATTGTTAGTTTGTGTTTATTGTGTTTGTATGCGTAGTATCGGATCTATAGGTTTAGTACCTTACAATTCTAAATTAGAGCGTACTATTAAAAAAATACAAAAACAACAAAATAATTTGCAAATCCTCGCAACATGGCTAACAATTTAAACAATTAAAATGAAAATATACCAAAACCTTTAAGAGATTATGCTAATCCAACAGCAGATGAAACTCACTTAATTATTCAAAATCCTGATGTTGCTACTAATTCATTTGAGCTTAAACCTGTTATTATCCAAATGGTACAGAATAATCAATTTGTAGGAACACCTAATGAAGATCCTAACTTACATCTCACTGGTTTTCTAGAACTATGTACTAGTTTTAAATATGATGGAGTGTCAAACGATGCTGTTAGACTTAGAATTTTTCCTTTTTCACTTAAGGACAAGGCTAAGGCGTGGTTAAATTCATTAGCACCTAGATCTATTAGAACTTAGGTAGAGCTTTCACAAAATTTTCTGTCGAAATATTTTCCTCCTTCCAAAACTGTTAAGTTGAGAAATGATATCACATCTTTTAGTCAGTTTGATGGAGAATCCATATATGAAGCTTGGAAAAGATTTAAAGATCTTCTAAGGAAGTGTTCACACCATGCTTTACCAGACTAGTTAATAATTCAAACCTTATATAATGGATTAGTGGGATCATTTAGATCAATTATCAATGCTGTTGCTGGTGGATCATTAATGTCAAAACATTTTGATGAAGCATATTCGTTAATTGAAGAGATGGCTACTAATAATTTTCAATGGCCCTTTGAGTGGGTAAATCTTAAGAGAGTAGCCAGTATTCATGATTTTGATGCAAAAACTATGATAGTCTCTCAAATTATTGCACTTTCTAAGAAAATTGATCAATATGGAATTAATTATTCTCCGACACCCCGAGTGTTAGAAGAAAATTCATCAGGAGAGATGATAGAATCTCAAATGTCTTATGAAACCTTGAATGCTATACGTAATAAAGTCAATAATTCTTATTTGAATTATTATAATCCTAGTTTGAGGAATCATCCAAATTTTAATTGGAATAACACCAATGTTGTGTTAACCCGCAATGGGGAAACAATCCTATGAATCCAGTTGGAATTATGAACAACCAAGGAAATACCAATTTTAGACCTTCTTATTCTCCAGGTTTTAATAGTAATCAACAATTTAAGGAAAAGAGGTTGTCTACTGAAGAAAAGATCCTGAATATGGGTAATCAAATTCAAGCTCAAAACGTCACGATGAAGAATATTGAAAATAAATTAGGACATATTTTTACTCCGCTTAATAATAGACCTTTTGGGAATCTTCCTAGCAATGTTGAGATCAACCGGAAAGATCAAATCAAAGAGAAAATTAAGGTTATTTAATTAAGGAGTGGAAAAGAATTGGAATCAAGAGTTTTAAAAGAAGTCGAAGTTGAAAGAGAGGAAGTGAACATTGAGAAAGGTTCTAATAAGATATATCTAGATGAATATCCAATAGAACCAATGAAGATAACTGTTTAAAAACCACATCCTCCTTTTCCTCAAAGACTGAAGAAGCAGAACAGGGATAACAAATTTGCAAAATGTTTTCAAATTCTTAAGAAATTAACGATTAATATTCCCTTTGTTGAAGCGTTAGAGAAGATGCCTGATTATGTAAAGTTTATGAAGGAAATTCTTAAAAAGAAGAGAAAGTTTAAAGGCTATGAGACTGTTGCACTTAGCGGTGAGTGTACTGCAATTATCCAGAAAAGGCTTCCTGAAAAACTGAAAGACCTAAGTAGTTTCACTATCCCGTGCGCTATAGGTGAAAATTGTTTCGGAAGAGCTTTATGTGATTTTGGAGCTAGTATTAATCTTATGCCCCTATCAACTTTCAAAAGATTAGGATTAGGAGAAATTTCACCTATATCTGTGACTCTTCAACTGGCTGATCGTTCTATCACTTATCCTAAATGAGTTTTGGAAGATATATTAGTAAAGGTGGATAAATTTATCTTTCCTGTGGACTTTATTGTATTAGATATGGAGGAAGATAAAGAAATTCCAATTATTTTGAGAAGACCATTCCTTGCTACTGGGAGAGCTATGATTAATGTCCAAAAAGGAGAATTAACTATGAGAGTTAATGACCAAGAGGTAAATTTCAATATTCTGAAATCTATGAAGTACCTTTCAACTGAAAAAGATGATGAGTGTTATCGAATGAAAGTCTGCGAATATTTAAGAAAACATTATTTTAAAGAAGTATTTGAAGAAAATCTGGAATGTGAGGATGAAAATGAAAGTGAAAATGAAGATGATTTGGATGATATGAAGAATAAAAAGTTAGACTTAGTTCAGAAAAATTTTGAAAGATTGGATACTATGGAAAATGGAGATAAATGTTTGATTCCATCTATCATTAAATCCCCAGAACTGGAGCTGAAAATTCTTCTTAATCATTTAAAGTACATGTTTTAGGAGAATCATCTACCTTACCAGTCATTGTATCTTCGGATTTAAATGAATATCAAGAAAAAAATATTGGAAACTTTAAAAAGATACAAAAAAGCTTTATGTTGGTCCACAGCTGATATTCAAGGAATCAGTCCTTCGATTTGTATGCACAGAATTTTATTGGATGAACAACACAAACCAAGAGTTGATCCACAAAGGAGATGGAACCCCATAATGAAAGAAGTGGTTAAAAAAGAGATTAAAGTGGTTAGATGCTGGAATTATATATCATATTTCTGATAGTATTTGGGTGATCCCAATTCACCGTGTTCCTAAGAAAGGAGTAATTATTGATGTAAATGATTAGGCTGAAATTATACCGATAAGACAAGTCACTGGTTGGTAAATATGTATTGATTATAGAAAATTAAATGCTGCCACCAGAAAAGATCACTTTCCTTTACTTTTATAAGACCAAATGCTAGACAGACTTGCTGGACACAAGTACAATTACTTTCTAGATGGATATACCAGTTATCACCAAATACCTATTTCTCCTGAGGATCAAGAGAAAACTACATTTACTAGCCCTTATGGAACTTTTACTTTTAGAAGAATGCCCTTTGGATCACGTAATGCACCTGCAACATTTCAAAGATGTATGACATCCATATTTAGCAATTTAATTGATTTTGGAATAGAAGTGTTGTCGGCATATTTTTAGGTTGTGTTTTGAAAAGGGGGTCGCCTACAAAAATTGTCGGCGAATTTTCATATTTCAAATTTAATTTAAATATATATATAGTTTAAAAGATAACATTTGATTTTGAAAGTAATTTTAAGTTTAAAAGTTTTAAGATATGAAATCAAACCGATCTCACATCCCAAATATTTTATATAAATGAGCGCCACACCACAAACCGTATATCTATCTCGAAGAATAGACACACTGCTTGATGATGGGGCTCGATTAAATAAACTAGGAGATTTGTGACATCCGTTTGGTCTGCGAACCAATTTTATAAGCCGACAAGTTCCCCTGCTTAATATGAAAACATTAAACAGGGTTTATATTACTCAGGTTCTTAAAATTCCCTATAAGGGCAAGCCCCTATAGTTAATTACATCTTAAGTGATGGGAATCACCTAAGAAAACTCTCGACAATAATCAGTAGTTCTGCTCTCAAGAATTTCAAAGTTTAAGTCTTCAAGGGATTGAATTTTGGAATTTCAATAGGGAATGGATCAAATTTAGAACATTTTTATTTTGGGAATCCAAAGGAAGAAAGGAAGGAGAAATCACAGATTCGAAGCGAACTTCGGTAATTTCCCGACTATCCTATTTGTTTGGCTTGGATTTACGAAAGTCTTATTGTTTATTTAGTATTTTGATCTTGCCAATTTTAATTAGTTAGGACTTATATTCGTATGACAAAATCATACAAATAGCCTCGATGATGTGAGGGTTTATGTCGTATCGGACGACTACCTAGGAGTCCTAAGACCGGTTAGGGCTTAGTTTACATGATATGATCATGCGAATGCCTAACGAAGAGTTGAGGATTTATGTTGCACTAGGCAAACTTCCTCGAAGTCCTACGGCTTGGTTGTTTAATTCTAAGAAAGTTTTTTTAAAGTAGATTCCAGTTTTGCTGATGACGATGGCCGTGCTGTCCACCATGCTCCGAGCTCCTTGTTGTTGCAGGGGTTTAGTTTAAAAATCATAAATCAGGAGATGAGAGAAGTGTTCTGGTTTAGAGAAAGTCTTAATTTCCAAGTTTTTTTTTTATGTTTTAATTAAAACAAATCTTGAAGTTGATTATAACAACACTAGTTAAGATCCCACGGTTCCATCCTTCCGGCATCGTTATTTTTATCGGATTCACTTAGTCCAGATGAATTTGCTAAACTCAACTGAATGAGTTCCAAACTTTCATTTAGACCGTGGGAAATCCCGTTAGCAACACGTAGGTTACATCATCCGAGGTATTTCCGATCATCCAACAAGACGTTTTAATTTAGTTGTAGTTGTAGTTTTGTTGTTTTGTTTGTGATTAAATTTTGAGTTGTTTTATATTTTGAAATGTTGTGGCGGTGAATTTTATCTTGTAATGACTTTTAATTTAGTTTTGATTTCAGCTTTAGGGACTATCCTAAAGGTGTGGGTTTTCATGCAACGATTGTTTATCGTGCAAGAAAACTAAGTGCGATGCGATTAAATAAATTGCAATAAGGTATATTACAATAAAATAAAAGCGTACCTGGAGGGTCTTCCCGTCATCCCAAGCTGCACTTAAAACACAATTAGAATATTTAAGGTTTTAAAGCAAGTTCCTAGGTAAAGATAAGGGAAGGGTTATGGTTTTCTACCAAGTTCCTAATCCTATAGCTAGTCATCTCCTATGACGTCCAGGTTCTTGTATTTTGGTTTGAGGACGATTTTCTTCATCAAAGAACAATTAAGTTCAATTGTTCTTATAAATATCCTATCATATCGAGGAAGTGCTTAAGACGAGTCTTAAACATCTTTTCAATATTTCTAGGATTATTTTAAGTCCAAGAGAATTTAATTATACAAATGAATTAATCATCCGGGAGTTCAAGTTTGTTATCTTGCTCAGTGAACTAGGACATTTGAATATCTTATGAATGAAGTAACACTTCACTTAACACTCCATTTAGGAGTTATGACAACAAGAGTTTTCGAGGGCAAATGGATGTTCAAATGATTTATGATTTAACTTAATTTCAATTAATGGGTTTAAGTTTGGAATAGTGTTCAAGTTGTTTTAGATTTATTTTTGAATTCTTTATGTCTTAGGTGATGTTATATTTAATTTAATTTAATTTAATTTAATTTAATTTAATTTAATTTAATTTAATTTTAATTTAATGTGGTTTAATTTAATTTAATTTAATTTAAGTTAATTTATTATAATATGATTTAATTTAATTTAATTTAACTTGATTTAATTTAATTTAATTTAATTTAATTTAATTTAATTTAATTTAATTTAATTTAATTTAATTTAATTTAATTTAATTTAATTTAATTTAATTTAATTTGATTTAATTTGATTTAATTTAATATGTTTTAATTTAATTTTATTTAATTTAAATTTTAATTTAATTTTATTTTTAATTTTAATTTAATATTTTATTTTTTATGTTTTAAAGATGATTTAATTTTAATTGTTAAAGTATTAATTTAATTGAAATTTTAAAAGGATTTAATTTAAATAATTTAACTTTAATTTAATTTAATTATTAAGTCTTTTAGCATTTTAAATTTTAAATTTGGATTATCATTTTAATTAGGAATTAAATATTGTTGAGATGATTAATTTAGGTATTCTTAAATTAAAGAATAAATCTCTTCCTAATGACATCCCTATTTTAATAATTCCAAATTTATTATTCTTCCAAATTTAATTAATTATTTGATTAAGGTTTATTTTAATTATTTTTAAATTGTTTAGTAGGTTTCTACCCTTTAATTATTTAAATTTCAATCGTCCAAATCAGATTAAGATCAAATATTTTACTTTTTCATTTTATTAAGCATAAAGTTTTAATTAGGGGTTAAAATTTTAATTACCATTTTGCCCTTCAAGCTTAATAATTTCATAACTCACTAAATTGAGCTTAAATGAATTTGAAATTTTTATGTGACTTCACTCATATGTCAATAAAGACATTAGAGGAGAAAATATGATTTTTCTGTATTTAATTTATTTATGTAATTATTTTTGGTGGAAAATAGGGATTTCCAAGGAAAATTTAATAATATGACCAAGGGAAAGTTTCCGTCCTTAAGAAAATTATGGGACATTCCTAATGACTAGAGGACCACTTGGACCAATTTTGGTGATTTTTTGAATTATATTCTTTTTATTATAATTATTTTGATTTTTGGAGTATTAATTAATTTAAAAAATAAAATAAAGGTTAAAAAATGAATTTTATATTTTTCAAAAATCTCTCTGATATCAAGGAAATCAGAGAACCAATTTTTACAATTTTCTGATTTTTATTTGATTTATTAGAATTATTTTAGTGGAAATGCTAAAAAATACATTTTTTTTAATTTTAAAATTACCTTAAGGCTTTAAAATTTAATATCTCATCATATAGACTTAAGAAAAATATGGGGTTTGTTCCTAAGTGATTAAAATTCAAAATGTGATATTTTGGTGAATTTCATTATTTTTGTGATTTTTATTATTTTTTTAATTATTAAAAATATTAAAATAATGCAAAAAATCAACTTTTTTAGAAAATTACAATTTTAATTTTCTTAAATTCCCCGATATCGGAGAGGCTCCAAAACCAGTTTGGTGAATTTTTGAAAAGTATTTTGAATGTTATGAATTTTTTAAGTTTAATTTTGGCTAAATGGCTTAATCAACCCATTTGATAGGGCTAACCAAGTCCAATTGACTTCAAACTTTTATAGTGGGTTCCTCTGATCCTAAAGGTCAGTGGAGAATTAATTTCAAGTCAATTTGATGTATGATTAGCTCTAATTAATTAAAACTCCATTTTGGGTGTTTAAGCCAATTAGGGTTATTCCAAGTGAGTTAACTCAAAACCTATTTTTCCTAGGGTCCTCTAGTCATAATAAACATCACCAAATTTTTCTAGAATTTATTTCACAATATGCTAATTATTAGAATTAAAATACTCAAACTAGCAACCTAGAGTTGAAAAATCAATAACTCTTCATAGGGATGGCCTCGACTTTGGAAAATTCAGGGAATGTTCCCAAATTCAGAGGCTTCAAAAGCCCTATGGTCTCATGCCATGGTGAATTGTATACATGCATGGAGAATTGAAAATGTGCAGAGAGTAAATAAATTATTAAAAATCAAATACTCAATGAAATTGAATGATTTCTTTTCCACATTATTCTCCTCTGTTCACTGAGCAAGTGGGTATTTTTATTTTATTTTTCTGATTTTTCTACACAAAGTTATGCATTTTTGAAGTTTAGGGAATTAAATAAATAGAAAAATAACCTATTTTTCTACTTATCCACGCGGCGCCAACTCAACCTAGGCATCTCCGAAACGCCGCGTGTCATCCTCTGATTCGGCGCCGCTGTGCAACTCAGCGCTCCGGGGGCCCGCTGTATCGTTCTGTCTCCTCATCGGGCGCGATCCTAGCCGTCCGTCCGCGCGTGTATTTAAATGAACGGCATCCGTTCATCGTCCCCAAGCCTCCTAACCCGAGAATCGTCCACACTAAATCCCTAATATCTCACTCAATACTTAACTGATTTTCGTGTTCTTGTGCTCTATGGATTCGTCTTGAAGAGACGAATACATCTATACGGTGATCATGCATTGAAATTAAGGCATTTGAAATGGAGAATCTCCGAAGCTCGGGATAAAGAGTTAGCTCATACCTTTGCTTGTGAGAAGTGTGGCTTCAATCCGAGGGTTGTGTCACCTTCGATTGCGTCCAAGCAAGCTCCGGATGAAGTCCCTCGGCCCGGTGAGTTGTCTAGGTATGATTTCGACCAAGCCCGATCACAAAGCTTGGAGTCCGGAACAGTATGGGTGGCCCGGAGAGGGGGCTTTTGCTGGTGGACTTCTTCCCTTGGTCTGGTGAAGGTGTAGGATCAATCAATTTGGGGATTGGTCCACTGTGAAGAAGTGGCCTGGTTTTGTGCTGAAATTTAAACTCAAAATTGAGCTCAGCTAGAGGGATTTGGGGCTGGAATCCAGTGGGAATCAAATGCTCTATGTGTAAAGAGTGGTCTGGAATGATTTTGGCAGAGTTTCCTTAAGGTTGGTTCAGCACCTCTTTCATGGCCGAGAGAGGGGGTGTTTAAATAGGAGAGGGTGGAGGGCCTCCCAGGGGGGTTCAAGGCTTGGGATCAGCTGCTTAGGTCAAGGGAAGAACAACCATGGTGGCCATTGGGCATGGGGCAGCTCAGCAAGGTGGAATTTCAATGTTTGGCTCCTGCCCATGTCTCGGCTATGGTGTTTTCTGGCGGCCCAGTTGGTCGGACGGCCGTGCACCGGTCACCATCTTGTTCGAGTGGGTCGTGGTCAGGGTTTAGTGTAGGCAATTGGCCATGGACATGTGTAAAGGGCTTGGATTAAAATGGTATGGGGAGATGCTCATTTTGGGTCCAAATGGGTCAACACACCATTTTTGGTTTGGTGCACCCTTCCAAGCTTTGGTTTTGGGCTGGGAGGATCATGTGAGTCAACCTACCAAAGGTAGTGAAGTCCACATCAAGGATTAGGTGGCAAAGTATGGTTTAAAGTGTATCATGTTTAAGGTAAAAAGGGCTTAAAAAAGGTTTAAGAAAGAGATCCCCTCTCTTGCCAATAATTGTTTGGTGAGGTGGAAAGTGGATTCCATGGCTCTCATGGCTCCTATGGGGCTCATGCATGGCTTCATGGCTTGCCTATGGCTTGCACATAGCTTGGCTTACTTATATGAAAATGGATTTTGACATTTTTGATAAATGTATGAGAGGTTAACATGAAGCTTGATTTAGAATAAATTTATATTTGATTGGAACTTTAGGGATGGTTTTAATTGAAGTCATGATGAAGAAGAGTGTCATATGGGCTTTGTATGAATTTTGGGCCTTTAAAATTTAGTGAAGATGGGCTTTTAAAATGGTTTAGGGAAGTGGGCTTTTGGATTTTAAAATGGACTTTAGGATGAAAATTTGGTAAAGGCTTGGGCCAAATAATTGTTGGGTTTGGTTTAGGGATGTTTCATGAGTGATTTGGAATAAATTTGAGGTGGTTTGGGCTTGAATTGGGTTGAATTTGGGTTGATTTGATAAATGGGCCTATGTAGGTCAAATTGGGCTAATTTGGGCCAATGTTGGGCTAAGGTTGAAATTGATGTGAAATTGATGTTGTGAAATGTTTATGGGAGTGTTTGAAAGAGGTTCCAACTTTGGTTGGATTTTGACTTTGGGATTTGGGCTCATTTGGGATAGGGTTGGATTTAGGTCAAAATTGGGCCTTTTGGTTTTAGGTTGAATTTGAGTGGGGTTTGGTTCCAAATTTTGGGCAAATCATGTTAGTGTTTTGTTTGTGGGGATGTTAGGGAAGGTTTAGAAAAGATTTGGGATTAATTGGAGTTAAATTGGTTTGGTTTGACATTGGGTTCACTTTGGGTTAAAATGGGTCAAATTGGGGATTTTGACAAAAGTGGGGTAAATTGACAAAATTGGCCCATTTTGTAGTTCAACAAAATGAAATTGGGAATATTTGGGATTTTCTGGAATTTTCTGGGAATTTTTGGAATTTTTTGGATTTTTGGGTCAAGAGGGGCATTTTGGTAATTTGGAGGGTATTGGGGGTATTTTTTGGAATTTTGGGTATTTTGGGTAAAAATGGTCAATTTGAGTGGTGGGAGAATGTTTAGTATTGATTTTGAGGAATTTGGGTGATTTTGGAGAATTTTGGAAAATTTGGGTAATTCAAGGGTTTTGGGTAGGTTAGACGTGTCTGTGGTCCTGGGGTCAAAAATTGAAAATTTAGAAAATTGAAGATTGGGTAAATGTAAGTGAAATGAAATCATTTTGGTTGAGCCATGAAGCCATATCAAGCCCACATGAGCCATGAAGGGACTCATTTGAGGTATTCACTATGTTGTTCCTAACCCTCTTAGCTAAGGGCTTAGGGGTTAAGGGCCATCCATGTGAATCACCTTCATGAGTCAGGAGGTCAAGTTGGGTATGGGTGTGGTTTTAGGAGGTGTGTGAAAGTGTAGTGTATAAGTGTAGTGTGTGTGTAAGTCAGCCCTCACTGCACTGGGCCACCTGGGCGGTCCTAAGGCCAAAGAGTCCTATAGGAACTCATCATTTAAACTTCCACATTTGATTTCAACCCTCTAGGTGATTAGGGGTCTACAATCAAGTTAGTGGAGTTTGCAGGGAGTTAAGAAGTGGTTTGAATTTCTAAGTGGTGGGGTCCTAATTCTAATCCTCTAGGACAGTCAAAGGAAATGCCGAAGGCTAGATCCTAAGTACCAAAGAGAAGAAGAGAAGACCTCATCAAAAATGAGGTCAACAAATCGACCCCCAATAGGTGTGGTGTGCTAACCTAGCACACCGCGCGTATTGGCGTTGACCGAAGCGATCAACAAAACCAACACAGGTGTCCAAGTGACAAACTTAGGACGAAGTAGAAAAGTTTCCGCTGGGGAGTGTTAAGTATATCTCTGAGACTGGAGATTCCGAAACTCTTGCTGGGGAAAGGAAAAGGAGGTGAATTCCAAATCACATGATCTGGGGGAATTTCGATTTAGATTTCATTTTGTTTCAGTTTAAGCTTTGATGTGTAAGTTCAGATTTTAGCTTGAGTTTTAATTTAGATTGAAGTTTTGTTAAAATTAATTTGAAGGGATTTGAACTTGAAATGAAAATTGAAATTTTGTGGTTTTAGATGTAACATCTCAACCTCAAAAGAAAATTGAATTGATTGGATTGAATCATTACAATGAGAAGAGATCTCAGAGCAATGCGGTATTGGATGTAAAATCCTTAACCTCAAAAGTTTGATTTTGATGTGTTTCATTGCAATAGGGAGAGAACCTAAAGCAATGCAGTATTGGATGTAAAATCCATAACTTCAAAAGTTTGATTTTGATGTATTTCATTGCGATAGGGAAAGAACCTAAACCAATGCAGTATCGGATGTAAAATCCTCAACTCCAAAAATTTGATTTTGATGTATTTCATTGCGATAGGGAAAGAATCCTAAAGCAATGCAGTCTCGGATGTAAAATCCTCAACCCCAAAAGTTTGATTTTGATGTATTTCATTGCGATAGGGAAAGAATCCTAAAGCAATGCGAGTCTCGGATGTAAAATCCTCAACCCCAAAAATTTGATTTTGATGTATTTCATTGCGATAGGGAAAGAATCCTAAAGCAATGCGATCTCTGATGTAAAATCCTTAACCCCAAAAATTTGATTTTGATGTATTTCATCGCGATAGGGAAAGAATCCTAAAGCAATGCAGTCTCGGATGTAAAATCCTCTACCCCAATAGTTTGATTTTGATGTATTTCATTGCGATAGGGAAAGAATCCTAAAGCAATGCAGTCTCGGATTTTAAGTAATGCAGTCTCGGATGTAAAATCCTCAACCCCAAAAGTTTTATTTTGATGTATTTCATTGCGATAGGGAAAGAATCCTAATGTAATGCAGTCTCGGATGTAAAATCCTCAACCCCAAAAGTTTGATTTTGATGTATTTCATTGCGATAGGGAAAGAATCCTAAAGCAATGCAGTCTCGGATGTAAAATCCTCAACCCCTAAAGTTTGATTTTGATGTATTTCATTGTGATAGGGAAAGAATCCTAAAGCAATGCAGTCTCGGATGTAAAATCCTCAACCCCAAAAGTTTGATTTTGAATGGTAATTGATATTGCAAAGACTTGTAGTGTTGATTTGAAAAGTGTGGAATTTTGGTGTTTCAAGAATTTCATGAAAGTTGTAAAAGACTTTCATGGAAGGAAATAGATTAGGAGGGAATATGTAGATGCTACATATCACATTCAAAAGAGTTGATTGAGAGTTGCTGATTTGGATTGGATACAATTCCTCGCCACTAGATCCGAATCGAAAACCTCGTGGCCCCGTGTCAATAGAATTGACCGCTTCCATCCCAGACAAGGGAGAGAGTAGAACAGATTGGATTCCAGATTTGGAAGGTTGAGTTTGAATTTGATTGAGATTTGATTTGAAGTTTGGAAGGTTGAATTTGAATTTGATTGAGATTTGATTTGAAATTTGGAAAGTTGAATTTGAATTTTTGATTTAAAATTCGTGTCCATTTTGTTTGTCTTTTAACGATTCAAATTTATTTTATCGTTCATTTAATGGTCATGCGAATTTGGAGTTCATCATTTTTTAGATTTTTAAGGAAAGTTTCCTTTTATTCTTTTGTTTCTTTTCTGTTCTTTGTTCAAAGTTCATTTAACTTTAATGGCGTTTCCCAGGCAACTTGCACAAAAGAGGTGAAGGCCAAAAATGTGACATGGTCACTTTCATTCCAATCATGTTGAAGATACATCATACAACTCGATCTGGAATACATCTCATACAATCCATTTAAATCCAAAACGGACTGTGTAAACTTCTTGTTGATCCATCCAAAAGGCATCTGTCAAAAAATCCATGTCTGAATAGTGAGGTACATGGTCAATAACATCACCTTCCAAGCCATCTTTGGCAAGGATGCCGTATGGATGTATGTTGGAGGTGTGATATTTTCCATGTAACTCACAGCTCGTAAGGCCGGAGGCTCTCTAGCTCCGGGTCTGGCCGGAAGTGGTAAGGTGCTTTCCGTCATCCATCCTTCCGAAAGTAACCGAGATCCGCTTCATTGGTACTCCCGTATGCAATGTTTAGCGACATCCGCTCCGTTGCCCTTTAGTATCATGACGGAACCTACCGGTAATGGTATCTTTACTCGGACCTCGGAACTCACCCGGGCCTCGCTATCCGGAGGTCGAATCCGAACATGATATTACACTCGTTCGGAAAGAAACTATGCGTAAAGGTCCGACAAAGTCGTGGTGACCTATGTGCGGGGGTATGCAATCACCCTTCTTGTAAATGTTAATGATGCAACCGTTGGGTATGCAATCCGCCGGCGTACCCTCCATGCTATCATTCTTTTTACCATCCTTTTGATGACTAATGGCATTGGATCCACTCGGCCATGACGGAGTATCCCCGGTGGGTTTCCCTTCCCGTCTTCTCGCGAAGTTGTAGCAGCATCCACATTGTATTGTAATTCTCCCCTTCCCCGGCATCCATCTCCGGGTTCGAGTAAGTGTTTTCTCTTAGGCGACCTCGCTCGACCCATTCTTTTCAAATCCCGGATGCGATCCACGATTTGTTGTTGTTCGTATTCCGAGAACACGTCCGTATGTAGCTCGAGGCCTTCTAAGTATATCGATCCTCCCCGCCTCGATTCTCTCGAAGTATTCAAAAGTTTTCTTCTCGACTTTCTCGCATTCTTTCTAGCTCGTATTCGGGATAATCCGCAAATGGTGAGGCCTAGTGACGTATCGTGGGATATATGGCTCAATCCCTTCGCGTTCTCCCCGCATACCTTGGCTCCTCGGGGATGGTCTCCGTCGGGACGTCCTCCGGGTTGCTTCGCAACAAGGTCATGCATTACCGGTGGCTTTATCCCGTGGCGTGGTAGCCTTCCTTCTTCCGATCTCCTCGAGATTTCCCCGGTCTCTTCGTTATCCTCGTAGCCGGCCTCCTTTCTTCGAGTTCCCGGCGAACCAGTATCCTCGAAGTACATGCACCGGCGCAGACGAATCGCCTCGTCGCGCCGGTCCGCCGCTAGTTTAGTTAACATCTTGCGGATACGGCGATTTTTGTTTCTTCGCCGAGTTCGCCGTTAGAGTAGCTCTTCGTACTTCCCGAATTCTCGTGGGCGCGGCGCCGACAAGCTCGCGCTCCGCTCGTAGTGACTACATATTTGATTCTCTTGTCTTCTTCGGTGTTTGTTTTTCTTTTCTTGTCGTTGGATTGGTGGCTTGGGCCACCCACTTTCATTACCGTCCGATCGGGCGGTTCCTCTCGATCAATCGGGACCCGACTACTTTCCTCGTATTGCGGGCCCGCCGGTGCGAAGTCTGAGTCAATCTCTATTATCGCTCCATCTTTCACCCTCTTTTCATCGAGTGCAAGGCTTACGCCATTTCTAAAGTTCAGGACCAACCGCCCGTTCGACATTTCCCTGTGAAAAGACAAGGAAAAGGATCAGGGGCTGTACTAAGAACAAGAACATTAAGAAAATGTTTATCAAAGACAGAGTTTTCTTCTTTTTTTTTATTATTACTTTTGTACCTTTTTTTTCGAATTCAACAGGGATGAAGTGGGAAAATATCAGGAAAGAGATTTTGATTTGGAAGAGAAAACAAGAAAAACTTTATTATCATGATTTTATTTATTTTAGCACATTCTTTTATTATTTTTTGGGTTCGGACCCAGTCATAAGTAATTACTTCACCCGTGCTTCTAGGGATGAAAAATTCATTCCTTCGAAACATCAGGTAGCGTAATACTTCTTCAAGTATCGTCCGTTGATCGGAAGCATATGTTGTTCTCCTTGGCAATTCACTAGCTGGTAGGAGCCTCCCGAGTAGCCGCCTCAACCACAAACGACCCTTCCCAAGTGGGTTCAAATTTTCCTCCTATCTTGCGGTGTGCAAGGATAGGTCTCTCGAGAACGAGAACTAAGTCACCAACTTTGAAGGTTCTTGGGCGGACCGATCCGTCATGGGCTTGAACCATTATAGCTTGGTATAGTTCTAAATTCCGTCGTGCCGCAAGTCTTTTCCCTTCCAGTGCTTTCCAATTCTTCTAGTCGTAATTTGGCATTCTCTTCCGTCGTGATTTTGTTTCGCAATCGCAATCCTAAGTGAAGGAAGCTCGGACCTCTAAAGGTAACACCGCCTCGGACCCATATACTAGAGCGTAAGGTGTAGCTTCGAGTAGGAGTTCGAAGGTTGTCCGGTAGGCCCATAAGGCTTCTAATAACTTCTCATGCCAATTTCTCTTATTATCGTCCAAGGTTTTCTTTAAGATTTGAATGAGAGTCTTATTAAAAGCCTCGACCGAGCCGTTTGCTCTTGGGTAGTAAATTGTTGAATAGCGCCGGCCGATTCCGTGTCTCCCGAAAAAATTGTTGATTTGTGTGCTTCGAATGCCGACCCATTATCCGAGATGATCCCGCGCGGTACTCCGAAACGGTAGACAACTTGGTTCTTGAAAACCGTAGCACGTGGTGTGCTTTCACTTCTCTAAGTGGAACCGCTCTCGCCCACTGGAAAAGTAATCCGTAGCCGCAAGAATGAAGCGATGTCCTTTTGAAGATAGTGGTTCTATTGGACCCACTATATCTGTGCCCCAACATTCAAATGGCTACGACGCAATTGTCGGATGTAGCACATTCGGAGGTTGGTGTAGAACCACTCCGTGCACTTGGCATTGGTGACAGCTCTTGGCGATTTTCATGCAGTCGGTCATCATCGAGGGCCAGTAGTACCCTAGTCTTTTAATTTTCATTTTCATCTTCGGACCCGACTGGTGAGCACCACAGAGTCCTGAATGCACCTCTTTAACGATTTCACGAGCCTCGGACTCGCTTAGGCATCTTAGCCACATCTGATCAAAAGACCTTCTGTATAATGTATTGTTTATTAATGTGTAGAACAGAGTTCTTTTCTTAATCTGATGGGCTAACGACCTATCGTCTGGTAGTTTTCCCGTTTGCAGGTAGTCTATTAATGGTTGTCGCCAATCTTCTGTGTTTTTTGTCACTGTTGCAACTGATTCTTCTTCTTTTCCGATTTGTGTATTATGTCTATGTCGAGCCGCGACAGGATCCGACCTCTCGTGAACCGACACTTCCACCGATTCATCTTGTAAGCGTGCAAATTCTTTTGCGAGGCGGCTAACGCATCCGCTAAAGCGTTTTTCTCGGGAATTTTGTAGATCGTCACAATCGAAATTTGTTCCAACAGCTTCATGGCATACCGGAAGTATTGCTCGAGTCTTGGCTTTAAAATTCCGTATCGTCCGGCGATCCGTTGAATGATTAACTCGCGAATCCCCGTAGATATTGATGTTTGTTATCCCCATTTGAATAGTTAATTCTAGTCCTGTTATGAGGGATTCGTATTCTGCTTCGTTATTTGTACACAGCTCTGTTAAGTGGTAGGCATATCTTAACATCCCCCGCTCCGGTGTTATAAAGATTAGTCTGATTCCTG
Organism: Papilionanthe hookeriana x Papilionanthe teres; assembly: GCA_022702705.1. Lineage (NCBI taxonomy): Eukaryota > Viridiplantae > Streptophyta > Magnoliopsida > Asparagales > Orchidaceae > Papilionanthe > Papilionanthe hookeriana x Papilionanthe teres. Next base: position 62,093,271 of record CM040432.1, on the reverse strand, counting down.
CCTTACCGGGTACTATCACTTGCGATTCTTCGTCTTTATGTGTTGAAGATGCTCCGTCGAAATACAATTCCCAACGTCGATCATCGTGGTCTTCTAAGCTCATTATTTGTTCATCCGGCAAGTCGTCATTGAGAGGAGATTCCGCCGCAAAGGGTGTGTCGCGAGGAAGTCCGCTAGGACTTGTCCCTTTACGGCACGAAGAGGCACGAAAGTTATATCGAATTGCAATAATATCATCGACCACCCGGCAAGTCCGCCGTAAAGCGTCGGACGGGTCATCAGGTTTTGCAATGGATTAAATTTCGAAATCAGGTTGACCTTATGAGAAAGCATGTAGTGCCTGAGCTTTTAAGCGGCGAAGATCAGGGCCAAACAATGCTTTTCAATTGTGGGATACTTTATTTCCGTTGGAAGTAAACGATGGCTTAGATAGTAAAGAGCATTTTCTTTACCCTCATCATTGACCTGGGCTAACAGGGCTCCGAGAGAGTCGTCTAAGGCCGCAGTATAAAGTATCAATGGTCTACCCGAGACTCGGGGCTGCTAAGACAGGAGGTGTCATTAAATATTGCTTAATGTCCTCAAAGGCCCTCTGGCCTTTCTCTTCCCAAATAAATTTGGCGTCCTTTTTAACTAATGCTGAGAAAGGCCGACACCTACTCGACAAGTTCGAGATAAAGCGTCGAAGATATGCCAACTTCCCTTGAAAAGATCGTAGTTGTTTTAAGGTTCTGGGAGGTGGCATTTCTATGATAGCTTTAATCTTTTCCGGGTCGATTTCAATTCCACGATGTCGGACAACGAATCCTAAGAATTTCCCGGAGGTGACACCGAAGGCGCATTTTAAGGGATTCATCTTAAGGTTAAATTGTCTTAATCGTTCGAAAACAATTCTCAAATCATAAAGGTGGTTTTCCTTTACTTTGCTTTTGATGACCACATCATCCACGTAGCACTCGACTTGATTGTGGATGAGATCATCAAAAATTCTTGTCATCGCTCTCTGGTAGGTTGCTCCTGCGTTCTTCGATCCGAATGGCATCACCGTGTAGCAGAAGATACTCCGATCGGCGTTCGAATGCCGTAAGCTTTTCATCTTCCGGAGCCATTTTTATCTCGGTTGTATTCTCGAAGATCCATCCATGAATGAGAATATTTCATGTGTTGAAGCAATGTCGATCATTAATTCTGGGATCGGTAGAGGGAATTCATCTTTCGGACATGCCTTGTTTAAATCTTTGAAATCCACACAAATTCTGATCTGACCATTCTTCTTCCTGATCGGTACCGCATTGGCTAACCAAGTCGAGTATTGTTCTTCATGGACAAATTTGGTGTCTATTAGCTTTTTAACTTCAGCTATGACTTGCTGTTCGATTTCTAGAAGCATTCTTCTGGAACCTTGTCTGACTGGAACAGAAGTAGGATCCACTCCTAGCTTATGGATCGCGACCTCCGGAGCTAGTCCCGGCATCTCATCGTAGCTCCAAGCAAAACAGTCTTTAAATTCCATCAATAACTTGATTATCTCTTCGGAGTCTTCTTTATCGAGTAAGGAGCTAACAAAGGTAGGTCTAGGTTCTTTCGTTAGTACCTAAGTTAACTTCCGTTAACTCATCTATCGTAGATTTGATCTCTTCTTCGAACTCGGTGGAGCGTTTCCAATTTGTAAATCTTCAAGTTCTTTTGTAGCTTCCATGCAGCTCTTCATTAGACTTGCAAGTGACAACCATGCAAAATTCGGCATCGTCAACCGATCCTACCGTGCCGAATCCGAGACCATGCCTCGAATCGGGTGGACGACCGGAGTTATTCCATAAATTTTCAAAATGTTGTGATTGACCTTTTGTCCATTGTCGAGGTAAGAAACCACGCTGAATTAAATTTTGCACACAGGGAGAGTACCACTCAAAAGGTAAGTCCATTAATTCGATGAAGTAGCATCTTCAAATTGTACATTGTTTTCGCTTTGAAGGAAGGAGCACCACGGTAGAACTTGATGGGCTTTAGTATCGCCGCTACGTACCTCTTTGACCACCATACCCTCGATCTTATTAGAATGGATCGGGGTCAAGGTCATAGTATTTACATAGTGGTTAATCTTCTCGTACATCGATTTATATTCCTCGTTCTTTTCATCTTCGAGAGAGATCCTGAATTGCGGCTTCTTCCGACTTATTGTCGCTGCTTCTTGCTTGATTTCTTTTCCTTCTTCGTAACTATCTTCCCATTCAACATTGATGGCCGGTTTCCTCTCGTCCAACCGTCCTAACGTCTCGCCACGACCTCGTCCCCGGCCTCGACCTCGGATGCGAGTTGTGGAGAAACCTTCACCATCTCGCCGTAAGGGAGTGGTGAGTGACTCGTTGGACTAGAACTTCAGGTTCTTCGTCGTCCCAAATTTCCTTTGCTTCATTTGTTATGGTATCTCTGGAGAAGATTGTTTTCTTCGGGGGTGCGTAATAGGCCGCATCTTCATGGATTCCAATTTCATCTACGAAGAATGGTTGTAAGTCACCTTTGATGCACTGTTCCCCTCCATCGTAGTATTTGATGCATTGATGTAGAGATGATGGTACCATCCGATTTTCATGTATCCACGGTCGGCCCGAGAGAGCGTTGAACGACGTCTCCGAATCAATTATGTGAAATTTCGCGGTTGTCTTTGCTAAGTCACCGGTCTTCATTAGCAGTGTTATCGATCTGAGGGCTCATTCTCCTTTCTGGTTGAATCCTCTTAATAACATTTTGTCCGCTTCGAGCTCGCGAGCATCAATTTCCAAGTATGCTAGCGTTCGAAGATTCATTATATTAATTGATGCTCCTGGATCCATCAATACTCCGGAGAGTGTAAACTTCCCAATTGTACTCGAAATGTACAACGGTCGGTTGTGGTCTCGCGTCCCAAGTAGTAGGTCATTGTCCGTGAAGGTGACACCTCGTCGTTCCTTTAACGAGCAAACCTCATCTAAGGAATCTCCAGTCATTTGAGCTAAGCAAATTTCCGGATCAAGTAAGGCCTCGATCGAGCTTCTCTCATCTCCTTTGATAAGATGAGAGCGTCGTAGATGCTCGGCTTGGTCGGTAGTTTCCTAAGATGGGCTAGCACGTTGTCGTCCACTTTATTTTCATGTGTCTCGTTTTCTTCCCGAATGGGTATTTCTTCTGCCGGGTTGGTTCTTCCCGAACAACCACCTGTTTTCCTTCGTCCTTTGGACCCATTCTCGGAGGTAGAACTCTTCCACTTCTTAAGTTGACTTCGTGATTTCTTCTGAATCTAGTATTGAGTTTGCTGATGTCTCCTTCTGAATTGGAATGACAGGTTCTTCAGGATTAGCTTCGGAGTCTGAAGGTTCTAACTCTATTGTGACTGAATCTCCTCGAAACTCGCAAATAGATTTGTTGCTTATTGAACTCTCGTAGCCTCCTTGGTGGATGTCTTCTTTTTCATTGTGATCGTCGAGATTGTGTATGATTTGAGAATTGTCATTTGTATCGGAATCGACGTCCGGATTAGGTTGATTGTCGCTAGTTACGTAATCGTTAGAAACGATCAAACGTAGCCAACGCCATAACCCTTGTCATTATAAGATCCCACCGGAGTGAGCAAATAATCATACAGAGTCAGAGGTTCGAGGGATTTCTCCCCTGAATCAGAAACAACTATCCTAGGATAAGCAGCCCCTACTCTAGCCTTAAGAGCCTCGGTCTTCTCTTCTTCGTCAATTTTCTTGTTTTCTTCAATGATCTCTTGTTGAGGTGGTTCTTCTATCGCAAGTGATAGTGCCGACTTGATAGGTTTCGAATTTTGAATTGAGGCTTGCTCCGAAGTGGTTTGGATGCGATCTAAAATCTTCTTCGAAGACTTTGTCCAAGCGGTTCTCCATCCATCGTCAGTCGCATAGGGATTTATCGGAACAATGAAATCCATCAAGATAACATTGACGGAACCTCCTTTCTGGGGTTCCTTCATGTATTCCTTCGATATTGTTATGTTCCCTTTTCGAAGATTGTCGTTGAGCCAACTTTTGAAGGTAATACAATCTTCTATCTTGTGTCCAAGCATCCGGTGGTAAGGGCAAAAGTCGGGATCACCTTTCTTGTCGACTTCTTCCGGTCTTTCGGGCTCGGCGATTGGAAATCCGGAGTCTTCATCGGATCGCGGAATATTTTCGACATCGCCTCATTCTTTAAAGGATACTCCTCGCTCGTAAGCTCCCTCAACGTACGTTGTGGACGAGGCGGTTGTTCATACCGTCGAGATGACCGATAGCCGGGTCGGGGTCGCTGGTAACTCCGTCGAGGTTGCCGCGGCCGTTCGACGGTATTTGTATTGGTCGCTTGCCTTTATCGATCGCTACGACGATCCCGGACTTCTTTTCAAAAGTTTTCACGGGCTTCGTTTGTCTGTTTTGTCGGTGAAACTTAATTGCTTCGCCTCCTCTTGCAAGCTTCCGGCCTTGCTTAACAACTTCTCGAAAGTCTTAATAGTAAATCCCTCGAGGAGAAGTGCTATCGGGCCATGAATGCTCTTAAGTAAAATGCCGATCGCGTGCTCGTTCTTGTAGCCGTGGCTCACACTTCATACTTAGATTCCTCCAACGAAGTATATAGTCCACTAAAGTTTCGTTCGGCTCGCTTCTCTACCACTAAATCACCTATAGTGATGTGGTGCCGAGCTCCGGCAAATCGCTCGATGAAGAGGTTCTCTAATTCCGAAAATGTCTTCACCGAGCCGTTTCGGTAATTCCGCATACCAATCAAAGGCGATCCCTGACAGGCTGCTGACAAATTGTCTAAAGAGTAAAGCATCACTTCCGTCGGCATTGCAACAACTGGCACGAAAATGTGCAACATGCTGCCGAGGGTTTCCGATTCCGTCAAAGGTCTCGAACGAGGTGGTACGAAGCCTTTCGGATATCGGACGACGTCGAATTCTTCGGGGTAAGGTCTACCCGTCCGAATGGATTTCCCGCTCTTCGATTGTGCCAAGGCTTCTCGCACTCGCCGTTCCTCCATGCTCTTGATATCCTTCTCCGGAATCATATTCCGGGTAGAATCTTTCTTCGGTCGATCGTCTCCGTTACCGTATGTAATCTCTTTTCCTCCGTCCGTAATATGAATAACTTCGGAGGCGTTTCTCTTGGGGTTGAGCTTGACTGCGAAGAGTGGCTAGGATCGCAGCCCATCTCTTCCATCCTTTTTGCCAATCGAGAGACTCGTATCGTCTTTTTCTCGAATTTGTGCTCTTAATGCTTCGATTCATCTCTTTCCGCAGACTGCCGAACACCTTGCGAAGCCGACGATGCTCGTGTTTCAACCATGTTAATTTCTCGCATATTCATCATCCATGAACTCGACGAGTCAACTTCATCTCCGAACTTTTCTTCTCTTTCTCTTGCTAATCGCTGAATATCAGTTCTTAGCTTTTCCATAGCGTCTTCCAATGGTCTTTTTCGTGTGGTTTCGCAGTTATCATGCGATGGCTGTCGGGTTTCCTTCTCATGAGTCCCCTTCATTGCGGTAGCGCTTTCTTCGGACTCGAGTCTCCTGACGAGACTTTCCTTCTCAGGTCGCTGTTTCGGCCTTAATCGGCGGTAGTGGGATGCCATACCATCCTTCTAGCAGCAGAAGGCCTAGGACCGGATGGTCCGTCGACCGAATGCTGGAAGGTGGTATCCTCCCTGATCTGTAAACCTGAAACAACAACAGGTGGACTAGCCTTCATCTTCTTATTCGGCTCTTCTGCAGCGATAGCAGGTTCTACTCGCGGCCCAAGACGGGACTTGGCTGGTGTCCGTCCTATCCTTCTTAAAATCTCCGATACAGGGCATTTCTCTTTCTTTGCTAACTTCTCAATCACGATCCGTAGTCGGGCAAATGGTGTAATCCTAGCCCTTTTCCTTTTGTTGTCGCTATAAGTATGCGGGTCGAGGTAATGTCGAAGCGATCCTCGCGGACATTTTCCTCGTCACCGCGGCGGAAAGGGGATGGAATCTACTTCCTTCCAAGAGGGGTGTATATTCGAGCAATGGTATGTATTCAGGTAGTGGTGTGTACTCGTGGATTTCTTCTAAGAAAGCGACTTCAGCAGCTCTGGCATTCCTGGAAATCTTCCTACCTCTGTTTCTTCTCCGAGGCCGTGTTAGGGGTGGAACCCTCGAGCCGGACCCAATTTTAAAAACGAAGGTCTTGCACGGAAATCCGTACCCTCCACGGTAACATGCTCGTTACAAATTCGAACTTCCTTCCCCTTCGCTTGGCGGAAGCCGGGTAGGTGCAGAGACGACTAGACCGAGTGGGGTAGAGATACCAGTCCTCCTTTGGACAATAGCATTCCACTCAGCCGGAACCCTTTGCAGGGGAGGAAACTCTTGAGTCGACTTAAGGTTGAACTCGATCAAAGGTCTCTCGGCTCGTATACTTTGTTTGTCGCCGCGAAAAGGGTAACGTCGGTGATCTCGACATTTGTGTTCTCGAATCCTTGTCCAAACCGGATGATCCCATTGTCGGGCAACTCATCCTTGTAAACAGCGAAGTCCAATCCATTGGTGAAGGAGAAAATCAGCTTTGGGGCTTCCATTTCGCAGGTAGATTCTGATTGTCAGTCCCAAGTTATACTTCTTCTCATCGGGACGAAAAGAAAGGAATCGAAAAGAGTCCGAACACATTCTTGTTCAAGTATATTTGTTAAAAGAGTCATTCATTAGAGGGTTTGTTTATTTAGAACGGAATGTTCAAAGGTGTAGAGAAGGTAATGAATCTGATTCAGAGTTGGAAAGGAAAAGAAAGTCTTATGCAAGACTTATCGACTCGAAGGATCACTCCTAAATTAACACCTATTGGGGGTCCACCCCACCTCAGAAATGAGGTAAAAGGATCTCGGAACCTCTCTGTTTAAGGGTGTCTAAACATTGGCTCCTAAATCCGAGAGAATGTTGGCCATACTCGTTCAAGGTAGAAATGAACATAGTATTCCAACGGAAAGAAGGGTAGTTTGATCTATTAGAGACATGGATACACTACCGATTTTTGAAAGCAAAACTATCTGATTAAAAATGGAGAGAGGAATTGTTCCCCAGCAGAGTCGCCAGAAATTGTCGGCATATTTTTAGGTTATGTGTTTTGAAAAGGGGGTCGCCTACAGAAATTGTCGGCGAATTTTCATATTTCAAATTTAATTTAAATATATATATAGTTTAAAAGATTACATTTGATTTTGAAAGTAATTTTAAGTTTAAAAGTTTTAAGATATGAAATCAAACCGATCTCACATCCCAAATAGTTTATATAAACGAGCGCCACACCACAAACCGTGTATCTATCCCTAAGAATAGACACACTGCTTGATGATGGGGCTCGATTAAATAAACTAGGAGATTTGTGACATACGTTTGGTCTGCGAACCAATTTTATAAGCCGACAAGTTCCCCTGCTTAATATGAAAACATTAAACAGGGTTTATATTACCTGGGTTCTTAAAATTCCATATAAGGGCAAGCCCCTATAGTTAATTACATCTTAAGTGATGGGAATCACCTAAGAAAACTCTCGAAAATAATCAGTAGTTCTGCTCTCAAGAATTTCAAAGTTTAAGTCTTCAAGGGATTGAATTTTGGAATTTCAATAGGGAATGGATCAAATTTAGAACATTTTTATTTTGGGAATCCAAAGGACGAAAGGTAGGAGAAATCATAGATTCGAAGCGAACTTCGGTAATTTCCCGATTATCCTATTTGTTTGGCTTGGATTTAGGAAAGTCTTATTGTTTATTTAGTATTTTGATCTTGCCAATTTTAATTAGTTAGGACTTATATTCGTATGACAAAATCATACAAATAGCCTCGATGATGTGAGGGTTTATGTCGTATCGGACGACTACCTCGGAGTCCTAAGACCGGTTAGGGCTTAATTTACATGATATGATCATGCAAATGCCTAACGAAGAGTTGAGGATTTATGTTGCACTAGTGCAAACTTCCTCGAAGTCCTATGGCTTGGTTGTTTAATTCTAAGAAAGTTTTGTCAAGTAGACTCGTGTTTTGCTGATGACGATGGACATGCTGTCCACCATGCTCCGAGCTCCTTGTTGTTGCAGGGTTTTAGTTTTAGAAATCTTAAATCAGGAGATGAGAGAAGTGTTCTGGTTTAGAGAAAGTCTTAATTTCCAAGTTTTTTTTTATGTTTTAATTAAAACAAATCTTGAAGTTGATTATAACAACACCGGTTAAGATCCCACGGTTCCATCCTTCCGCATCGTTATTTTTATCGCATTCACTTAGTCCGGATGAATTTCCTAAACTCAACCGAATGAGTTCCACACTTTCATTTAGACCGTGGGAAATCCCGTTAGCAACACGTAGGTTACATCATCCGAGGTATTCCCGATCATCCAACAAGACGTTTTAATTTAGTTGTAGTTGTAGTTTTGTTGTTTTGTTTGTGATTAAATTTTGAGTTGTTTTATATTTTGAAATGTTGTGGCGGTGAATTTTATCTTGTAATGACTTTTAATTTAGTTTTGGTTTCAATTTTAGGGACTATCCTAAAGGTGTCGGTTTTCATGCAACAGTTGTTTATCATGCAAGAAAACTAAGTGCGATGCGATTAAATAAATTGCAATAAGGTAAATTACAATAAAATAAAAGCGTACCTGGAGGGTCTTCCCGTCATCCCAAGCCGCACTTAAAACACAATTAGAATATTTAAGGTTTTAAAGCAAGTTCCTAGGTAAAGCTAAGGGAAGGGTTATGGTTTTCTACCAAGTTCCTAATCCTATAGCTTGTCATCTCCTATGACGTCTAGGTTCTTGTATTTTCGTTTGAGGACGATTTTCTTCATCAAAGAACAATTAAGTTCAATTGTTCTTATAAATATCCTATCATATCGAGGAAGTGCTTAAGACGAGTCTTAAACATCTTTTCAATATTTCTAGGATTATTTTAAGTCCAAGAGAATTTAATTATACAAATGAATTAATCATTCAGGAGTTCAAGTTTGTTATCTTGCTCAGTGAACTAGGACATTTGAATATCTTATGAATGAAGTAACACTTCACTTAACACTCCATTTAGGAGTTATGACAACAAGAGCTTTCGAGGGCAAATGGATGTTCAAATGATTTATGATTTAACTTAATTTCTATTAATGAGTTTAAGTTTGGAATAGTGTACAAGTTGTTTTAGATTTATTTTTGAATTCTCTGTCTTAAGAGAGGTTATATTTAATTTAATTTAATTTAATTTAATTTAATTTAATTTAATTTAATTTAATTTTAATTTAATGTGGTTTAATTTAATTTAATTTAATTTAAGTTAATTTAATATAATATGATTTAATTTAATTTAATTTAATTTGATTTAATTTAATTTGATTTAATTTAATTTAATTTAATTTAATTTAATTTAATTTAATTTGATTTAATTTGATTTAATTTGATTTAATTTAATATGTTTTAATTTAATTTTATTTAATTTTATTTAATTTAAATTTTAATTTTATTTTTTTTTAATTTTAATTTAATATTTTATTTTTTATGTTTTAAAGATGATTTAATTTTAATTGTTAAAGTATTAATTTAATTGAAATTTTAAAAGGATTTAATTTAAATAATTTAACTTTAATTTAATTTAATGATTAAGTCTTTTAGCATTTTAAATTTTAAATTTGGATTATCATTTTAATTAGGAATTAAATATTATTGAGATGATTAATTTAGGGATTCTTAAATTAAAGAATAAATCTCTTCCTAATGACATCTCTATTTTAATAATTCCAAATTTATTATTCTTCCAAATTTAATTAATTATTTGATTAAGGTTTATTTTAATAATTTTTAAATTGTTTAGTAGGTTTCTACCCTTTAATTATTTAAATTTCAATCGTCCAAATCAGATTAAGATCAAATATTTTACTTTTTCATTTTATTAAGCCTAAAGTTTTAATTATGGGTTAAAATTTTAATTACCATTTTGCCCTTCAAGCTTAATAATTTCATAACTCACTAAATTGAGCTTAAATGAATTTGAAATTTTTATGTGACTTCACTCATATGTCAATAAAGACATTAGAGGAGAAAATGTGATTTTTCTGTATTTAATTTATTTATGTAATTATTTTTGGTGGAAAATAGGGATTTCCAAGGAAAATTTAATAATATGACCAAGGGAAAGTTTCTGTCCTTAAGAAAATTATGGAACATTCCTAATGACCAGAGGACCACTTGGACCAATTTTGGTGATTTTTTGAATTATATTTTTTTTATTATAATTATTTTGAGTTTTGGAGTATTAATTAATTTAAAAAATAAAATAAAGGTTGAAAAATGAATTTTATATTTTTCAAAAATCTCTCTGATATCAAGGAAATCAGAGAACCAATTTTTACAATTTTCTCATTTTTCTTTGATTTATTAGAATTATTTTACTGGAAATGCTAAAAAATACATTTTTTTTAATTTTTAAATTACCTTAAGGCTTTAAAATTTAATATCTCATCATATAGACTTAAGAAAAATATGGGGTTTGTTCCTAAGTGATTAAAATTCAAAATGTGACATTTTGGTGAATTTCATTATTTTTGTGATTTTTATTATTTTTTTAATTATTAAAAATATTAAAATAATGCAAAAAATCAACTTTTTTAGAAAATTGCAATTTTAATTTTCTTAAATTCCCCTGATATCAGAGAGGCTCCAAAACCAATTTGGTGAATTTTTGAAAAGTATTTTGAAAGTTATGAATTTTTTAAGTTTAATTTTGGCTAAATGGCTTAATCAACCCATTTGATAGGGCTAACCAAGTCCAATTGACTTCAAACTTTTATAATGGGTTCCTCTGATCCTAAAGGTCAGTGGAGAATTGATTTCAAGTCAATTTGATGTATGATTACCTCTAATTAATTAAAACTCCATTTTGGGTGTTTAAGCCAATTAGGGTTATTCCAAGTGAGTTAACTCAAAACCTATTTTTCCTAGGGTCCTCTAGTCATAATAAACATCACCAAATTTTTCTAGAATTTATTTCACAATATGCTAATTATTGGAATTAAAATACTCAAACTAGCAACCTAGAGTTGAAAAATCAATAACTCTTCATAGGATGGCCTCGACTTTGGAAAATTCAAGGAATGTTCCCAAATTCGCAGGCTTCAAAGCCCTATGGTCTCATGCCATGGTGAATTGTATACATGCATGGAGAATTGAAAATGTGCAGAGAGTAAATAAATTATTAAAAATCAAATACTCAATGAAATTGAATGATTTCTTTTCCACATTATTCTCCTTCGTTCATCGAGCAAGAGGGTATTTTTATTTTATTTTTCTCGATTTTTCTACACAAAGTTATGCATTTTTGAAGTTTAGGGAATTAAATAAATAGAAAAATAACCTATTTTTCTACTTATCCACGCGGCGCCAACTCAACCTAGGCATCTCCGAAACGCCGCGTGTCGTCCTCTGATTCGGCGCCGCCGTCCAACTCAGCGCTTCGGGGGCCCGCTGTATCGTTCCGTCTCCTCATCCGACGCGATCCTGGTCGTCCGTCCGCGCGTGTATTAAATGAACGGCATCCGTTCATCGTCCCCAAGCCTCCTAACCCGAGAACCGTCCACACTAAATCCCTAATATCTCACTCAATACTTAACGGATTTTCGTGTTCTTGTGCTCTATGGATTCGTCTTGAAGAGACGAATACATCTATACGGTGATCATGCATTGAAATTAAGGCATTTGAAATGGAGAATCTCCAGAAGCTCGGGATAAAGAGTTAGCTCATACCTTTGCTGAGAGAAGTGTGGCTTCAATCTGAGGGTTGTGTCACCTTCAATTGCGTCCAAGCAAGTTCCAGATGAAGTCCCTTGGCCTGGTGAATTGTCTAGGTATGATTTCGACCAAGCCCGATCACAAAGCTTGGAGTCTGGAACAGATGGGTGGCCTGGAGAGGGGGCTTTTGCTGGTGGACTTCTTCCCTTGGTCCGGTGAAGGCGTAGGATCAATCGATTTGGGGATTGGTCCACCGTGAAGAAGTGTCCCGGTTTTGTGCTGAAATTCGAACTCAAAATCGAGCTCAGCTCGGAGGGAATTGGGGCTGGAATCCGATGGGAATCAAATGCTCTATGTGTAGAGAGTGGTCCGGAATGATTTTGGCGAGTTTCCTTAAGGTTGGTTCGAGCACCTCTTTCATGGCCGAGAGAGGGGGTGTTTAAATAGGAGAGGGTGGAGGGCCTCCCGGGGGGTTCGAGGCTTGGGATCGACTGCTTTGGTCAAGGGAAGAACAGCCATGGTGGCCATTGGGCATGGGGCGGCTCGACGAAGGTGGAATTTCAATGTTTGGCTCCTCCCCATGTCTCGGCCATGGTGTTTTCCGGCGGCCCAGTGGCTGGCCGGCCAGGCACTGGTCACCATCTTGTTCGAGTGGGTCGTGGCCGGGGTTTAGTGTAGGCAATCGGTCATGGACATGTGTAAAGGGCTTGGATTAAAATGGTATGGGGAGAGGCTCATTTTGGGTCCAAATGGGTCAACCCACCATTTTTGGTTTGGTGCACCCTTCCAAGCTCGGTTTTAGGCTGGGAGGATCATGTGAGTCAACCTACCAAAGGTAGTGAAGTCCACATCAAGGATTAGGTGGCAAAGTATGGTTTAAAGTGTATCATGTTTAAGGTAAAAAGGGCTTAAAAAAGGTTTAAGAAAGAAATCCCCTCTCTTGCCATTAATGGTTTGGTGAGGTGGAAAGTGGATTCCATGGCTCTCATGGCTCCTATGGGGCTCATGCATGGCTTCATGGCTTGCACTATGGCTTGCACATAGCTTCGGCTTACTTATATGAAATTGGATTTTGACATTTTTGATAAATGTATGAGAGGTTAACATGAAGCTTGATTTAGAATAAATTTATATTTGATTGGAACTTTAGGGATTATTTTAATTGAAGTCATGATGAAGAAGAGTGTCATATGGGCTTTGTATGAATTTTGGGCCTTTAAAATTTAGTGAAGATGGGCTTTTAAAATGGTTTAGGGAAGTGGGCTTTTGGATTTTAAAATGGACTTTAGGATGAAAATTTGGTAAAGGCTTGGGCCAAATAATTGTTGGGTTTGGTTTAGGGATGTTTCATGAGTGATTTGGAATAAATTTGAGGTGGTTTGGGCTTGAATTGGGTTGAATTTGGGTTGATTTGATAAATGGGCCTATGTAGGTCAAATTGGGCTAATTTGGGCCAATGTTGGGCTAAGGTTGAAATTGATGTGAAATTGATGTTGGGAAATGTTTATGGGAGTGTTTGAAAGAGGTTCCAACTTTGGTTGGATTTTGACTTTGGGATTTGGGCTCATTTGGGTTAGGGTTGGATTTTGGTCAAAATTGGGCCTTTTGGTTTTAGGTTGAATTTGAGTGGGGTTTGGATCCAAATTTTGGGCAAATCATGTTAGTGTTTTGTTTGTGGGGATGTTAGGGAAGGTTTAGAAAAGATTTGGTATTAATTGGAGTTAAATTGGTTTGGTTTGACATTGGGTTCACTTTGGGTTAAAATGGGTCAAATTGGGGATTTTGACAAAAGTGGGGTAAATTGACAAAATTGGCCATGGTGTAGTTCAAGAAAATGAAATTGGGAATATTTGGGATTTTCTGGAATTTTCTGGGAATTTTTGGAATTTTTTGGATTTTTGGGTCAAGAGGGGCATTTTGGTAATTTGGAGGGTATTGGGGGTATTTTTTGGAATTTTGGGTATTTTGGGTAAAAATGGTCAATTTGAGTGGTGGGAGAATGTTTAGTATTGATTTTGAGGAATTTGGGTGATTTTGGAGAATTTTGGAAAATTTGGTTAATTTCGAGGGTTTTGGGTAAGTTAGAAGTGTCTGGGGTCCCGGGGTCAAAAATCGAAAATTTAGAAAATTGAAGATTGGGTAAATGTAAGTGAAATGAAATCATTTTGGTTGAGCCATGAAGCCATATCAAGCCCACATGAGCCATGAAGGGACTCATTTGAGGTATTCACTATGTTGTTCCTAACCCTCTTAGCCAAGGGCTTAGGGGTTAAGGACCATCCATGTGAATCACCTTCATGAGTCAAGAGGTCAAGTTGGGTATGGGTGTGGTTTTAGGAGGTGTGTGAAAGTGTAGTGTATAAGTGTAGTGTGTGTGTAAGTCAGCCCTCACTGCACTAGTGCCACCTGGGCAGGTCCTAAGGCCAAAGAGTCCTATAGGAACTCATCCTTTAAACTTCCACATTTGATTTCAACCCTCTAGGTGATTAGGGGTCTACAATCAAGTTAGTGGAGTTTGCAGGGAGTTAAGAAGTGGTTTGAATTTCTAAGTGGTGGGGTCCTAATTCTAATCCTCTAGGACAGTTAAAGGAAAAGCCGAATGCTAGATCCTAAGTACTAAAGAGAAGAAGAGAAGACCTCATCAAAAATGAGGTCAACAAGTGTTTATGGACGATTTCTCAGTATTTGTTGATACATTTGATGCATGTTTATGCAACTTAGAAAAAGTTTTAGAGGCATGCGAGAGAACAAACTTAGTTCTAAACGGGGAAAAGTATCAATTTATGGTTGCAAGAGGAATTGTGCTTGGGCATAAAATATCTGAATATGGCATGCAAGTAGATCTTGTGAAAATTCATGTTGTAGAAAAATTACTACCTCCAACAACCGTGAGAGGGGTAAGAAGCTTTTTGGGACATGTAGGATTCTACAGGCAATATATTAAAGACATTTCAAAAATTTCTAAGCCTCTATGCCAACTTTTGGAAAAAGAGAGAAAGTTTGATTTTAACGATGAATGTTTAAAAGCCTTTGATCTATTGAAGAAAAAATTAGTTGCTGCACCTATAATAGTTTCACCTGATTGGGAGAAACCATTTGAAGTAATGTGTGATGCTAGCGATTACGCCATCGAAGTTTTTTAAGGGCAAAGACATGATAAAATGTTTAAAGTTATATACTATGCTAGTAAGACTCTTACTGCTACTCAAATTAATTACACTACTACTGAGATAGAGTTATTAGCAATTGTATATGCTTTTGAGAAATTTTGATGTAACTTAATCGGAGCTAAATGTATAGTGCATACTGATCATTCTATTATTAAATACTTAATGCAAAAGAAGGATGCAAAACCAAGATTGATTTGATGGATACTGTTAATGCAAGAATTTGATTTTGAGATCATTAATAGAAAAGGGGTCGATAATCAAATAGCTGGTCATTTATCTAGACTTGAACAACCTAACTTGGATGACTTTGAAAAGGAAATTACTTAAACTTTTCTTGATGAGAAATTATATAATATTATTGATGGAAATTTACTGTGGTAAGTTGATATTGTGAACTACATTGTTAGTAATATTTTAACACCTAATTTAACAATGCAACAACAGAAAAAATTTAAGCATGATGCTAAATTTTATTTCTGGGACGATCCTTATCTGTACAAGAAATGTAAAGATCTTATTATTAGGAGATGTATGCCTTATAAAGAAACTGAAAAAATTATTCGAGAAGGTCATGATTTTGAATTTGGAAGACATTTCAGAATTGATAGAACTACACATAAGATTTTGCAACCTGAATTTTATTGGCCTACACTTTTCACAGATATTTATAAATTTATCAAAACTTGTTATCGATGTCAGAGAATTGGCAATATATCTAGAAGAAATGAAATGCCTCTTAATTTTAGTCTGGAAGTTGAAATTTTTGATGCATGGGGATTAGATTTTATGGAACAATTTATGCCTTCATTTGAAAATATATATACTGATTGTTGTTCATTATGTATCAAAAAGGATTAAGGCAATAACTTTACCTAGGTGTGATGCTAAAAGTGTTTCAAGGTTTTTAATGAAAAATATTTTCACAAGATATGAAATTCCTAGAGTAATCATCACTAACGGAGGATCCCATTTTAAGAATAATTTGATTTAGAGATTGGAGGAAAAATACAATATTATGCATAGAATCTCTAAACCTTATCATCCCTAAACTAATTGTTTAGCAGAGGTATCTAACCATGAAATTAAACGAATTCTGGAGAAATTCATTAATCCTGAAAAGTTGGATTGGTCTGCTGATACACCTAAAATATATAGTATTTTTTATGCACATTTTTATACTTATTTTTAATGACATTGCACTTTAATGGAAGGTATTTTGTGTTTTTCTTGCAGGTATGATGAAAATGAGTGATTATGATGAAAGGAGCAAGATTGGATCAAATTTGGAGCAAAAAAATGGAAAATGATAATTTGGGTACTGGCGGCTAAGCGCCGCTGGGCCGGCGATTAGCCGCCACAGTTAAAAATCGAGTTTGATTTCAATTTGGCGCCATTTTCAAAAGGGATGGGATTCAACTCTGGGTGATAACTACTATAACTTCCTTTGTGCGGCAAGTTTGAATGAAGGGGTGCATTCATTGGTGAATACATCGAATCTGGACACATTTTGAAGAGACACCAAGGCACCTTTTGGTTTAATATTTAAAGAGAGTCTTATGAAAGATTGAGGGCTCTTCCTTAGCTTTTTGAAGAGAGTTTTAATTAGGAGTAGGAGTAGAGAGTAGAGAGGGGGCTCTTCCTTTACATTTTGAAGAGAGTTTTGTTAGGAGTAGGTGTAGAGAGTAGAGAGGGGGCTCTTCCTTTGCATTTTGAAGGGTTCTTCCACAGAGTTTTTATTTTAGTTTTAATTAGGAGTAGGAATAGAGAGTAGAAAAGAGAAAAGGGTGTTGACCTCACTTTTGGTTGAGGTCTAGTCTCTCTTTAGAATAACCTAGGGTCTAGCCATAGGACTCTCCTGGTGACTTTCTTAGAGGACTAGTCATGGAACCCTTCCCATAGAATTTCAAAACTCTTCTTGCTTCACTAGGGGGTTTTCATATGCTTAAGGCTTAACCTCCACCTTTTGGTAGGAAAAAGGCAAGCATAAGGAATCCTAGGGGAAGTCTTCTACAGGTAGTCAGACCTTAGGATTTTCCCTAAGGGAGGTCTGGAGATCACCACTCATACACTTCACATTCACAACATACACACACTGCACATTCTAATTTCAACCATGAACTCTTTGGAAACTCATGTGGATAGCCTAGCCCTAAGTCTATGACTAAGTGGTAGGGACCAACACATAAAGACCAAATGAGGGTGACCCTCGATCTATAACTCAATTTAAACCATTACATCATGCTACACCTTGAAGCCACCTTCAAATTTCCAAAATTTTAATTTTTGGCCCCTTTGCCCCCTAAATCCCTGAACTACCCAAAATACTCAAAATTTCCAAAATTACCCAAATTCACCAAATTCCACCAAAAATCATTCTAAGATATTCCTTACCACTCAAATTGACCATTTATGACCAAAAATTCCAAAATTTCCAAAAATATCCCCCAATACCCTCAAAATACCCAAAATACACTTTTTGCCCAAAAATCCAAAAATTACAAAAATTCTCAAAAAATTCCAGAAAATCCTAAACATCTCCAATTTCATTTTGTTCAACTACACTATGGGTCAATTTTTCCAAATTAATACACTTTCAATCCAAAATCCTAACTTGGCCCATTTAACCTAAAGGTGCCTAAACCAAACCCAATCATGACCCAATTAACCCCAATTTTCATCAAATTCAATTCTAAGACAAAATTAAACATCCCCAATATCAACTTAGACCAAATTTAAGTCCAATGTGACCCACATTTGAATCTAATTCCACTTGAAATCAAAATCCCCAATTTTGCCTAAATAACCCAAAACTCCTAAAGTGACCCAATGTCAATCAATTCCTTCCAAATTTCAATTCCAAACTCTTTATAACACCTCCTTAAACTGAATTGGATCATAAATTGCCCATAATTTGAGCTCAGGTCTTACCCAAATCCATTTTGGACCAACGAAACCCCAATTTTGACCCAAGCTGAACACATGTTTTAAATCCACCAAATTGACCCTCTAAACCTTGTCAAAACCATTTTATGTCTTCATGAAAATTCTTCTAGACAACCATATCTACATTATAGTTGAAGACCTCTGAACCCCATTCCCACTAAAATTCAAGATAACTTGACCCAAACCCAATATGGTCCAAAATAATCAAAAATCCAATCCATGCCAAAATTGAACTTCCAAGTGAGCTCAAAACCACTTTGTGTCTTCATGAAAGATCTTCATTACAATCATGTGGACAATATTGATCAAGGTACTTGGGCTTCATTCAAGCTCTAACTCAAGTAAAGCCAACCCAAACCCAAATGAACCTAATTGAATTAATAATTTAAATTAAGCTAAATTAAACCAAAATTATTCAAATTAATCTCATGGCAGCCCTAAAATCAATATATATATATATATATATATATATATATATACATATATATGTATGTATATACATACATATAGATATATTTATATACATACATATACATGTATGTATATACATACATATACATATATATATATACATACATATACATATATATATATATATATACATCTACATGCATATATATATATATATATACATCTACATACATATATATATATATATATATACATCTACATATATATATATATATATATATATATATATATATATATATATATATATATATATATATATATATATATATAATAATAATAATAATAATACTAATAAAAAATATAATAAATAAATGAAATAAAAAAAAAGAAAAATATCTTTCCATGCCTCTCCCCTCACCTCTCCCTCACCCTACCCGCCACCTCACCTCCTCCTCACCTCCTCCTTACCTCCACCTTAGCTCCACCTCATCTCATTCCATACCTCCCCCACTCCAAAAAAAACCGTGAGCCCCTTCATTAAAATCCCCACATCATCCCATTTTAACACTCCCTTACACACACACTTACACATTTCCTCATTCCCCCCCCCCCCAACACCTTCTAGCCGTGAGCCTCTCTCCTCCTTCTCCTCCTTCTAAGCTAGCCACAATCACTCACTTCCTCTCTTTGCCAAGGTTTCCAACAAGTTCTTATCCAAGGCAAGGTAACATCATCCCCTTCTCTCTACTTTTACTTTTAGTTCAAAATTTCTTAAAGGGAAAAGTTCATTATCATGTTTATGTTTAACTTAAAAGTCTAAATCACACATACATGTATTTTTTTTCCTTCTTCCCCTACATAGGTTTTTTTCAAAAAAAAAATTATGTGTTAGTTCCTTTCACAAATCTTCAAGCAATTTAAATTTTCCCATGCTTAGGCTTTAGGATATTTTTGTGCAAAATTATTTAGCTATTTCCATGACTTAGCCTTAAGATGTTTTTCATGCAAAATATTTAGTTTTTTTAAATATTTCCATGTTTAGTCTTAAGATCTTCTTTTCATGCAAATTATTTAATTAGCTTACTAATTTTAAATATTTACAAAACTACCACTTAGTTTCACTAACTTAAAAAATAAAATAATAAGTTTTAAAATTTGAAAGAAAAAAATATATCATAAAGGAAATGAAAATGAAAAGAGGAATAAACATAAGGATAAAATAAATAAAAGGGAATGAAATAAATTTTTTTAATAACATATAATAACAAAATAACATATAACATACAAATAAAATAACTACATAAATTACATATATGTAAGTAATATAAATGTAAATAATATATAAGCTAATGTTAAATAAAGTAAATAAATAAAAAATAACCAATTTAGAAACATAATTGATAAAATAACTGTAAATTTAAATAAAATAGCTTTACTAAATTTCAATAAAATAACTATACTAAAATTTTAAATACCTAAAAAAACATTAAAAATAAAAATATAACTATACTAAATGTAAAATAAAATATAACCATACTAAATTTTAAATAAGAATAACTACACTAACTTTAAAATAATATAACTACTAAAATATAAATAAATGAATAATAATTTTTATTACAAATAAAAGATAATATGTTTAAAAAACACATAATAAAAATAATAATAACATAACATCATATAAAATTACATTAATATAAGAATAAAATAACATACAATAATAATATAACACATAAACAAAATAAAACAATACATACAACATACAAAAATGATAACACATAACAACATAAACAATAACAATATAATACGATAATGACATATAAATAACAATCACATATAAACATAACTACAATCCCAACACAAACAATAATCACCACACACAACAACAGTCCTGATCATAATACGATACCAACACGATAACAATCAAACCTAGGAAAGGCTTCCTAAGGCATGGTTCATTTTTCCCTTTATAAAGACCCCTAGGAAATCACAACATATTAATGATATCCTTATGCTTAGTGAATGCATGGAATAACCAAAATTTTACCCGACGTCCACATAACCTTCCCAATTTATATTCCAAACTCAAAATCCCTAGTTTCAAATCCCAGCACAAACCGAATTCAAAATCAAACCCAAACCAAAACCAAAACCAAAACCAAATCTAAAACATAATCTCAAACAAATCTTCACAGCACTCCCATAAGTCCAAATCAAACTACCAGTTACCACAAATACAAACCTAAACCACACCTAAAGCCATCTGCCCCAACCTACCCCGAACAACTGTGTTCATTAAGCATAAGGGTATAGGTAGGGTGAATTGTTAAGCAACATAATAAGTCTAAATGAGCCCGAGACTTTTCATCAGGATATGAGAGGGAAGCATGGACCTGCATCCTTCTTTGACTGTTGGGATACCTCTGAGGTCTATTAAACTTAATATGTCTGCTTAAAGAAACCATCCTCAATTAAATTAACCAAAGTTTATTGAAATACAACATAGGAATTCACATAGACATCATAGGATTGAGTAGTTACTTCTTGTTAGTTCTACTTCTTCCTGTTTTCTAGCATGCTTTAATTTCTGCAAAACTATAAACACATATATACAATGCAATACTGAAGTCTCAGCTGGGAATGATGAAAAGAACCTCCAGGTACGCTTTTACATTATTGCAATTTATTTACCTGCACTGCGTTTTACTTTTCTTGCATGATAAATAAGATTATTGCATGAAAACTGAAACCTTTAGGATAGCCACAAAACTGAAAACCAAAACTAAATTAAAAGTCATACAAGATAAAATTCACCGCCATAACATTCAAAATATAAAACAACTCAAAATTTTATCACAAACAACACAACAAAAAACTACAACTATAACTAAATTAAAACGTCTCGTTGGATGATCGGGAATACCTCGGATGATGTAACCCACGTGTTGCTAACGGGATTTCCCACGGTCTAAATGAAAGTGTGGAACTCATTCAGATGAGTTTAGCAAATTCATCTGGACTAAGTCAATCCGATGAAAATAACGGTGCCGGGATGACGGAACCGTGGGATCTTGATCGGTTCTGTTTAATCAACTTTAAGATTTGTTTTAATTAAAACGTTAAAAATATTTGGACTTTAAGATTTCTCTAAACCAGAACACTTTTCTCATCTCCTGATTTATGACTTCTAAAACTAAACCTCTGCAACAACAAGGAGCTTGGAGCATAGTGGGCAGCACGGCCATCGTCGTCAGCGAAACTCGAATCTACATCAGCTAAACCTTTCTTAGAAATTAAATAACAACTAGCCATAGAATTACGAGGTAGTTTGCCTAGTGCAACATAAATCCTCAACTTTTTGTTAGGCATTTGCATAATTGTCTTATGCAAATTAAGCCCTAACCGGTCTTAGGACTCCGAGGTAGTCGTTTGGATGACATAAGCCCTCACATCTTCAAGGTTGTTTGTATGATTGTGTCATACAAATATAAGTCCTAATTAATTAAAACAGGAAAGATGAAACATTAAATGAACTCTCAAATTGAAGCCAAACAATAGGATAGTTTGGGAAGTTGCCAAGATTCTTCTTGGATCCTCAGCTTCTCCTACTTCTCTTCTATTGGACTCTTAAAATAAACTCTTCCAAACTCGATCCATTCCCTATTGAAATTCCAAAATTCAATCCTTTGAAAACCTTAAACTTTGAAATTCTTGAGAGCAAAACCACTGATCATTATCAAGAGTTTTCTTAAATGATTCCCGTCATTTAGGATGTAATTAACTATAGGGGCTTGCCCTTATAGGGAACGTTAAGAACCCAGGTAATATTATCCCTGCTTAATTCCTTTATATTAAGCAGGGGAACCTGTCGACTTATAAAATTGGTTCGCAGACCAAATGGATGTCACAAATCTTTTAGTTTATTTAATCGAGCCCCATCGTCAAGCAGTGTGACTATTCCTCGGGATAGATACACAGTTTATGGTGTGATGCTCGTTTATATAAACTATTTGGGATATGAGATCAGTTTGACTTCATATCGTAAAATTTTCAAACTTAAAATTATTTTCAAAAATAAAATGCTACTTTCCAAATTATATATATGTACTTAAATTAAATTTAAAATCTAAAAATATGCCGATAAAGGGTAGGACTGAAGCCTTCTTCTTTCCACTACTTTTCTTTCCTTTAGTTTAGTTTAGTTTTTATTGAAGTTTGAAGTCTGTTTCTGAAACATCAGAGTTAGGAGACTCGCTTTGAGGAGTAGTTTAGTAAAGAGTCAAAGTTTCAGAGGAACTTTCTGAGTCTTGTGAACAGGATTTTCAGATAAGTGTTTACTTTTATTCTTACATTTAGTTTTTAATTAGTACATGTTTTTGTTTGTTATTTTTCTTATAGTTTTAAATTTCAAGTCAATGTGTTTTTTGTATTTTCTCTATGCATTCAGAGTAGTTTTCTTATCTTTTTCTTTCACAAATGTATAAGTAAGTAATTCATGAAGAATTGTTGTGGAATGTATATGTGTTTAAAGTTGGAAGAAGTTGTGGAAATTGATTCTATAAACTTTATTTACTTCTTAATTTGTCCTGTTAAGATGTAAAACTTATGGTGAGATTATGTAAGATCCAATGCTGTATTGTCTCATAAAAGTTAGTAAGAATCACATACAATTATATGGGTGAAAATTGTAGTTCATATAATGGAATGCAATATGTTAGAAGATGTTTTAAAAAGGGGAGTAAAATTAGAGGATTTTTAGTGTGACAGGCTAAAAGCCCCTAATTTGGTTTGAAGTTTTGAATTTTATTATGAGAAGTTAGCCCCCAGGTGGAGGGAATCAAGGGAACTCTAGAGTGAGAGCTGGCTCTTCCCTGCCTAACCATGTTCAAAATGATAAAATTTCAAATTAACGAATGTTCTTTATAGAACCAAGTAAGGGTAAAGAATACATTTGCTTCTATTTTTCACAACAAATTTAAATACTTCCACAACAATACTTTCATAATTATTGCTACTTTATAAAAGAAATAAAAAGATATTCTAGTTAATAGTGTTTTTCATACCAATTCTAGTTAATAGTGTTTTTCATACCAATTCTAGTTAATAGTGTCTTTCATACCGTGTTTACAGTTATTATCATTTTAATTTCTTGTTTGACTATTATAAGAAAATTTAAAGAGCGAAATCAACTATCAAACTTTTCAAAATCAAAACATACTTTCAAAAGCCAATTAAAAAAGTAAAAAGATAATTTTCTTATTTTTTTAAAGATATATCACTTTCCCTGTAGGTTCGATATCTTGGGGCTTAATCAGAAAGTCCTATATTACTTGATAAATGATACGTATATTTGCGTAGTATCCCATATTATAAATTCATAATTTGTATATCTAATTCATCAGCACATTTATCGGTACAGAGTCAAGTTTTTGGCATACATATATTTATCAAGGATCATCTGCTAGATTAGATACTGCTTTATGGGCGTACAAAACTGTTTATAAAACTCTTATAGGAATGTCCCCTTACAGATTAATCTTTGGAAAAACCTGTCACTTGCTAGTTGAATTAGAATATAAAGCATATTGGGTGATAAAGAAATTAAATTTAATTTGAAAGATGCTGGTGAGAAGATACTGTTGTAATTGAATGAATTAGAAGAAATCAGAAATGAATTATATGATATTGATAGAATATATAAGGAAATAAGAAAAATATGGCATGATCGAAAGATTATCAAAAAGGAATTTGAACCAGGACAAAAAGTTTTATTATACATTATAAGATTGAAATTATTTCCTGGGAGACTGAAATCTAGATGGACAGGACCTATCATTGTCGTTAAAGTGTATCAGTTTGAAGCTGTGACTATCGAAGACCCTAAATCTGGAAGAATATTCAAAGTTAATGGCCAAAGATTAAAACCATGTTTTGAAGACAATAGACCGAATTTTAAAGTGGTTTTAATGTTGGATCAATCTGAATAACTAAAAGTTATGTCGGGTTGACGACATTAAAGCAAACGCTTTGTGGGAGGCAACCCACAGTTATTGCGTGTTTGCTTTGTTTGATGTGATATTTATGTTTGTTTGTTGTTTAATTAAGTCTTATTCTTCCTTAATTATCATTAAATATTTAATAAATGAATCAAATCAAAATTTGGAAAAAATTTGAATGAAGTGAAGTTTGTCGAATTTGAACTAGCGCCAAACAGTGCTGATATCAACGTCGGACAGCGCTGTTGTTCAGAAATCATTTCGAGACACTTACATTACTTCATTTGTACAAAATTTCTCCCAACAATGAAAATCAATAAGGTAACTAAGGAGTGTGTTATTCTGAATTATTGTATTCAAATGGGAATGCCTATTGATGTTGGTTTGATAATTGTTAATTCTGTTTTGGGATTGATCATTCATTGATCAAAGTATGGGCTAGGAAATCCTTCCACCATATTTCTCCTCTGCAGTCAATCACAAGTGCCATATGAGAACTAAGAAAGAGTATTTCTACCTTGGAAGCCTATAGACCCAGAAGATGCATATAATAACTAGGCATTATTGATATGACTGATATTTGCATTATTGAAGATCAACCATCTCAAAGGTCAACACCTATTCCTCCTTATTTTTTTGAAAGTTCACAGATCGTCCCAAAGAAAATCAAGAAATTGGAGAAGGAAGTACAACATTTGATTAATGCAATCAACAATCTTTCTAATTTCTTTGATCATCTGGATTGGAGAAAGAAGAAACACATTGAACATTCAAGATATCTTGAAGAACGTTGGACGCGATTGAAGAGAAGAAAAGGTTGGATTGAAGAGGATTCTACTGAAGAATTCCTGTTTCGTCCATTCTACGATTTATTTTTCCATGCTCAATCGATGGGAGATCTTAGAATTAATGATAATTCGAAGGAGGGATGAAAACTTGATTAGTGTATTTATGTGTTTGTGTATCAGATTGCTTTGTTTTGCTTTACTTTATTTTGTTTGAATGTTATATTTGGACATGATTGTTTGTTTAGTTCTCAACGTTTTTATGTTGTAGATGTGCGCGACGTTGACTTTAAGAATATATGGCTTGAAAATATGTAATGTTTAGTGTTGCGTGTATGTTTATGACTCATGGATTTTATATATGAAAGTAATGTTATGTGTTGTTTGTGTTAAAAATATCATTTGCCAAGGCTTTAGGATGTTATTCAATGCTTAATTAGACTAATTAGGCATCGGAGCGGGCTTGAAATGATCGAAATTACAAAAGAAAGTCATAAGCCCAGTGCTGCGACCAGCACTGGAAAACACTAAAAGTCAGAGAGTTCAGCTATTTCAGTAGAATAATGCACTGAACGGCGCTGCTTCCTACACCGGACAGCGCTCAAATGCGAAAAATGCCCGAAACTCCAAATTTTCAAGATATAACCTTGGGACCCGCCATTTTAGTTCAAGTCTTTGACTTCAACCTCCAGCCAAGGACGATTTTAAAATTGATTTGGAAAATTTTGATATTTTTAGATAAATGGCTCCAAGAATGGCTAAGGGGAAAAGGAAATTTGAATATGATGTAAGTAAATTTGTGAATTTCATAGCCTATTCACGTTTTAGTACGTTTCTTAGGAATAAGAAATGTATTCATGAAAGAGCCTTTAAAAATCCTGAAGGAATGCTTGAAGAACTGGTGGCTAATTTGTATTATTCTAAGAGTAAATTTATTCTGGTTAGAGGACAAATGGTTGAATTCACTTTTGCCAGCATAAATGCATTTTATCAGTTAAGAGCACCCTACCATTTTGAATATGAAAATTTTCCTATCACGAATCAAGCATTAGATGAGATTATAAACTTTTTGATTGATGGAAAAGGGGAATGGAAGATTAATCAGAGAAGGAAAGCTAATTTTCCCCTTTCTACGTTGAATCCTGTATCAAAAGCCTGACATTATTTCATTTCTGCAAGACTGTTACCAACCAATCATCACAGTGATGTTACTATTGATAGAGTCATTACCGAATTATCGTATTCAGAACATGAAGAATATAAATATTGGGGCTATTATTCATAAAAGTATTTTGACACGCTCAAAAGGAGAGACTACAGGAGGACTAGGACACCCCATTCTGATTCATGCTTTATGTATTCAGGCAGGTGTAATGATTGAAGATAATGATGAGATAGTTTACCCCCTGAAGCCTATTACTAAATTAAATCTGAAAACTTATGAAGCCCATGTAGGATGGAAATGGAGAAAGAGAGCTGATGAACCTTCTTCTAGTCGAGATAGACCATCCATATCAAGGGAGCCTACTCTGCATGATGTTATGGAGAAGTTATACTAGAGTAGAGGGACTAGAAGTAAGGAACAAAATTAATGATGATTATCAAGTGCGGTGGAGAGAATATGAGATAGTTTATCATGACACACAGATGAGATTTTTCAGGGGAGACACTGATGTTGTATCTCCTACGTACCTTGAGTATACTCCATACTAGCCTGAGGAACCTGATGATGGTGGAGCTCCTGCAGAAGATAAAGATTGGTAGTTCGTGTATCTTTTATTTTTATTTCATTGAACTTTGTGATGTATTTGTGTTTTGTATTTGTGATGTACTTGAGACTACTTATGATTTGTATCTGAGATGTTATATGTGTGTTGGATGTACTTGAAGTAGACTTTGTAGTTGATTTGTGATGTATGTGATGTGATAGTGAAGTTTTTATGTGTTTGGATTGCTAGTTTAGTTTGTGATAGTAACAATTGGATGTTAAAGTTATGTGCATTGTTTAATGTGTTTGAACTTCTTCTTTATAAACTTCTAACCAATATTTGTGTATAGAAATGTTTCTTAATTATTTCAGGTCTACTATTCTACTTTATGAAGAAAAGCTTACTGAAACTCAAAGGCATGAAAAGCCAGCATATTAAGGTATGAGTTATATTTATATCTTTTCTTTTCTCCATGTAAATTATATTAAAAAATCTATGTTTGAGGGAAGGGAAAGAATTAACTATTAATTTTTCTCATTTAAAATTATTTTCAAAATTTAGTAACATGATTTCTTGTAATAGAGCTCAATTTCAGATAACTGTATTTTGATTTTATTTAAGTATTCTATAAAATTGAATGAAATTGTTTGGTAACAAAAATTAATTTTGTAATGTAAGATATTTGGTATAAAAGTATCAAACTATAGTCTACTATTCAAAGTTAAAAAACTGTATATTTGAAATATTAAGAATCTTAAAATTTTATGTGATAGGAAAGGATTGAGACTCTATGATGAATCATTAATAAGCTAAAGAAATGCCTATAAGGTAAATGAATGTGGTAAGTTTCAAATTTATGGTGAAAGGGTGAAGTTCAAAATCATTAAAGGCTATCCAGATACAGTAATCCTCACTGAAAAGAAAAGAAAAACAAAAGCAAAAGAAAAGAAAAGAAAAGCAAAAGTAAAAGAAAAAGAAAAGAAAGAGAAGTGAGGAGAAGCTTGAGGAGATGCCTAATAAAAAATTGGCTTCACTTAGACCAACCTAAAGGGAAAAAACTTAATTACTATCCTGAACTTATATGAATGGATTAGCATCTTTACTAGTAGTGTTCTCATAAACTTTTTTCATGTAATCCATTTAAGTGCCTTAATAGGACAATCTACAGTCATTTTTAAAATGAATAGAAAGCTAGAACACTTAGACTTGGTTATTAGATATTCTTACACCTGGAGAATTTACTTGAATTATTCAAATATCTTTCTGAAAATTTTACTATTGTACTTATCTAAATCAAAATTATGGTATTCTAAAAAGAAAGTTCATTGTAGTGGATCATAATTTTATGCATTAACTAAAATTACTTGAGGAAAAGTAATTTAAGTTTGGGGATCTTGATCCATTGAAAATTTGATAGCTTTTAACTTTTATTTCATACTTTTTTTTTATGATATTGCACTTTAAAGGAAGGTATTTTTGATGATTTCATGCAGGTACAATGATTTTAGGCCTTTGGAGCAAAATGAACCAAAAAGGAGCAAATTTCGAGTGAAAAAGGACAAAAGTGCATTTTATTGAACTAGAGCCGAATGGCGCTGTCACCAGCACCGAACAACGCCAGTTTCCAGAGAGTTTCGACGTTTTGGCAGAGTAATGCGCCTAACGGTGCTCCTACCAGCGCCAGACAGCGCCCTATCCCGATTTTGAACTAGATTCAATGTATTTGGCCTGCTTTTAAAAGGTTGCTTGAGGAAACTCTTGGGAATTCAGTTTTGGTTGAATTTAAACACTTTTGGAGCCATATTTCAAAGGGGGAAGAAAGGAAGAGAAGAGTTTAGAATTTAGAGAGCAAGTTCTTTCCATTTTGTGTAGGAAGTTAGGTTTGTGTTTTTCTCTTCTAAGGAATGTGAGAGGAGAGGGAAAGTGAGAGATTTCTTCTTCCTTACTATTCTAAAGAGAGAATTGTGTGTTGTTGTGAAGAAAGAAGAGGACTCAAAGGAATTTTTGAGATTCACTTTGGGAAGAGTTTGAGATAAGTTTTTGTACTTTACTTTGTTTGTATAACGTTGTTTTTATATATGAAATCCACATTTTGTCATCTTTTCCTCATGAGTCTTGTGTAGATTTCATTGTGTTTCTCTTTTTCATGTGATGTGTTGATGTTGTGAAATGGAAATGACGTGCTGATTTATTACGAAGAATTTGTGATGACCTTTTCAGTTAGAACTTCATTTACTTTTTGATCTGGCTAATTGAATTGTTAAAACTTGTTGGGAAACATATGTTCTGAAAGGATTATGAGTTCCACAACAAAAGTGAAGGTCACATTCAAATTCCATGAACGGTGAAGTTCACGGGGGTTGAATGCAAAAAAATAGAGAAATAAACTTTGATAGGTGTAGAATTGGAGATTTCAGAGTTACAGGCTGAAATCCTAAATTTGGTCCTAATGTTTAGAAACTAAAACGAGAGTTAGCCTTCGAGTGAAGGGAAGTGGGAGCTCTGGAGTGAGAGCCAGTATCCTTTCAGCCTAACCACAGATTTAGGGACTAAACATAGGATTAGCCAATGTTCTTTATACGGTGAAATATGGATAAAAAATATGAATGCTCCTATTTGGCACAATACATTTGCTTCATTGAGCTGTGTCACAATAATCATCACATTATGAATGGAAAGAAGGAAGACACTTTCTTGCAACTGAACATTGTTATAAATTTAGTCTTGCATTAGTTTATCTTGCTAGAGTTTAGAACGTGCTTTGGTAGATATAGTAACTTAACTTGTTTGTCTTTACTTCAAGAATTAAACCATCTGAAATTGTGGTGTGATTCGATAAGAGATTTCTATGCTACGCCATAAAAGTAAAGCCTTCATGTGGGATTGATATTCCAGGACTCCACTAGAGCCCTGTATTACTTGAGTGATACGTATTTGCGTTAATTGTGTGACTCATTATCATTTAAAACAATATATGCATATATATATATATATATATATATATATATATATATATATATATATATATATATATATCTAAATGCGAGTTCATTAATTTTTGCAAATTAAAAAAGTCGCACCACCAATTCCCCCGTTTAAGTGTAGGCAAACCCGAGAGCATGGCACCTAAGCGCTGAACTTGTCGCGCTAAAGCGTTAGTTCACAAAAATCGATTCATAACCTTTTTAAATGCTGAAAAAGACCATTTTCTCCTCAA
Source organism: Papilionanthe hookeriana x Papilionanthe teres (assembly GCA_022702705.1). Taxonomy (NCBI): domain Eukaryota; kingdom Viridiplantae; phylum Streptophyta; class Magnoliopsida; order Asparagales; family Orchidaceae; genus Papilionanthe; species Papilionanthe hookeriana x Papilionanthe teres. The sequence continues at coordinate 62,063,279 of CM040432.1, read as the reverse complement.
TTCATATTCTTCTTCTTTAAGAGCTTGCGGTTTTACACTGAAGGCATCCCTATAAGTGAAGATTACATGGTGGATTTGAGCCAAATTCGTTGGATTTCCTCTCCTCAATGTTAGAGCTTCTTTTTGATGTAAAAATTTTATATTTTAACCATGGATTTGGAGTGCATTATGGAAAATCTAAAATTTACTATTCATGGTGAAAATTTGATGAATGATGGAAATTATATGGAAAAGTGAGTTTAAGCTTTTAGAAATTAGATCTAGTGAGTTAGGGTTAATTTTGGAATTTAATGTAAATTTTTTTTGTAATTTTTAGAAATGGCACCAAGGATGAAAAGGAGCAAGGGGAAACCTCAATTGATGTGAGCAAGTTCGTGAGTTCTAAGGCTCAGAATCGTTATACCGATGCACTGCAATCGAGGAAGTTAATTCTTAAGCAATGTTTTAAGAATTCAGGCAGAGAAGTTGAAGACTTAATTGTTCGCCAACAGTGAGATCAATTCTGTTGTTTTTCTGTTGTTGCAGTGATTTCTATGGTAAGGGAGCTTTATGCCAATCTCCATGAATCAGAGGACAATCTAGTGGTGGTTAGAGGGAAGACAGTAGCATTTTCACCAGAGGTAATCAATTCGTTTTACCAACTGTCTACAGATACGTTGTGTACTTAGTCTAATTAAAATCCTACTTAGGAGAAGTTAGATGAGATTATTTCTTCGTTAACTGCTGGAAGATTTCTATGGAAGATTACCAGTGGTAGAAGGGTATACATTCCTACGTTGAAGATGGATGCCATAGAGAAAGCAAGGCATTATTTTATTTCTGCTGATCTAGTCTTCATAAATCATGTTAGCGAAGTGACCAGAGAGAGGGCTACAGTGAACTACTACATTCAACAGTATGTCAATCAATATTGGATCTCTCAGTTATCAGGTTATCACCAGTTATGGATAATCTGTCACTACTATAGGTTTGGGATTCGCTTCCTTAATCTTTTCTTTGTGTGAGCAAGCTTGTGTTAGATTTGATAGTTGGGAGGAATCTTCAACTTTTGAAGACCATTACTAGTGTGAATGTGAAGACTTATTTTGATAATTACATTTTTAGCTGGAGAGGTGGATTTTCTAGAAGTTCTGGTGCTTCTACATCTTGTGTATCCATATCTCGTGGCAGATCCAATCCTGATTCTCAAACTCAAATATTGCAAAGTATGATGGAAGACATTTACTATGGTAAGGATAAGGTATCAAATCTTGAAAACTATGTTGATCATATTGATTCTTACTTATGGAAGCATAGTGATTATAAGGAGAAATACAACACACTATCTAAAAATCGTTAGAGGGCTCAGAGTGTGGTATTTCCTCCATATCCACAGTAACCTCATTTTAATTCTGCTATTTTTTGGGATGATGATGATGAAGATGAAGAAGATAATGATGATGAAAAGGATGAGTAGAGATTGGGTTATGTTGTGATTGTTTGAACTTTAATTTGTGTTGATGTATGGACTATTAAGTGTTTTCTTATATGTGGTTGTGGTGAAAATTGTTGTTGTTGTTTGTTGTTATGTGTATTTATGTGATATTGATGTGGTAGTAAGTATGTGAACTCTTTTATTTTAAATGTACTTTGTAAGTTTTGTTGAACTTATTCCTATTGCTTTAGAAATTTTAAAGTAAAGCTAACATTCAAGTAAAAATTTATGTTAAAATTTCAATTTATTATCATGAATTTTCTTTTTGTAATGATTGTGAGATTATGTTTGCTTGTGTGATTTGATTTTTTAGCCTCCACTGCATTAAAGACTTTTGAATCTCATATAGCTAAAAATCAAAATGAACTTTGATCATTTTTACTCCTGTTTTTAATTTTTGTACATGTATACTTAGTATATGAAAATTCCTGTAAGCATAATGTTTTCATTTTTCATTCCTGTCTTTATATATGATATGCTAAAATGTTTGCTCTTTATAAATATTTAAATTTAGGGGGATGAAAAATCAATTTTCAAAACTTGAAATTTCTTTTTTCTCAATATATTACAAATAAATTTGATTTTTGATTTGAAAAATGATTATGTGTATGAAGTAATATTAGGGTAATAAAATTTGAAATATAAAAACGTGTAAGAGCATTTGATTAAAACTTCATAGTGATGAAGAAAAATTTCAAGTTAAAAATTTTATTAGTGAAGAAATGTTAAATATAGTGTAATTATCTTTAGAAAGAAATATTGTATTTTTGAAAAATATAAAGGAATTAGCTTTTTTACTTTCATTACCTAAATTTCTTTTATTAAAAGCAGTTTTCAAAATTGTTATTATATTTTTAAGTAAAGGATGTATATCAAACCTTTGCTTTAGGTAAGGAAGAGTGGAATTCAAAATAATTAAAGGACTATCCAAATATTTAATTCATTCTAAAATAAAAGTGAAGTATAGTATGAAAAAAAAAATTGGGAGGAGAAGCTTGAGGATTAGTGCCTAATAAAAAATTCGTTACACATCTGATCTTTTTAAATGCATATGATTTTAGAAACTCCTAAGCTTAAAGATATAATATAGTAAGTACAATTATTTTTAAAGAAAATTTTTAAGTAAAGAAGATAAAATGCCTAAACTCTATATTTGGAAAATCTACAAGTATTTCTGAATTATGTAGGAGCTCATGTTTTCATACTTTTTCACATTAGGAAATTTCTAAACTTTAATTTAGTCTCATTCACTTAAGTTTTTTCTAAATTGGAATACTACATTTCTAGAACAAAATTTTAGAATCTCATAAAGAGACTCATTCACATAATTTACTTATTTTGTCTTTGAAATATTGTAATGTCACTTGAGAACAAGTACCATTTTAAGTTTGGAGGAATTTGATATATTTAAATTATATAATATTTTTATACACATTTTTATACCTATTTTTGATGATGTTGCACTTTAATGGAAGGTATTTGTTCGTTTTTCTTTCAGGTAAAGTTAAATGAACAAAATATGGCAAAAGGAGTGAAAAAGAATCAAATTTGGAGCAAAAATGAAGAAAGTGTTACAATGAACTAGGACACCTAAGAGCTTAGATCTGGGGCCTAAGCTCCAGTAGACAGAGAAGGGCGCGCCTAAGCACCAGAGACCCCGTGCTTAAGCACATGGTAGTTACTTTACAATTTCAAGGAATTTTTGGCAAATTTTGAAGAGGTGTTTGAGGCACCCTTTAGTACAAAAGTGGGTAACTGATCAAGGGTGCCAAAATACATTAAAATTTCACTTGAAAGGATGCATCTCTTGGGTAGATTTATTGAATATGGACACATTATGAAGAGACACTAGGGCACCGTTGGAGAAAGTATAAAAGAATGGAATTAAATAAGAAGAAAAGAGAGCTAGTAGAGAGACTTTTAGAGTTAGTTTTCACATATTTTTATTGTAAGAAGTTGTACGATTCTTACTTAGGATTTATTCACACATATTTCATGCTTAGTGAAAGGGAAGGTGGGTAGAGATTTCTATGTAAAAATTCATTATTTTAGAGATATTTAGACTCTCTTGGGTTAGGAGACTAGTCCAAGGGAGTCTTGTAAGATAAAAGAAGAGATTCAAAGGAAATTCAAGAGTTTGGTAGAGATGAAGTTGAGATATGTTTTTATCTTTGTACTTCATTTGGTTTTAATTGAGACTTCTTGTGTTTTCTACATGATTTCTATTTTTAAAATTACTTGTTGTTGTGTTTTCTCCATGGATTATGAGTAGTCTTCTTTATCTTTTTCCTTAAAATGAAAAGTAATTAAATATTGGATGGAAGTTGTGGAAGTATTGATCTTTAATGTTGGAAGAAGTTATGTTGATTTAATCCTTACACTTCATTTACTTCTTGATTTGGCTAATTAAGTTGTTAACATTTATTGTAAGAAAATGTAAGATCCTATTAGGTATTGTCTTAATCAACAATAGGTAAAAATCAAATGAGGTTATATGGATGAGAAAGTAATTCATATAATTTTATGCAAATAAATAAGGAAATATACTTTGATGGGTGTAGAATTAGAGGACTTTAGGGTGACAAACTAAAGCCCCCAATTTGGTTTATTGTTTTAAGTTTTGATGCGAGATGTTAGCCCATAGGTGGAGGGAAAGGAGGGAACTCTAGAGTGAGAGCCAGTATCTGTCCTACCTAATCTATCTTCAAAACTATTCAAACTTTAAATTAGCCAATGTTCTTTATAACATCTCTATTAAGGGTAAAGAATATTATTGCTCTTATTTGGCACAGCAGCACATTTTGAATACTTCCAGAACAAAACTCATGTACTTATTACTTATTCATGATAAGGAAAATGATATGTTCATCTATTTTTCTTTAATCTCACAATAATCTCATTATAGTTAATTAATTGTTTACTTTACTTCAAAATTTAATAAAATGCCAAAAAGAATCGTATTTTCAAGTTTTTTATTATCTAAAACTGTTTAAGTGTCTTTTTATAAATAGATTTTGTGATCTAAAACTTTTTTATCTTTTAAATATCCAAAAGTTTTCCTCGTGGGATCGATATTTCAGGACTTAATCAGAAAGTCCTATATTACTTGATAGCGATACGTATACTTGCGTAGAATCCCGAAATTTAAATATAACTATTTTTCTTATTTATATCGAAGTCAATTTTTTAGTGTCGTTGTAAAGAAGAAAATTATATCATAAATATAATTTTATTTTTATTACCACAAGTATAAAAATATACCTGTATTCGTGTGTTGGGATCAGGGATGCCACGGATCCTGAGGAGAACCTCAGTGACTTCACAAACAACCCTAAGGTTTTGCTTCAAACTAGAAAAGATATTATTAATGTTTCATCCTGCCCATATTTTTATTTAGGGCTTACGTCTGTATGATACTGATCATGCAAATAGCCTGGAAGACAAGAGGTTTTATGTCCTACCGAATGATGATCTCGGAAGGTAAAGCGAGTTAAGGCTTACATTGCACGGTGTGTAATTGCCTAAAAGACAATGTGAGGGTTTACATCATACTAGATAAACTACCTCGAAGTCCTACGGCTTGTTGTTTAAACTACGGAAAAGATTTCCTTTAGTAGATTGTCCTCCTCCATTTGCTCTCTTGAAGATGTTCTTCTACATATCTCATCATGCTGCCCACGTTGTTTACTCCAAGCTCCTTATTGCAACAGGTTTAAGTTTAGAAGTGTCAAATTGAGGAGACTGAGAGAAGTGTCGGGTTTAGAGTTCAATTTTTGGTGTAATTGACACGATTATTTAAATATCTTTTTAGGGAGAAATTTAAGTTGATTAAAGAGACACCGGTTAGGATCCCATGGTTCCCTCATTCCGACACCACTATTTTCTTCAGATTCACTTAGTCGAGATGAATTTACCAAACTCAACTAAATGAATTTATTAAGTTCATCCAGACCAGAGAAAATCTTGTTGACAGCCATATGTTGCCTCCTTCCATGGATTCTCGATCATCCAAAGAGTTGTATTAATTTAGTTGCAATTGTTTCTATGTTGTTTTGTTTGTGATTAAATTTTGGGTTGTCTTATAATTTTGCTATTGTGAACTGACTTTTAGTTTTGGGCATTGGTTTAACATGCATGGTGTCATACATCGCAGAAAAAGCAAAATGTTGAAAATTAAATTATGAGAGAATAAATACTGGTAAATAAATGAAACTAAATTCTAATGCAATAATGTAAAAGCGTATTAGTCCTCTTATCGCACTCCAGCTGAAAGGTTAGTTTTTTGCAACACATATATACATATAATTTTTGAAGAAATTTAAATAAATTGCATGAACGAAAGGCATGAAAAACAGGTTCGTAGGAGTGCATACCGAGTCCTATGTCATAACTTGGTGGATGCCTATTTGTTCATATATGAGGATGATTTCCTTAGGCACAGCATAATAAGTTCAATTGTCCTCCAAGATATCCAAAGGACTATGAAAAGGTCTGGGGTAACACCCTATATGTTTCACAACCCCTTAAATCATCTTTAGTTGACTTAAACTTATTATGTTGCTAAATAACTCATCCACATTATACCCTCATGTTCAATGAACCTTTACGTTTAATTGTCCCTTTAAGTGGGGTAAGTATCATCTGATATTTTACTTATGAATTTGTGGGTGAAGGCCCTTTGGGGCAAAATTAATTTGATTAAGAAATTTAGCCAATTAGTTTTAAATTTGGACTTGTAGTGTTTCAAAATATTTTTAATTAATTTTTCTATCTTTCCTGAACCTCATTAAAAAAATTTCGATTATTCCTAGCTCACTACTAAGCCCGTCAGACCATGCAGGTATATTTATAGTTTTCAAGATGTTAACTTATGTCATTTTACTTTTTATCAAATATTAAAATATTATTAAACCATTGATTGGGGGTCTTAAATTATGAGTTATGCTCTTCTGAAAGCAAACCCCTGTCGGCAGTAAGAAGGTTTTTAAGATGGATTTAATTTAATATATATATAATTTCATAAAATATCATTTTTTAATTTTGAAAGTATGAAATTAAGACGATCTCATATATGCAATAGTTTAAATAATCAAGCACTTCACCGTAAGCCATGTATTTATCTCGAAGAATGGATATATTGCTTGGTCGTGAGTCTTGATCAAATAAATTAAAGAATCCATGACATCCGCTTGGTCTGCGAATCATTTATGTTGACTGGCAATTTCCTATTTCTAATATGAAAGAATTAGATAGGGTTTATATTAATTTGGAGTCTTTATGTTTCCAATAAGGGCAAGCCCCTATAGTTAATTACATCTTAGACAACCAAAGTCATCTAAGAAAACTCTTGATATAGGTCAAGAAATAGTGTATTCATGACTTCCAAAAGGTAGGATCTTCAAGAAAATGTGGTAATAAGAAATCTAATAAGTGAGTGACTCAAGTTTCAGAACAATTATTATAGAAGTCCAAAAGAAAAGAAGACTAGGGGAAAGACATAGATCCAAGAATAATCTTGGTGTTCTCCCAAACTATCCTATAGTTTAACTTCAAGTTGAGATAGTTTTTTAGTGTTTCATCTTACCAAAGTTATTTAATGAGGGCTTATATTAACTTGATACCGACCACATGAATAGCCTGGAAGATAGGGGGATTTATGTCATATTAGATGGAAAACTTGAAACCTAAGATGAGTTAGGACTTATATTACACAAAGTGCAAAAGCCTAAGAGATAAAGTGATGATTTATGCTTCACTTGGCAAGCTACCTCGAAGTCCTATGGTTTTTTGTTTGTTTATAAGGAATATTTCTTTGAAGATGGCCGTACTGCCCACTATGCATGCTCCAAGCTCCTCATCGTAGCAGGTTTAGTTTTAGAAGTGTCAAATTGAAGAGATAGGGAGAAGTAGCATGTTTTAGAAATATTTAAATTGAGATGTCTTAATGTCTTATTAGGGGAATATTTAAGTTGATTATGATGACACCGGTTAGGATCCCACGGTTCCCTCATTCCAGCACCACCATTTTCTTCAGATTCACTTAGTCCAGATGAATTTACTAAACTCAACTTAGTGAGTTCTGGACTTTCATTTAGACCGTGGGAAAGCTCGTTAGCAGCTGTAGGTTGCCTCCACCGAGGCATTCCCGATCATCCGATAAAGACATTTTAATTTAGTTTCACTTATGATTTTAGTTTTATTTGTGATTAAATTTTGAGTTGTCTAATATTTTGATTGTTGTGGCGGTGAATTTTATCTTGTTTTGTTTTAATTTTGACATTATTTTTTGTTTCAGTTTTGTGGCTATCCTAAAAGTTTTGGTTTGCATTCAGGGTGACATTGTTACTTAATAGAAAAGAAAAGTAAAGTAAAGGAAGTACAGAAAAGAAGGTACTATAAACTTATAAAAAACATACCTGGTGTGCCTTCTCGATCCTCCACCTCTAACTTTAGTATCATTTACAGTAAAAATTTATAATTTGTAGAAAAGTAAAGCCTATAGATAAGTTCATCATGGGCTAAGTAAGTCCTATGTCATAAATTGTTCGGTTCTATTTATTTATTTGAGAGATGCTTCCTATAATAAGTATAATAGGTTCAATTGTACTACAAGATGTCCAGAAGTCTTGTGAAAAAATCCAGAGAATACCTAGATATTTCACAACCCTTTTGAACTTTCTTGAGTTCAAATGAACTTATTATACACATTATATGATTCGTCCATTTCATACTTATATGCTCAATAAACATTGATGTTTTAATCATCCCAAAAACTGGGGTAACTATCACATGATATTTTATTTTTGAATTATTTAAGTAAATGCCTCTAGGGGCAAATTGATTTATTAAGAATTTTTACCTATTTAACTTTAAATTTGGGCTTGTAGTGTTTCAAAAGGTGTTTGATATTAGTTAAACTTTCTTTCTAAACCTCATTAGTCAAATTTTAATTAAGCCTAGTTCACTACTAAGCCCTTAAGACTTTAGTGGGTATGTTTGCAATTTTGGGAAAAGTTAAACAAGTGAGTGTGATTCTTATTAAAATATTGAATTTATCATTATACACCAACTAGGGGGTATTAGATTGATGAGTTAATAACTTCTAAAATCAAACCCCTAATCCTGGGATAACTCAATTTTGATTATCTTCCAAACTAATTTAATTAAAGAACTTATAAGTTTATCCTTTAATATAAGAAAAGTGAGATTGGTTTCTACCATTTAACCCTTTTTGTTTTAATCATTCAATCATGTTAATTAAGATCATTCATTGCCCATTTCCCACTTTAATTATGCTTAAATATTGATTAAGGCTAAATTATTCAAAATTTCAACTTTGCCCCTAAGGCTTTAATACTTCACAATTAATCCAATTTAACTCAAATGACTTTAAAATTTTTATGTTACCCCACCCATGGGTCAATTAAAACATCAGAGGAGAAAAATGTGATTTCTCTAACTTTTATTTAACTTACATGATTATTTTAGTGCAAAAGTAGGCATTTTCAAGGATAATTTTATAAGTTAATCAAAACACAATAATTATTTTTAAGAAAATTACTAGAGGTTCACCTAACTAGTGGACCACTTGGACCAAATCTTATGATTTTTTGAATCTCATTTTAATTACTACAATTATTTTAATTTTTGAGTATTAATTAAATATAAAATATTATTTAATTTGAAAATTAAATTTTATGTTTTTTAGAAATCTCTCTGATGTCAGAAAACCCAAAGTACTAAGTTTCATATTTTTTTGATTTTTCCTTCAATTATTAGAATTATTTTAGTGAAAAATTATTTGTAACCATTTAAAATTTATTATTTTTACTTTAAAATTTTGGAAAATTATTCCAATTGTTCCTAAATAATTAGGAAACAATTTAGAACATTTCCACAAATTTTATTATTTTTATGATTTTTTTTGAATTTTAATTATTTAAATATTTAAAGTGGCCTTAAAAATCAAAATTTCATTTTAACTCCCATGTAATTTTGCTTATGTTGCTCTGATCTTATGGAACTCCCAAAAACCAATTTTGTGATTTTTTTGAATTATATTTTAATTATTAAAATTATTTTTTGTCAAAATGCCATCTTACTTAGAAAATTCCATTTAGTGGCCAAGTTAACTCCATATAACTTGAATATTTTATGGAGAGTTCCCTTAACCTGAAGATACAGTGAAGAGTGATTTTTATGTCATTTGCTTTTATTTATTTTTAGGGTTTAATGGCCATTAGGATTATTTTTAGTGAGTTAAGTCAAGCTTCCATTATTCCTAAGGTCCTCTGGTCATAAGTAACCTACCAAAACATGTTTTGTATTTTTCTGAACAAGATAATAATTAGTATAATTGTTTTGATAAAACAGTGACCATAAACTTGAAAATTAGGGTTCTCTTCATTGAGATTCCCCCTGATCTTGGAAATTTCAGGGTAATTTCCTCATGAAAGATAGATTAAAACGTCCAAAGATCAAACCATGGTGAAATGTTCAAATGCATGGAGAATCAAAACACTAGAAATGGTGTTTAATTAATTAAAAATAAATCATGCATTAAAATGAACATCAAACCACTTCAAGTTTAAGAGGTTTTAAGAAAGATGAAATTAAAATTTTGTCATCTCTTTTTATAATGCCCAACATTTCAATTCTTTCCTGAATATAATCTAGGTTTTCATTCTTCATCTCATTAAAATCATCTTCTATTTCATTTTCATCCATACATTTCTAATCTTGATATTCTATTTTCTTTTCAAACATCTCTTTAAAATGGTCATCTCTCAAATGATCACAGATTTCCATTCTAAAGCATTCATCATCCTTTCTGTTGAGGAATATTTTATAGATTAAAAAATATTAAATGTCAACTCTTCATCATTAATTCTCATAGTTTATTCTTCTTTTTAAACATCAATCATAGCTCTTCCAGTAGCAAGGAATGGTCTTCACAAAATAATGAGAATTTCTTTATCTTCCTTCATATATAAGACAATAAAATCCACAGGAAAGATACATTTGTCTACCTTAACTAATACATCTTCCACAACTCCTTTAGGATAAGTGATAGAACGATCGCTAACTGAAGAGTTACAAAAGTAGGTGAAATTTCTTTAATTCCTAATCTTTTGAAAGTTGATAAAGGCATTAAGTTAATAATGGCTCCTAAAACACATAAGGCTCTTCCGAAAAAATTTTCACCTATAGCACAAGGAATTGTGAAACTACCATGATCTTTATGTTTTTAGGTAAGCTTTTTCTGCATAATTGCACTACACTCTCTACTAAGTGCAACAGTCTTATGATCCACGAACTTTATTTTTCTTTTAAGAATATCTTTCATAATCTTTACATAATCAGACATCTGTTCTAAGGCTTCAACAAAAAAAATATTTACGATTAATTTCTTAAGGATCTCTAAAAATTTCGTAAATCGATTATCTTATTTTATTTTTTTAATCTTTGAGGAAACAGAGGTGGTGGTTTTTCTATAGTAATTTTCATTGGTTCAAGTTGATATTCTAACTCTAAAAAAGTTTTTTTATTTCCTTTATCAATTTCCACCTTCTCTTTCTTAGCTTCAGTTTCATTTTGTACTCTCATTTCTAATTCTTTTTCACTTCTTAATTGTATAGCCTTTATTTGCTCTTTATCTTGATCTTTTGGATTAACCTCAACACTACAAGGAAGAGTTCCTAAAGATCTATTATTAAGCGTAGTGAAAATATCTCCTAATTGATTTTCAATATTTTTAATTGCAACTCCCTGATTTTGTAATTGATTACCTTGAGTTTGTAATTGATTACCCATACTTAAGATTAATGCTTTCATCAACAATTTCTTTTCCTTAAATTGTGTGTTACTATTAAAAGCTTGAGGATAAGAAGGTTGATAGTTTGTGTTTCCCTGGTTGTTTAAATTTCCTATTATGTTCACTGGATTGTTCCCCCACTGTGGGTTAAGAACAACATTGTTATTATTATTCTAATTTAAGTTCGGATGGTTCTTCCAACCATGATTATAATAATTTGAATATGGATTGTTGTGTCGATTATTTATAGTATTCAAGGTCTCATAGGATGTTTGAGATTCTATTATCTATCCTAATGAAATTTCCCTTAACACTGGGGGTGTTTGAGAATATTCATTCCTTATTGATCTATTTTCTTTGAAATGGCAGCAATTTGAGAGACTATCATAGTTATAGCATCTGAATCATGAATACTAGCTACTCTCTTAGGATTTACCTGTTCAGAGGTCCATTAAAAATTAATAGTAGCCATCTCTTATATTAAAGACTATTCTTCATCAAATGATTTTCACATTAATGATCCATCAGCAGCAACATCAATAATTGAACTTAGTGATACTACTAAACAATTATATAATGTTTGAATTTATAACGAATCTGGTAAAGCATGATGTGGACATTTCTTAAGGAGATCTTTAAATCTTTCCCAAATTTCATAAAGAGATTCCCCTTCAAACTGACCAAAGGATATAATATCATTTCTAAGTTTAGCAGTTTTTGATGGAGAAAAATATTTTGATAAAAACTTTTGTGAAAGTTCTCCCCAAGTTCTGATTGATCCAAATGCTAACGAATTTAACCACGTCTAAGCTTTATCCTGTAATGAAAAAAGAAAAAGTCTAAGTCTTACACATCATTTAGCATTCCATCATTTTAAATGTAGCACACAATTCTAGAAAACAAGTAAGATGCAAGTTAGGATCTTTATTAGGTTTTCCTCCAAATTAATTATTTTTTACCATTTGGATTATAATAGGTTTAAACTCAAATGAATTAGCAGCAACATTAGGATTTTGAATAGTTATGTGAATTTCATCTGCAGTTGGGTTAGCATAATCTCCTAAAAGACTTGATAAATGTTCATCTTAATTATTTTGATTGTTTGCCATTTTATGCGAATTCTTAAATTTTTTTTGTTTTTTTTTATTTTCTAACAGCACGCTCTAATTCTGAATTGTAAGGTAGTAAACATATAAATACAATACTATGCATATAAAATCACACTGAACACACTAAAAAGTAAGTAAGCACACAAAATTGCAAATTATAAAGTAAAGTTTTTAAATACAAAAAATTTGATAGTTGCCGTTTTGTACTTCCTCGGTAACGATGCCAAGATCTTGACTGGTGTTGCTACAAGTGTACATTTTCAAAAGGTAGTTTCAATTCAGTTTCACAATAAAATCAATTTACTAATTAAGCAGCCACTCGTATACGAAAGTATACGTATCGTTAAAGTAATACAGGGCTCTAGTGGAGTCCTGGTTATCGATCCCACGAGGAAGTTTGAAACAATTCAAAGTGTAGTTTAGCAATGAAATCTAATACTCAATTCACAATGCAAGTTTAGGCAATGTTTATGTTGTTAATGTAATGATTGCTAAAAGTTAAATTAACTAAAATTACTTTTTAAATTATGTGACACAGACTAAGTTTTGTATTGGAAAGTTTAATTATGGAAAAGCATCTTTTCCCTTACAATGATATTATGATGAGTGAATGATATAGATTGATAAAGTTTTTTATTGTGCCAAATATTATATTCTTTACCCCCTTCAGAGTACCCCCTCTTCAGAGTTATTTAAAGAACATTGGCAAATCATATGCTTAGTCCCTAAATCTATGGTTAGGCTAGAGGATACTGGCTCTCACTTTAGCGATCCCACTTCCCCTCACCTGAAGGCTAACCCCAGCTTTAGGTACCAAACACTAGGACTAAATTGATGATTTCAGCTTGTCACCTTAAAATCTCCAATTCGACGCCCATCAAAACACATTTTCCTATTTATTTGCACTCAACCCCCATTAACTACGTAACTCATTCATGGACATTGAATGAATTCTACACTTTTGTTTTAGAACAATTAGTCATTTCATATTGAATGTTTCACAATAAGTTTTAACAGTTCAATTGGCCAAATCGAAAAGTAAATGAAGTATAAAATGAAAAATCATCACAATTTCTTAATATTTAAATGGCACATCAAATCTACATCATCACATCGCCACATTACATTACAAGGAGAAAGACAAAGAAAACTACTCAAAATTCATGTGGAAGATGCGATAAAACATGGATTTTATATATAAAAGCAAAGTTATAAAAACCAGAAGAAGTAAATACAACTTATCTCAATTTCATTCCCAAGCAAGTCCCTTGAAGTTCCTTTGAATCCTTTTCTCTCTTCACAAAAACACTAAATTCCCTCTTTAGAATAGTAAAGAAAAAGCAAACTCTCACTTTCTTCCTTCTCCTACACTATCTAGAGAACTATCCCTCACAAAACAAGACTTTTACACACTATACTCACTTCTACACTCATTCTCCAAAACTCTAATACACTTTACTCTGTCCAAAAAGACACTTCTTCCCTCCTCTCTCTCTCTCTTAAAAGGGTGTCCATAATTATCTAAAATAAGTGAGAAATGAATTCCTGTTGACCTCAATTTTGGTGAGGTCTTTTGCTTCTCTCTTTAGTACTTAAGATCTAGCCTTAGGCTTTTTCTTTGACTAATCTTAGAGGACTAGAAATGGAACCCACCATTTAGAAATTCAAACTACTTCTTAACTCCCTGCAAACCCCACAAGCTTGATTATAGACCCCTAATCACCTAGAGGGTTGAAATCAAATGTGGAGGTTTAAAGGATGAGTTCCCTATAAGACTTTTGGCCTTAGGAATACCCCTGGATGGCACAGTGCAGTGAGGGTTGACTTGCACATACACTACACTCTCACACACATTCCAAGTCCTAAAACCACACTCTCACCCAACTTGACTTCCTGACTCATGTAGGTAATTCATATGGATGGTCCATAACCCCTAAGCCCCTAGCTAAGAGGGTTATGAACAACATAGTGAATGCCTCAAATGAGTCCTCTCATGGCTCATATGGGCTTGAAATGGCTTCATGGCTCAACCAAAGTGATTCAATTTCACTCACACCTGATCAATCTCCCTTTTTCAAAATTTCAGTTTTTGACCTCCGGGGCCCCGGACCCACCAAACCTACCAAATACCCTTGAAATGACCCAAAATTTGCAAAATTACCTAAATTACCCAAGATCCCTCAAAATTAATCCTAAACACTTCCCACCACTCAAATTGACCATCTTTGGCCAAAAATACCAAAATTTCCAAAAATACCCCTAAATCCCCCTAAAATTACCAAAATACCCTTTTACCCCAAAAATCAAAAAATTCTAGAAATCCCTAGAAATTTCCTGAAAATCCCAAATTTTACCAATTTCATTTTGTTCCACTACACCATGGGCCACTTTTACCAAAACCTTTAATTTGACCCATTTTTTAACCCAAGTGAACCCAATGTCAAACCAAACCACCCCAATTGACCTCAATTTTGGTTCAATTAAATTCTAAACTTCAATTAAATATCCCATATATCAATTTAGACCAAATCCAAGTCCAATTTGATTGACATTTGGGCCCAATTTCAATTTGAAACCTAAGGCCCAATTTTGGCCCATGACCTAAACCTAGCCCAAACAAACCCAACTCAACCCTAATTGGCCCCAAATCTTTTCTAAAACCTTCCTAACAACCCCACAAACAAAACACTAACTTGATTTGCCCCAAATTTGAACCTAAACTCCACCCAAACCTAACCAAAAACCAAAATCCCTTAAATTGACCTAAGCCCAAACCTAACCCAAATGGGCCCAAATCCCAAAATTAGAGCCCAACCAAAGGTGAAAACTCTTTGTAACACTCCCATAAAAATTTTTCAACATTAATTTTACACCAAATTCAACCTTAGCCCAAACTTAGCCCAAGTTAGCCCAATTTGGCCCACCTTGGCCCATTTACCAAAAAAGCCCAAATTCAACCCAATTCTACTCCAAATCACACCAAATTAATTCCAAACCATTCATGAAACATCCCTAAACTAAACCCAACATTTATTTGGCATGGTCTTTCACAAAATTCTTCATCCAAAAATCCATTTTGAAATATAAAGGCCCACCCATTTAAGCCTTTTAAAAAGCCCATCCAAAATGATTTCAAAAAGCCCAAAATCCATTCCAAAGCCCACATGAGGTTTCCTCTCATCATCCCTTTGATTTAAATCATTCCCTAAGTTTCAAACTCATCATCAAATTATCCTAAATTAAGCCTCATGCCAATCTCCCCTAAAGTTATAAAAAATGCCAACATCCTTTCTCATGCAAATGAGCTAACTTTTCCCTAAGCCAAATGGAACCATGAAGCCATGCATAAGCCACATACAAGCCATGGAAGCCACTTTCCACCTCACCAAGCCTTTAATGGAAAGAGGAGGGGGTTCTTTCTTAACCCTTTATTAAACCTTTTTAACCTACACTCTAAACCATGCTTAGCCACCTCACCATGGATGGAGACTTCACCACTCCAATTCAGCTGACCCAAATGATACCCTAAGCCCAAAACCAGGTCATGGGAGGGTGCACCCAACCCATTTCCATGAGTTGACCAAACCAAGCCTAAAATAGCCCTTTCCCCATACCATTTAAATCAAACCATTTTACACATGTCAAAAGCCAATTGAGTTCACCAAATCCCAGCCCTGACCCCACTGGTCAAGATGGTGACCTGACCCTGGCAGGCCAGCCACCACAGCCGCCGGAAAACCCATGGCCTAGAGCTCCATGTGAGCCAAAAAATTCAAAACTCACCTGCTGAGCTGTCCCAACCCCAATGGCCACTGGAGCTCTTCTTCTCCTCTCCTGAGCAGCTGATCCCAGCCTTCAAACCCCCCTGAGAAGCCCTCTAGCCATTCCTATTTAAACACTACCCCCTCTCGGCCAAAGGAGGTGTTGAACCAAACCTTACCAAAACTCTGCCAAAATCACTCCAGATCCCTCTCCAAACATAGAGAACTTGATCCCCACTGAAATCTAGCCCTAAAACCCTCTTTGTGAGTCTAATTTTGGAGTTTAAATTCAAGCCCAAAACTATGACACTTCACACAGTGAGCCAATCTTCAAATTGATTGACTCTACACCTTCACCACCAAGAGGAGAAGTTCCCCAGCAAAAGCCCCCTCACCAGGCCAGCCATTTCTTCCAGCCTCCAAGCTTTGTGATCGGTCTTGGTCACTTTTGTACCTAGGAATTTCCCCAGAGCAAGAGATTTCATCTGGAGCTTGCTTGGACTCAATCGAAGGTGACACAACCCTCAGATCGAATCTTCACTTCTCTGAGCAAAGGTATGAACTCACTCTTCCTCCTGAGCTCTTGGAGATTCTCCATTTAGTTTGAGTTGATTTCAAGGCACCTTAACCGTATAGATGTGTTCGCCTCTTCAAGATGAATCGATAGAGTAGAAGAACGCAAAAATCCATGGAGAATCGAGTGAGATCTTAAGGTTTTTGTGTGGACGGTCATGGGTGCACACCAATCGGAGACGATAACCAGGAGCCATTAGATCGCGCGTGTATAGAGCAGATGGCCGAGATCAAGCCGGACAGCGAAATGGTGCATGAATGGCGGGCCCCCGTAGCGCTGACTCAGATGGCGACGTCGAATCACGGAGCGACGCATGGGCTTTCGATCCTGACGAGGATGACGCGGCACCGAGTTGGATAAGTAGAAAATTAAGATTTTTTGGATTTATTTAAATATTAGAACTTCAAAAATTCATATGTTTGCATAGAAAAATCATAAAAATAAAATAAAAATACCCACTTGCTCAGTGAGCAGAGGAGAATAATGTCAAATATAAATCAAGTTAATGGATGAGCATTTTATTTTTAATAATTTATTTATTATTTCTAATGTTTTGTTTCTCCATTTGCATAGACAATTCACCAGGGCATGAGACTATAGGGCTTTTGAAGCCTCTGATCTTGGGAACATTCCCTGAGTTTTTCAAGGTCAGAGGCAATCTCTGTGAAAAGTTATTGATTTTTTAAGTTCATGTCACTGTTTTAGGTATTTTAATTCCAATAATTAGCATGTTGTAAAATAAATTATTGGAAAATTTGGTCGTGTTTCTTAGAACTAGGGGACCCTATGAAAAATATATTTTGAGTTAATTTATTCATAATAACCCTAATTGGCCTAAACTCCCAAAATTGAATTTGAATTAATTAGGGTTAACCACACACCAAATTGACTTGAAAACAATTCTCCATTGCTCTTTAGGGTTAGAGGAACCTTACATAAAATTTTGAAGTCAATTGGACTTGATTAACCCCACCAAATGGATTGATTAAGCCTCATAAGCAAAATGGAACTTTAAAAAATTCATAACTCCAAAAATACTTTTCAAAAATTTACAAAAATGGTTTTGGAGCTTCTCTGATATCAGGAGAGTTCAGGAAAATTAAAATTGGATTTTTCTAAAAAAGTTGATTTTTCACAATATTTTAATATTTTAATAATTAAAAAATAATAAAAATCACAAAAATATTAAAAATGATAAAAATGTCACATTTTGACTCCTAATCACTTAGGAACAAACTAAATATTTTTCCTAAGTCCCTAGGATAAGATATTGAATTTTAAAGGCTTAATGTAATTTTTAATACTAAAAAAATGAATTTTCAACCTTTTTCACTAAAATAATTCTAATAAATCAAAGAAAAATCAAGTAATTTTAAAATTTGTTTCTCTGGACTCCTTGAGGTCAAAGAAATTTAGGAAAACTATAAAATCTATTTTTCAATTTTTATTTTATTTTAAAATTAATTAATACTCTAAAACTGAAAATAATTATAATAAATAAAATATAATTCAAAAAATCACAAAAAATGGTCCAAGTGGTTCTCTGATCATTAGAAACATCCCATAATTTTCTTAAGGGCAGCAACTTTACCTTGGTCATGTTGTTGAATTCTCTTTAAAAACCCCTATTTTCTACTAAAAATAATTATATAAATAAATTAAAGTCATAAAAATCACATTTTCTCATCTAATGTCTTAACTGACATGTGAGTGAGGTGACATAAAAATTTCAAATTCATTTAAGCTCAATTTAGTGAGTTATGAAATAAATAAGCCTAAAAGGGCATAAAGGTAATTAAAAATTTTAACTCTTAATTAAAACTTTAGGTTTAATCAAAATGGAGGGTAAAATATTTGATTTTCACTTTCTCTTGGATGATTGAAACTTAGGGAAATTAAAAGGGTAGAAACCCATTAAACACTTTGAAAATATCAAAATGAAACTCTAATTAATTAAATAATTTAAATTTTGGAAAGAATATATTTAAAATTTGGATTATTAAAATAGGGATATTATTAAGAGGATATTTATTCTTTAATTTAAAAATCCCTAAATAAGTCACTTCAATAATATTTAGTTCTTAATTAAAAATTAAAATATTAATCCAAATTAAATAAATTAAAAATTAAAAGAAGATAACCCTTAAATGAATTAATGCTTAAAATGTTAAATGGTCCAATAATTAAAATCAAATTTAAAATCTTGTTGTTAAATTAAATTAAATTAAATTAAGTCAAGTCAAAGTTTAAATTAAATTAATTTAACACCTTAACAATTAAATTAAATTAAATTTAAAATATTGAAACTAAAATTAAACTAAACTAAAATTAAATTAAACTAAAATTAAATTAAATTAAATTAAATTAAAATTAAATTAAAATTAAATTAAAACTAATATTAAATTAAATTAAAATTAAATTAAATTTAAATTAAATTAAAATTAAATAAAAATCAAATTAAATTAAATTAAATTAAATTAAAATCACTTAACAACAAACCTAAATGAAATCATTAAGAGTTAAATCAAAACATATCAATAATTTCAACACCACTTTCTATCTAAGTAAATTTAAAACATAAACATCAATCTGAAATACTAAGATAAATGAAAGTGTAAAGATTTAAATTAAATCTAAAATAATTTGAACACTATTCCAAAATTAAAATTATTAATTAAAACCTCATAATTAAATTAAGTCACTTCATTCATCAGTTAATCAAATACCCAGGTTCACTGAGCAAGAGACAAAGCTTCACTAAACTCCTAGATGATTAATTCACATGTGCAACTAAATTTGCTTGGACTCAAAATGATCTCGGAAGTATTGAAAAGATGTTTAGGACTCGTCCTAAGCACTTCATCAATATGATGAGATGTTTTGGAAGAACAATTGAAATTAGTTGTCCTTTGATGAATAAAATCATCCTTAAACAAAACACAGGAACCTAGACGTCATAGGAGATGACTAGCAATAGGATTAGGAATTTGGTAGACAACCAAAACCTTCCCTTAGCTTTACCTAGGTACTTGTTGAAATATTTAAATGCCTTAACATGTGTTTTAAGTGCAGCTTGGGATGACGGGAAGACCCTCCAGGAACGATTTTATTTTATTGCAATTTACTTTAATGCAATTTACTTACATGCACTGTACTTTACTTCTTCTTACATGTTAAACAAAATTGTTGCATGAAAATTGAAACCTTCTAGGATAGCCACAAAACTGAAACCAGAACTAAATTAAAAGTCACCACAAGATGAAATTCATCGCCACAACATTCAAAAATATAAAACAACTCAAAATTTAGTCACAAACAGAACAACAAAACTACAATTATAACTAAATGAAAATGTCTCGTTGAATGATCGGGAATACCTCGGATGATGTAACCCACGTGTTGCTAACGGGATTTCCCACGGTCTAAATGAAAGTGTGGAACTCATTCAGTTGAGTTTAGCAAATTCATCTGGACTAAGTGAATTCGATAAAAATAACGGTGCCGGGATGACGGAACCGTGGGATCTTAATCGGTTCTGTTTAAACAACTTTAAGATTTGTTTTAATTAAAATATTTAAAAGATTTGAATTTTAAGATTTCTAAACCAAAACACTTCTCTCATCTCCTGATTTATGACTTCTAAAACTAAACCTCTGCAACAATAAGGCGCTTGGAGCATGGTGGGCAGCACAGTCATTGTCATCCGCAAAACTGGAATCTACTTCTGCAATACCTTTCCTAGTTTTAAACAACAAAACCATAGGACTTCGAGGTAGTTTGCCTAATGTAACATAAATCCTCAACTCTTCGTTAGGCATTTGCATGATCATGTTATGCAAATTAAGCCCTAACCGGTCTTAGGACTCCGAGGTGGTCGTTTGGTATGACATAAACCCTCACATCTTCAAGGCTAATTGTGTGATTATGTCATACAAATATCAGACCTAAATAAATAAAATTGGCAGGATTGCAACATTAAATAAATTCCTACATTGAAGCCAAACAATAGGATAGTTTGGGAAGTTGCCAAGATTCTTCTTGGATCCTCAGCTTCTCCTACTTTTCTTCCTTTGGACTCCTAAAATTAACTGTTCCAAATTTGATCCATTCCCAATTGAGATTTCCTAAAATCCAATCCTTTGAAAACCTTAAACTTTCAAATTCTTGAGAGCAAAACAACTGATCATTATCGAGAGTTTTCTTAAATGATTCCCGTCATTTAAGATGTAATTAACTATAGGGGCTGGCCCT
Source organism: Papilionanthe hookeriana x Papilionanthe teres (assembly GCA_022702705.1). Classification (NCBI taxonomy): domain Eukaryota; kingdom Viridiplantae; phylum Streptophyta; class Magnoliopsida; order Asparagales; family Orchidaceae; genus Papilionanthe; species Papilionanthe hookeriana x Papilionanthe teres. The sequence goes on along the minus strand of CM040432.1, from coordinate 62,042,296 downwards.
TATAGGGAACTTTAAGAACCCAGGTAATATAAACCCTGTTTAATTTCTTTATATTAAACAGTGGAACTTTTCGGCTTATAAAATTGGTTCGCAGACCAAACGGATGTCACAAATCTTCTAGTTTATTTAACCGAGCCCCATCATTAAGCAGTGTGTCTATCCTTCGGGATAGATATACGGTTTATGATGCGATGCTCGTTTATATAAACTATTTGGGATGTGAGATTGGTTTGATTTCATATCTTAAAATTTTCAAACTTAAAATTACTTTCAAAATCAAATGCTTATTTTCTAAATTATATATATATATATATATATATATATATATATATATATATAATTTAAATTTAAAATCTAAAATTCACCTACAACTTCTGTAGGCGACCTCTTTTTTAAAATACAACACACAAACCTAAAAATATGCCGATAACTTCTGGCGACTCCTCTGGGGATTAGTTCCTCTCTCCATTTTGATCAGATGGTTTTGCTTTCATAAATCGGTAGTGTATCCATGTCCCTAGTGGAGCAAACTACCATTCTTCTATTGGAATACCCCATTCATTCTCTTGAACGAGTATAGCCAACTCCTCTCGGATTTAGGAGCCACTGTTTAGACACCCCTAAACGGATAGGTTCCGAGATCCTTTTACCCCTTTTCTGAGGTGGGGTGGACCCCCAATAGGAGTTAGTTTAGGAGCGGTTCTTCGAGTCGAGAAGTCTTGCATAAGACTTTCTCTTCCTTTTCAATTCTAAATCGGGCCCTTTACCTTTTCTATAACCTTTTTCCTTTAATCGTTTTGTTTCTAACAAACAAACCCGCTAATAAACAACCTTATAATAAACAATCTCTTTTAAAAATCACAAATACACTAATACGAAAATGTGTTCGTACTCTTTCTTTTTCTTCCTAAACTTTACGACGAAAGGAAGCATAATTCGGGACTGACATTCGGAATCTACCCTGCAGAAAATGACTGTCCCAAAGTTAGTCTTCTCCTTCACCAATGGAATGGACGTCGCCGTTTACAAGGATGAGCTGCCCGACAATGGAGTCATCCGTTTTGGACAAGGATTCGGCAACACAGATATCAAGTTCGCTGACGTCACTCTCTTCACACTAATGGACAAAGTGTCAGAAACTGAGAAACCCGTAATTGAGTTCAACTTGAAGTCGGCTCAAGAATTCCCTCCCCTGCAAAGGGTTCCAGCTGAAAGAAGTACTAATGTTCGTAGGAGGACTATTGTCTCTACCCCCACTGGACTAGTCATCTCTGCACCTAGCCCGACTTCTGCCAAACTGAAGGGGAAGGAAATTCAAGTCTGTGATGAGCCTGTCACCGTGGAGGGTAAAGATTTTGCTACAATACCATCTGTTTTTGAGATTGGGTCCAGTTCAAGAGTTGCAACCCTAACTCAGACTCAAAGGAGAAATAGAAGAAGAAAGATCGCCAAGATCGAGAAAGCCAAAGCTGCTGAAGTTGCTTTTCTAGAAGAAATTCCTGAGGAAAGAGAAGAACTGCCTGAGTATATACCTCTGTTGGAAGGAAGCAGGTTTCACCCCCTCTCTGTCGCATCAGATGAAGAGGATGTCCGTAGAATCGCCGCTGCATTACCCCGACCTTCGTACTACTGCAATTACAAAAGGAAAAGGGATAAGACTACACCATTTGCTCGACTGCAAGCTGTGATAGAAAGATTGGCAAAGAAAGAAAGATGCCCTGTGTCAGAAATCTTAAGAAGAATGGGACAGGTGCCAGCTAAATCCCTCCTCGGACCGCAAATAGAGCATGTTGCTGCCACAGAGAAACCAAAGAAGAAGATAAAAGCCAGTTCACCCGTTGTTGTATCGAGTCTGCAAATTAGGGAGGATACCACCTTCCAGCATATAGCCGACAGACCATCCGGTCCTAGGCTTTCGGCTGCAAGAAGGATGATATGGCGACCTACTACTGGCGAGCTAAGACAAAAATAATGTTCTGACAAGAAAAGTCTCGTTAGGAGACTTGAATCAGAAGAAAGTGCTACTGCAATAAAGGGGACTCCGGGAAAGGAAGTTCAATAACCATCACGTGACAACTGCGAGACCGTACGGAAAAGGCCACTAGAGGATGCCATGGATAAGTTAAGGACAGACATCCGACGGTTAGCAAAAGAAAGAGAAGAAAAACTAGAAGATGAAGTTGATTCATTAGAATTTATGAATGATGAGTATGCTGAAATCAACATGGTTGAGACACGAGCATCATCAGCTTCACAAGGTGCTCCGGCAGCTGCAGAAAGAGATGAACCGGAAGTGATGAGGGCACAGCTTCGGGAAAGAGATGACAAAATTTCCCAGATGGCAAAGAGGATGGAAGAGATGGGTGCTGCCTTAGCCACTCTCCAGATTTAGGTACAACCTCAGAAAGAAACACCCCTAGAGATCATCCATATTACAGATGGAGGAAAAGAGATCACATCCATCAACGAAGACGAGCCACCAAAGAAGGATTCTGCACAAAGCATGATTCCAGAAAAGGACATTAAAAACATGGTAGAACAGCAGGTGCAAGAAGCCATAGCACAATCTAAGAGTGGAGCATCTATTCATACGGGTAGACCTTAACCCGAAGAGTTCGATGCAGTCCAATACCTGAAAGGCTTCGTACCACCTTTGTTTAAGACTTTTGATGGAACGGGAAACCCTCGGCAGCATGTCGCACATTTTCTTGCTTGTTGCTGCATTGCCGGTGGGAGTGACGCTCTACACTTCCGTCAGTTCATCAGCAATTTGTCAGGGATTGCCTTCGACTGGTACGCTGAATTACCGAACGATTCAGTAAAGACCTTTTCAGAACTAGAGAATCTCTTCATTAAGCAATTTGCCGGGGCTCAGCACCACATCGCTATCGGTGATCTAGTGGTGGAGCAATAGAAGCCGAACGAGACTTTAGTGGATTACATACTTTGATGGAGGAATTTAAGCATGAAGTGTGAACCACAGCTTCAAGAACAACATGTAGTCGGCATCTTGCTCAAGAGTATCCATGGCCCGATTGCACTTCTCCTTAAAGGATTTACAATCAAGACTTTCGAGAAGTTGCTTAGCAAGGCCGGGAGCTTGCAAGGCAGTTAAGTTTTGTAGACAAGACCGATAAGCAGAAAACTGTGAAGACGTTTGAAAAGAAATCTGGAATCGTCACAGCAGTAGATAAGGGCAAGCAGCTGGTTCAGATACAGCTAGAGTGGCCACAGCCTAGTTACCAACCACCACAACGGACATACCAACAACCACCAAAGATCTATCAGCAACCTCAGTAGGGCTGTCAGCATCCTCAGCAGCGCTATCAACAACCTCGTCCAAGCTATCAGTCGCCTCACCATTATGAACAACCGCCTCGTTCATCGCGTACCTTAAGAGAACATCTAAATAGAGAATATCCATTCAAAACTAAAGCAATAGCGAAGATGTTCCGTAGTTTAATGAAGACACAGGATTTTCAGCTGCTAGAGCCCAAGAGGCCGGAGGAAGTCAATAAGAAAGATCATCCGAACTATTGCCTTGGACACAAGATAGAGGATTGCATCACTTTCAAGAGTTGGCTTGATGACAATCTCCGGAAAGGGAACATAACGATCCCGAAGGAACACATGAAGGAACCCCAAAAAGGAGGTTCCTTCAATGTTATCTCGATGAAGCCTATTGTTCAAATCGACCCGTACACGACCGATGATGGATAGAGTACCGTGTGGAGAAAGTCTTCAAAGAAAAATTTGAATCACATCCAGACCGCTTCGGTACGCGCTTCAACTCAGAGTTTGAAACCTGTCGAGCCGACACTATCACTTGCGATTGAAGAACCGCCCCAGAAGGAAGAGAAGATCACGGAAGAGAAGAAAACCGAGGCTCCGAAGGGTAGACTAGGGGCTACTTATCCTAGGATGGTTGTTTCTGATTCGGGGGAGAAATCCCTCGAACTCCTGACTCTGTATGATTATCTGCTCGCCCCGGCGGGATCTTATAATGATAAGGGTTATGGCGTTGGCTACGTTTTGAATATTTCTAATGATTACGTAACTAGCGATAACCGACTTAATCCTGATCTTGATTCTGATACAAATAACGATTCTCAAATCATACACAACCTCGATGACCACGACGAAGAAGATGTTCACAGAGGTGGCTACGAAAGCTCGATAAGCAATGAGTCCATTTGTGAATTCTGAGGAGCTCCGATCACGATAGAATTATAACTATCAGACACCGAAGCAACTTCAGAAGAGTCAGTTGTTCTAATTCAATAGGAGACACCGATAAATTTATAAGAGATAACAGAGGTCAATCTAAGAAGCGGAAAAATTTTACCCCCGAGAATGGGTCGAAAGGATAAAGTAAAGCAGGTGGTTGCTCGAAAGAGTCAACCCCAACAGAGAAACTGCCCATTCGGGAAGAAACCAAGGAACATGGTAATAAAGTGGACTACAACGTGCTAGCCCATATTAGGAAGCTACCAGCCAAACTAAGCATATACGACGCTCTGATCCTGTTAAAGGAGATGAGGGAGGCTCTGATTAAGGCTTTACTTGATCCAAAGATTTGTTTAGCACAAATGGCTGGTAATTCCTTCGACGAGGTTTGCTCGTTAAGAGAACAGTGAGGTGTTACCTTCATAGACAATGATCTATTACTGGGAACAGCTGATCACAACCGACCGTTATACATTTCAGTCACAATTGGAAAATTTACGCTCTCAAGAGTGTTGGTTGATCAGGGAGCATCAATCAGCATAATGAATCTTCGGACGCTAGCATATTTGGAAATTTATGCTCGCGAGCTTGAAGCAGACAAGATGTTATTAAGAGGCTTCAATCAAAAAGGAGAAAGAGCTCTTGGATCGATAACACTACTATGTTGACCTCATTTTTGATGAGGTCTTCTCTTCCCTCTTTAGTACTTAGGATCTAGCCTTAGGCTTTTCCTTTAACTAATCTTAGAGGACTAGAAATGGAACCCATCCCTTATAAACTTAAACCACTTCTTGTCTCCCTGCAAACCCCACAAGCTTGATTGTAGACCCCTAATCACCTAGAGGGTTGAGATCAAATGTGGAGGTTTAAAGGATGAGTTCCCTAGAGGACTCTTTGGCCTTAGGACTACCCTGGGTGGCCTGGTCTGGTGAGGGTTGACTTACACACTCACTACACCCACACACTACACTCTTACACACACAATCCAAATCCTAAAACCACACCTATACCCAACTTGACTCCCTGACTCATGTAGGTAATTCATATGGATAGACCTTAACCCCTAAGCCCCTGACTAAGAGGGTTAGGAACAACATAGTGAATTCCTCCAACGAGTCCTCTCATGGCTCATATGGGCTTAATATGGCTTCATGGCTCAATCAAAGTGCTTCCATTTCACTCACATTTGATCAATCTTCATTCTTCCAAAATTTCAATTTTTGACCCCAAGGACCCTACACCCATCAAACCTACCAAGAGCCCTTAAAATTGCCCAAATTTTCCAAATTCTCCAAATCACCCAAAATTCCTCAAAACCAATCCCAAACATTTCCACATCACTCAAATTGATCATCCATAGCCAAATATACCAAAATTTCCAAAAAATACACTCTAAATACACTAAAAATACACTTTTGGTCAAACTTTTATAAATTCCAAAAATTCCCAAAAAAAATTCCATAAAATCCCAAATATTCTCAATTTCATTTTGTTCAACTACACCATGGGCCAATTTTGCCAATTTACCCCACTTTTACCAAAACCCCCGATTTGACCCATTTTTAACCTAAAGTGAACCCAATGTCAAACCAAATCAACCCAATTGACCCCAACTTTGGTCCAATTCAATTCTAAACTTCAATTCAATATCCCCAATATCAATCTAGACCAAATTCAAGCCCAATTTAATTGACATTTAAATCCAATTTCACTTTTGACCTTATAGCCCAATTTGGACCCATGACCCAAACTTAGCCCAAACTAACCCAATTTAACTCCAATTGACCCCAAACCTTTTCTAAACTTTCCCTAACATCCACACAAATAAAACACTAACATGATTTGCTTAAAATTTGAACCTAAACTCCACCCAAATCCAACCCAAAGCCAAAATTCCCACTTTTGACCTAAACCCAAACCTAACCCAAATGGGCCCAAATCCCAAAAGTAAAGCCCAACCAAAGTTGAAAACTCTTTGTAGTACCCCCATAAACTTTTCCCAAAATTAATTTTACATCAATTTCAACCCTAGCCCAACATTGGCCCAAATTAGCCCAATTTGACCTGTATTGGTCCCTTTACCAAAGAAGCCCAAATCCAACCCAATTCAAACCCAAACCACCTCAAATTTATTTCAAATTACTCATGACACATCTCTAAACCAAACCCAACAATTATTTGGCCCAACCGTTTACAAAATTCGCATCCATAAATTTGTTTTAAAACCTAAGGCCCACTTCCTTAGGCCTTCCTAAAAAGCCCACTCCAAAATGATTCCAAAAGCCCAAACTTCATGTTAAAGCCCATATGACAAATTATTCTCATCATACCTTTAATTGAAATCATCCCTAAGTTCTAATTAAGCCATCAAATTTTTCTAAATTAAGCCATATGCCAAATCCTATCAAATCACCCGTAAATTACAAAAATTCCTAAAATCCTCTTTCATGAAAGTTGACTTAGCTTCTTCCAAGCCAAAGGTGAGCCACGAAGCCATGCATGAGCCACATGGGAGCCATGAGGGCTTTGGGCACCTCACCATACCCAAGATAGGAAAGGAGGGTGGCTCTTTCCATGATTCCTAAAAGTCATTAGCCTTAATCATGTCTCCCTTAAACCCAAATCTAATTTAAATATTCTTAGAAAGGGACCTCACCACATTTGACCTGCTAACCTAACTCATTCCCTCAGCCTAAAACCAAGTCATGGGAGGGTGAACCCAACCCAAATACATGAGTTGACCAAATTGAGCCAAAATTAGCCATGCCCCCATTCCATTTTGATCCAACCACTTTACACTTGGCAAATACCAATTGAATACACAAAACCCCGACCACGACTCACTCGAACCTAAGGGTGACCCATGCTCGCAGCGCCTACTCCGGATCGCCGGAAAACACCACACCCGAGAGCACCATGTGAGCCTAACATTGAAATTCTCCCCTGCTGAGCCGCCCCATGCCCAATGGCCACCATGGTCGTTCTTCTCTTCCCCTGAGCAGCTGATCCAAGCCTTCAAACCCCCCTGGGAGGCCCTCTAGCCTCTCCTATTTAAACCCCACCTCTCTCGGCCATGAGAAAGGCTGAACAAAAACCTTGAGGAAACTCTGCCAAAATCATTCCAGACTCTCCTCCACACCTGGAGAACTTGATCCCCACTAATATCCTCCTGCCATTTCCTCTCTATAAGCTCAATTTCAGAGTTGAAATTCAAGCCCAAAACCAGGACACTTCACAACAGTGAGTCAATCCTCAAATTGATTGACTCTACACCTTCTCCAGACCAAGAGGAGAAGTTTCCCAGTAAAAGCCCCTTCACCAGGCCAGCCATTGCATCCAGCCTCCAAGCTTTGTGATCAGCTGTGGTCACTTTTGTACCTAGGTAATTCACCAAGCCAAGGGACTTCATCTGGAGCTTGTTTAGACCCAATCGAACGTGATACAACTCTCAGATCGAATCCACACTTCTCTGAGCAAAGGGTTTTAGTGTGGACGGTCACGGGTGCACACCAGTCGTAGACGATGACCAGGAGCCGTCGGATCGAGCGTGTATCGAGCGGACGGTCGAGATCGAGCCGGACAACACAACTGTACATGAACCGCGAGCCCCTGGAGCGCTGAGTCGGATGGCGGCGTCGAATAGAAATGCGCCGCGTGGGCGTTCGGAGCTGCCGAGGATTGCGTGGCGCCGCGTGGATAAGTAGATAAATAGGATTTTTTCTTATTTATTAAATGTCCAGAACTTCAAAAATGCATAACTTTGTGTAGAAAAATCCTAAAAATAAAATAAAAATATCCTCTTGCTCAATGAACAGAGGAGAATAATGTGGAAAAGAAATCAATTAATTTCATTAAGTATTTTATTTTTAATAATTTATTTACTCTCTGCACTATTTTAATTCTCCATATACATAGACAATTCACCATGGCATGAGACCATAGGGCTTTTAAAGCCTCTGAATTGGGAACATTCCCTGAATTTTCCAACGTTAGAGGCCATCCCTATGAGAAGTTATTGATTTTTCAATTGCATGTTACTGTTTTGATTATCTTAATTCCAATAATTAGCATATTGAGAAATAAATTCTAGGAAAATTTGGTGATGTTTCTTATGAAAGAGGAACCTAGGAAAAATAAGTTTTGAGTTAATTCACTTGGAATGACCCTAATTGGTATAAATACCCAAAATTAAATTTTAATTAATTAGGGTTAACTACATATCAAATTAACTTAAAAATAATTCTCCACTGATCTTTGGGATTAGAGGAACATCTCATAAAAATTTGAAATCAATTGGACTTGATTAACCTCACCAAATGGGTTGATTAAGCCTCCTAAGCAAAATGGGTAAAATTAAACTTTAAAAAATCATAACTCACAAAATACTTTTTAAAAATTCACAAAAATGGTTTGGAGCTTCTCTGATATCAGAGGAACTTAGGAAAATTAAAATTGTAATTTTCTAAAAAAGTTGATTTTTATTATTATTTTATTTTTTTTAATAATTAAAAAATAATAAAAATCATAAAAATATTAAAAATCACCAAAATGTCACATTTTGAATTCTAATTACTTAGGAACAAACCAAATATTTTTCTTAAGTCCCTAGGATAAGATATTAAATTTTAGAGGTTTAATGTAATTTTTAATATTAAAAAATGTATTTTCCAACCTTTTCACTAAAATAATTCTAATAAAATAAAGAAGAATAAAAAAAATACAAATTTTGTTTCTCTGAACTCCTTGAGGTCAGAGAGATTTAAGAAAAATATAAAATCCATTTTTTAATTTTAATTTTATTTTAAAATTAATTAATACTCCAAAACTCAAAATAATTCTAATAAATAAAATATAAATAAAAAAATCACTAAAATTGGTCCAAATGGTCCTCTAGTCATTAGGAACATACCATAATTTTATTAAGGTTAGAAACATTTCCTTGGTCATGTTATTGAATTTTCCTTGAAAATCCCTATTTTCCATTAAAAATAATTATATAAATAAATTAAATATAGAAAAATCACATTTTCTCCTCTAATGTCTTAATTGACATGTGAGTGAGGTTACATAAAATTTTCAAGTTCATTTGAGCCTAATTTAGTGAGTTATAGAATTATTAAGCTTGAAGGGCAAAATGGTAATTAAAAAATTTCAACCTTTAATTAAAATTTTAGGATTAATTAAAAAGGGGAGGGTAAAATATTTGATTTTAAACTGATTTTGGATGATTGAAACTTAAATGATTGAGGGTAGAAACCTACTAACCATTTCAAACATAATTAAAATAAAGCTTTAATTAATTAATTAATTGAAATTTTGGAAGAATAATATAAATTGGAATTATTAAAGTAGGGATATTATTAAGAGGATATTTATTCTTTAATTTAAAAATCCCTAAATAAATCACTTCAATAATACTTAATTCTTAATTAAAAAAAATTAATTAAAATAATAATCCAAATTAAAATTAAACTAAAATTAAATTAAATTAAATTAAATTAAAATTAAAATTAAATTAAATTAAATTAAAATTAAAATTAAATTAAAATTAAATTTTAATTAAATTAAATTAAATTAAATTTTAAATTAAATTAAAATAAAAAATAAATTAAAATTAAATTAAAAATTAAATTAAATTAAATTAAATTAAAATTAAATTAAATTAAATTAAATTAAATTAAATTAAATTAAAATCAAATCAAATTAAATTAAAATTAAATTAAATTGAATTAAAATTAAATTGAGTTAAATTAAATTAAAATCATTTAACAACAAACCTAAATGAAATCATTAAGAATTAAATCTAAAATAACTTGAACACTATTCCAAACTTAAACTAACTTTTTGTAATTAAGACAAAATTAAAATTAAATCATTAGGTTTAAATCATTAAAATACTTAATAATTTGATTTGCCCTTTTAAAGCTCTAATTATTATAACTCTTAAATGAGGCATCAAGTGAAGTGTTACTTCACTTATAGGATATTCAAATGTCCTAGTTTACTGAGCAAGATAACAAAACTTAAACTCCTGGATGATTAATTTACTTGTATAATTAAATCCTCTTGGACTTAAAACAATCCTAGAGGTATTGAAAAGATGTTTAAGACTCATCTTAAGAACTTTCTTAATATGATAGGATGTTTATAAGAACAACTGAATTTAATTGTTCTTGGGTGAAGAAAGTCATCCTTAAACCAAAACACAACAACCTAGACGTCATAGGAGATGATTAGCTATAGGATTAGGACTTTGGTAGACAACCAAAACATTTCCCTTAGCTTTACCTAGGTACTTGTTGAAATATTTAACTGCCTTAACATGTGTTTTAAGTGCAGCTTGGGATGACGGGAAGACCCTCCAGGTACGCTTTTACTTTATTGCAATTTACTTTATTGCAATTTACTTACATGCACTGTACTTTACTTTTCTTGCATGATAAACAACTATTGCATGAAAATCAAAACCTTTAGGATAGTCCCTGAACTGAAACCAAAACTAAATTAAAAGACACTACAAAATAAAAAATCACCTCCACAACATTTCAAAATATAAAACAACTAAAAATTTAATCACAAACAGAACAACAAAACTACAATTGCAACTAAATTAAAACGTCTTGTTGAATGATCGGGAATACCTCGGATGATGTAACCCACGTGTTGCTAACGGGATTTCCCACGGTCTAAATGAAAGTGTTGAACTCATTCAGTTGAGTTTAGCAAATTCATCTGGACTAAGTGAATCTGATGAAAATAACGGTTCCGGGATGACGGAACCGTGGGATCTTAATCGGTTCTGTTTAATTAACTTTAAGATTTGTTTTAATTAAAACACTGAAAACATTTGGACTTTTAAGATTTCTCTAAACCAAAAAATTTCTCTCATCTCCTGATTTATGACTTCAAAACCAAATCTCTGCAACAACAAGGAGCTTAGAGCACAGTGGGCAGCACGGCTATCGTCATCAGCAAAACTCAGGTCTACTTTAGCAAAACCTTTCTTAGAATTAAATAACCAAGCCATAGGACTTCGAGGTAGTTTGCCTAGTGCAACATAAATCCTCAACTTTTTTTTAGGCATTTGCATGATCATATCATGTAAATTAAGCCCTACCCGGTCTTAAGATTTCGAGGTAGTCGTTTGGTACGACATAAACCCTCACATCTTCGACGCTATTCGTATGATTATGTCATACAAATATAAGTCCTAATTAATTAAAATTGGCAAGATTGAAACATTAAATAAATTCCCAAATTGAAGCCAAATGATAGGATAGTTTGGGAAGTTGCCAAGATTCTACTTGGATCCTCAACTTCTCCTACTTCTCTTCCTTTGGATTCTTGAAATAAACTGTTCCAAATTTGATCCATTCCCTATTGAAATCTCCAAAATCCATGAAAACCTTAAACTTTAAAATTCTTGAGAGCAAAACCACTGATCATTATCGAGCGTTTTCTTAAATGATTCCCATCATTTAAGATGTAATTAACTATAGGGGCTTGCCCTTATAGGGAACTTTAAGAACCAAGATAATATAAACCCTGCTTAATTCTTTTATCTTAGGCAGGAGAACTTGTCGGCTTATAAAATTGGTTCGCAGACCAAATGGATGTCACAAATCTTCTAGTTTATTTAATCGAGCCCCATCATCAAGCAGTATGTCTATTCTTCAGGATAGATACACGGTTTGTGATGTAGTGCTCGTTTATATAAACTGTTTGGGATGTGAGATTGGTTTGATTTCATATCTTAAAATTTTTAAACTTGAAGTTATTTTCAAAATCAAATGCTTCTTTCTAAAACTATATATATATATTTAAATTTAAATTAAATTTAAAATTCACAGACAACTTCTGTAGGCAGGTCCTTTTTAAAACACACAACCTAAAAATATGCCGACATACTAATGAAGACCGGTGATTTAACAAAGACAACTGCAAAATTCCACATAATTTATTCTGAGACATCGTTCAATGCTCTACTGGGTCGGCCATGGATCCATGAAAACTGGATGGTACTGTCGTCTCTGCACCAGTGCATAAAGTATTACGAAGGAGTGGAATAGTGTATCAAAGGTGATTTACAATCGTTCTTCGTGCACGAAATTGGAATTAATGAAGATGCAGCCTACTACGTGCCTCCGAAGAAAATAATCTTTTCCAGAAATACCATACCAAATGAAGCAAAAGAAATTCGAGACGATGAAGAACCTGAATTTCTAGTCCAACAGTTACTCACCACTCCCTTACGGCGAGATGGTGAAGATTTCTCCAGAACTCGCACCCGAGGTCGAGGCCGGGGACGAGGACGTGGAAGAAACGTTTAAACAGTTGGACAGAAGAAACCGGTCATTGATGTTGATTGGGAGAACAGTTCCGAAGAATAAGAAGAAATTGAGAAAGAAGCAGCGACAATAAGTCAGAAGGAACCACAATTCAAGATTTCTCTCGAAGATGAAAAGAATGAAGAATATAAATCAATGTATGAGAAGATTAACCATTATGTACATAATATGACCCTGACCTCGATCTATTCTAATAAAATCGAGGGTATGGTGGTCAAGGAAGTGCATGATGGTGGTGCTAAGCAAATCAAGTTCTACCGTGGTGCTTCTTCTTCCAAAACTGGAAGTGATGTACAGTTTGAAGATGTTACTTCTTCCTAATTAATGGAACTACCTTTTGAGTGGTACTCTCCCTGTGTTCAAAATTTAATTCAACGCGGTGCCTTACCTCGATGATGGACAAAAGGCCGATCACAACACTTTGAAAAATTATGGAATAATGCTAGTCGGCCTCCCAATTCAAAACATGGTCTCGGATTCGGGACAGTAGGATCAGTTGATGATACAGGATTTTGCTTGGTTGTCACTCGCGATCATAATAAAGACTGCTTGGAATCTTCAGAAGACCTCGAAGATCTACCAATCGGAGATGCTCTGCCAGAATTCGAAGAAGAAATCAAATCTTCAATAGACGAGTTAACGGTAGTTAACTTAGGTACTAGCGAAGAGCCTAGGCCTACCTTTGTTAGCTCCTTACTCAATAAAGAAGACTCCGAAAACATAATCAAGCTATTAATGGAATTCAAGGACTATTTTTCTTGGAGTTACGATGAAATGCTAGGATTAGCTCCAGAAGTCGCAGTTCACAGGCTAGGAGTGGATCCTACTACATTCCGATCGAACAAGCTCCTAGAAGAATGGGTCTAGAAATTGAGCAACAAGTAATAGCCGAAGTTAAGAAGCTAATAGACGCTAAATTTGTCCGTGAAGAACAATATCCAACTTGGTTAGCCAACGTGGTACCAGTCAGAAAGAAGAATGGTCAGATCAGAATCTACGTGGATTTCAGAGATTTGAATAAAGCATGTCCAAAGGATGAATTTCCACTACCAATCCCAGAACTGATGATCGACATCTCTTCGACGCATGAAATCTTCTCATTTATGGATGGATCATCGGGATACAACCAGATAAAGATGAAACCAAAAGATGAAAAGCTCACAGACTTCAGAATGCCAATCAGAATATACTGCTACACAGTAATGCCATTCGGACTGAAGAACATAGGAGCAACATACCAAAGAGCGATGACGAAGAATTTTGATGATCTCATTCACAATCAAGTCGAGTGCTACGGGGATGATGTGGTCATCAAAAGTAAACTGAAGGAAGATCACCTATATGATTTGATAATTGTTTTAGAGAGACTAAGACAATACAACCTTAAGATGAATCCCTTGAAATGTGCTTTCGGCGTCACCTCTGGGAAATTCTTAGGATTTGTTGTTCGACATTGTGGAATTGAAATCGATCTGGAGAAGATTAAAGCTATTTTAGAAATGCCTCCTCCCAAAACTTTGAAACAACTACGATCCTTTCAAAGGAAGTTGGCATATCTTCGATGCTTTATCTCGAACTTGTCAGGTAGGTGTCTGTCCTTCTTGGCATTGGTTAAAAAGGATGCCAAATTCTTTTGGGATGAGAAATGCCAGCGGGCTTTCAAGGACGTTAAGCAATATTTAATGACACCTCCTGTCTTAGCAGCCCCAGTCTCAGGTAGACCGTTGATACTTTATACCGCGGCTTTAGACGATTCTCTCGGAGCCCTGCTAGCCCAGGTCAATGACGAGGAAAAAGAAAACACTCTCTATTACCTAAGCCGTCGTTTAATACCGACGGAAGTAAAGTATCCTCCGATTGAGAAACATTGTTTGGCCCTGATCTTCGCAGCTCAAAAGCTCAGGCATTACATGCTTTCTCATAAGTTCAACCTTATTTCGAGGGTTAATCCGTTGTAATTCTTGATGACCCGACCGACGCTTTCTGGCAGACTTGCTAGGTGGTCGATGATACTATTGCAATTCGACATAACTTTCGTTCCTCTTCGCGCCGTAAAGGGATAAGTCCTAGCAAACTTCCTCGCAGCACACCCTTTGCCGGCGGATTCGCCTCTCGACGACAATTTACCTGACGAGCAGATAATGAGCCTAGACGACCCTAATGATCGACGTTGGGAACTATACTTCGACGGTGCGTCCTCAGCACAGAAGGACAAAGAATTGCAAACGATAGTGCCCGGTAAGGCAGGAATCAAACTAATCTTTATAACACCGGAGTGGGGGATGTTAAGATACTCCTACCACTTAACAGAACCGTGTACAAACAACGAGACAGAATACGAAGCCCTCATAACCGTATTGGAATTAACCATTCAGATGGGAGTAACAGACATCAACATCTACGAACATTCTCAGTTGATCATTCAACAGGTCGCCGGACAGTACAAAATTTTAAAGCCAAGACTCGAGCCGTACTTTCAGTACGCCATGAAATTGTTGGAACAAATTCCAAATGTATTAATCTACAAGATTCCCAGAAAAGAAAATGCTCTCGCCGATGCGTTAGCCCGCCTTGCAAAGGAATTTGCCTGCTTGTAGGGTGAGTCAGTTGAAGTGTCAGTTGAAGGATGATAGCTCCTATCACAGCTCAACATGGATATAATACATAAATCAGAAAGAAAAGCAGAAGAAACAATTGCAACAGTGACATAAAATATAGAAGATTGGTGGCAGCCATTAATAGACTACTTGTAGACAGGAAACCTGCCTGACGATAAGTCGTTAGCCCATCAAATCAAGAAAATAACTCTGTCTTACGAATTAATAAACAATACATTATACAGAAGGTCTTTTGATCAGATGTGGCTAAGATGCCTAAGCAGGTCCGAGGCTCGTGAAATCGTTAAAGAAGTACATTCGGGACTTTGTGGCGCTCATCGATCGGGTACGAAAATGAAAATGAAGATTGAAAGACTAGGGTGCTACGGCCCTCGATGATGACCAGCTGTATGAAAGTTGCCAAAAGTTGTCACCGAGTGCCGAGTGCACGGAGTGGTTCTACACCAACCTCCAAATGTGCTACATCCAGACAATCGCGTCGTGGCCATTTGAGTGTTGGGGCACGGATATAGTGGGTCCGATAGAACCGCCTTCTTCAAGAGGACATCGCTTCATTCTTGCGGCTACGGACTACTTTTCTAAATGGGCGAAGCTATACCACTCGGAGAAGTGAAGGCGGACCACGTGCTTACGGTTTTCGAGAACCAAGTTGTCTGCACGGTTTGGGGTACTGCGCAGGATCATTTCAGATAATGGGTCTGCATTCAAAAGTACAATGATCAACAATTTTGTCAGAAGACACGGGATCGGATGGCGATACTCAATGATCTACTACCCAAGAGCAAACGGCTTGGCCGAAGCTTTTAATAAAACTCTCGTTCAAATTTTAAAGAAAACTTTGGACGAGAACAAGAGAAATTGGCACGAGAAGTTGTTAGAAGCCTTATGGGCCTACAGGACGACTTTTAGGACTCCTACTCAGTCTACGCCTTACGCTTTACTGTACGGGTCCGAGGCCGTCTTTCCCCTGGAAGATCAGCTTCCGTCACTCCGAATTGTAGTTGCAGAAAAGATCACTACAGAAGAAAATGCCAGACTACGACTGGAAGAATTGGAAAGGTTGGAAGGGAAAAGACTTTTCGCGCAGCAGAATTTGGAACTGTATCAAGCCAAGATGATCCAGGACCATGATAAATTAGTCCGTCTCAGGACATTCAAAGTCGGTGACTTGGTTTTGGTTCTCAGAAGACCTATTCTTATACATCGCAAGATAGGTGGTAAATTTGAACCAACATGGGAAGGGCCGTTCGTGGTCGAGACAGTCTACTCAGGAGTTTCCTACCAATTGGTGAATTGTCGTGGAGAACGACCCATGCTTCCAATCAATGGACGGTATTTAAAGAAGTATTACACAACCTGATGTTTCGAAGGGTGGCCTCACAGGTGAATTCGATGAAAATAATGGTGTCGGAATGATGGAACCGTGGGATCTTAATCGGTTCTGTTTAAATAACTTTAAGATTTGTTTTAATTAAAATATTAAAAAACACTTGGATTTTAAGATTTTCTCTAAACCAAAACACTTCTCTCATCTCCTGATTTATGACTTCTAAAACTAAACCTCTACAACAACAAGGAGCTTGGAGCATGGTGGGCAGCACGACCATCATCGTCAGCAAAACTTGTGGCTACTTCAGCGAAACCTTTCTTAGAGTTAAATAACCAAGCCATAGGACTTCAAGGTAGTTTGCCTAGTGCAATATAAATCCTCAACTCTTCGTTAGGTATTTGCATGATCATGTCATGTAAAATAAGCCCTAACCGGTCTTAGGATTTCGAGGTAGTTGTTTGGTACGACATAAACCCTCACATCTTCGAGGCTATTTGTATGATCACATTATACAAATATAAGTCCTACATAATTAGAATTGACAAGATTGTAATATTAAATAAACTCTCAAATTGAAGCCAAACAATAGGATAGTTTAGGAAGTTACCAAGATTCTTCTTGGATCCTCAGCTTATCCTACTTCTCTTCCTTTGGACTCCTGAAATAACTATTCCAAATTTGATCCATTCCATATTGAAATCTCCAAAGTTCAATCCTTTGAAAACCTTAAACTTTGAAATTCTTGAAAGCAAAACCACTAATCATTATCGAGAGTTTTCTTAAATGATTCCCGTCATTTAAGATGTAATTAACTATAGGGGCATGCCCTTATAGGAAACTTTAAGAACCCAGGTAATATAAACCCTGCTTAATTCATTTATATTAAGCATGGGAACTTGTCAGCTTGTAAAATTGGTTCGGAGACCAGACAGATGTCACAAATCTTTTAGTTTATTTAATCGAGCCCCATCATCAAGCAGTGTGTCTATTCCTCGGGATAAATACACGGTTTGTGATGCGGTGCTCGTTTATATAAACTATTTGAGATGTGAGATCGGTTTGATTTCATATCTTAAAATCTTCAAATTTAAAACTATTTTCAAAATCAAATACTACTTTCCAAATTATATATATATTTAAATTAAAATCTGCCGACAATTTCTATAGGCGACCCTTTTTTAAAAATACAACACACAAACCTAAAACATTACCCGTGTTTCTAGGGATAAGATTCTATTTTAGAGGCCACCCTTCGAAACATCAGGTCGTTTAATACATCTTCAAATACCGTCCATTGATTGGAAGCATAGGTCGTTCTCCATGGCAATTCACAAGCTGGTAGGAACCTCCTGAGTAGACTGTCTCGACCACGAACGGCCCTTCCCATGTTGGTTCAAATTTCCCTCCTATCTTGCGATGTGCAAGAATAGGTTTTCCGAGAATAAGAACTAAGTAACCGACTTTGAAAGTTCTTGGGCGGACCAATTTATCATGGGCCTGGATCATCTTGGCTTGAAACAGTTTCAAATTCTGCTGCGCGGAAAGTCTTTTCCCTTCCAAGCTTTTCAATTCTTCCAGTCGTAGTCTGGCATTTTCTTCTGTAGTGATCTTTTCTGCAACTACAATTCGGAGTGATGAAAGCTGAACTTCCAGGGGCAAGACGGCCTCGGACCCGTACACTAAAGCGTAAGGCGTAGACTGAGTAGGAGTCCTAAAAGTCGTCCTGTAGGCCCATAAGGCTTCTAACAACTTCTCGTGCCAATTTCTCTTATTCTCATCCAAAGTTTTCTTTAAAATTTGAATGAGAGTTTTATTAAACGCCTCGGCCAAGCAGTTTGCTCTTGGGTAGTAGATCATTGAGTATCGCCAATCGATCCAGTGTCTTCTGACAAAATTGTTGATCTTTATACTTTTGAATGCAGACCCATTATCTGAAATGATCCTGCGCGGTACCCCAAAACGGTAGACGACTTGATTCTTGAAAAACTGTAGCACGTGGTGTGCCTTCACTTCTCTGAGTGGTATAGCTTCTGCCCATTTAGAAAAGTAGTCTGTAGCTGTAATAATGAAGCGATGTCCTCTTGAAGAAGGCGGTTCTATCAAACCCACTGTATCTGTGCCCAAACACTCAAATGGCCACGACGCGATTGTCGGATGTAGCACATTTGGAGGTTGGTGTAGAACCACTCCGTGCACTTGGCACTGGTGACAACTTTTGGCAACTTTCATACAGTCGGTCATCAATGAGGGCCAGTAGTACCCTAGTCTTTTAATCTTCATTTGCATTTTCAGACCCGACTGATGAGTGCCACAAAGTCCTAAATGTACTTCTTTAACGATTTCACGAGCCTCGGACCCGCTCAGGCATCTTAGCCACATCTGATCAAAAGAGCTTCTGTATAATGTATTGTTTATTAATGTGTAAGACAGAGTTCTTTTCTTGATTTGATGGGCTAACGACTTATCGTCAGGCAGGTTTCCTGTCTACAAGTAGTCTATTAATGGCTGCCGCCAATCTTCTGTATTTTTTGTCACTGCTGCAATTGGTTCTTCTGCTTTTCTTTCTGATTTATGTATTGTATCCATGTCGAACTGTGATAGGACTTGTCGTCCTTGAACTGACACTTCAACTGACTTATCCTGCAAGCAGGCAAACTCCTTCGCAAGGCGGGCTAGCGCATCAGCGAGAGCATTTTCTTTTCTGGGAATCTTGTAGATTGTTACATTTGAAATTTTTTCCAACAATTTCATGGCGTACTGAAAGTACTGCTCGAGTCTTGGCTTTAAAATTTTGTACTGTCCGGTGACCTGTTGAATGATCAATTGAGAATCTCCGTAGATGTTGATGTCTGTTATTCCCATCTGAATGATTAATTCCAATCCGGCTATAAGGGCTTCATATTCTGCCTCATTGTTTGTACACGGTTCTGTTATGTGGTAGGAGTATTTTAACATCCCCCGCTCTGGTGTTATAAAGATTAGTCCGATTCCTGCCTTACCGGGCACTATCGTTTGCAATTCTTTGTTATTCTGTGCTGAGGACGCACCATCGAAGTACAGTTCCCAACGTCGATCATCAGGGTCTTCTAGGCTCATTATCTGCTCGTCAAGCAAATCGTCATCGAGAGGCGAATCTGTCGGTAAAGGGTGTGCTGCAAGGAAGTCTGCTAGGACTTGTCCCTTTGCGGCGCTATGAGGAATGAAAGTTATGTCAAATTGCAATAGTATCATCGACAACCTGGCAAGTCTGCCAGAGAGTGTCGGTCGGGTCATCAAGTATTGCAACGAATTAACTCTCGAAATAAGGTTGCCCTTATGAGAAAGCATGTAATGCCTGAGCTTCTATGCGGCGAAGATCAGGGCCAAGCAGTGCTTCTCAATAGGAGGATACTTTACTTCCGTCGGAATTAGACGACGGCTTAAGTAGTAGAGAGCATTTTCTTTTCCCTCATCATTGACCTGGGCTAGCAGGGCTCCAAGGGAGTCGTCTAGAGCTGCGGTATAAAGTATCAACGGTCTACCTAGGACAGGGGCTGCTAAGACAGGTGTCATTAAATATTGTTTAATGTCCTTGAATGCCCGCTGGCATTTCTCATCCCAATCAAATTTGGCGTCCTTTTTAACTAATGCCGAGAAGGGCTGACACCTACCTGACAAGTTTGAGATAAAGCGTCGAAGATATGCCAACTTCCCTTGAAAGGATCGTACTTATTTCAAAGTTTTGGGAGGAGGCATTTCTAAAATAGCTTTAATCTTTTCCGGATCGATTTCAATTCCGCGATGTCGGACAACAAATCCTAAGAATTTCTCGGAGGTGACGCCGAAGGCACATTTTAAGGGATTCATCTTAAGGTTGTATTGTCTTAGTCGCTCGAAAACAATTCTCAAATCATACAGGTGATCTTCTTTCAGTTTACTTTTGATGACCACATCATCCATGTAGCACTCAACTTGGTTGTGAATGAGATCATCAAAAATCTTCGTCAATGCTCTTTGGTATGTTGCTCCTGCGTTCTTTTGTCCGAATGGCATTACTGTGTGACACTAAACTCCGATCGGCATTCTGAATGCTGTGTGCTTTTCGTCTTCTGGTGCCATCTTTATCTGGTTGTATCCTGATGATCCATCCATGAATGAAAATATTTCATGTGTCGAAGCAATGTCGATCATCAGTTCTGGGATTGGTAGTGGAAATTCATCCTTCGGATATGCTTTATTCAAATCTCTGAAATCCACGCAGATTTTGATCTGACCATTCTTCTTTCTGGCTGATACCACGTTGGCTAACCAAGTTGGGTATTGTTCTTCACGGACAAATTTAGCGTCTATTAGCTTTTTAACTTCGGCTAATACTTGTTGCTCAGTTTCTAGACGCATTCTTCAGGGAGCTTGTCTGATTGGAACGGAAGTAGGATCCACTCCTAGCCTGTGAACTGCGACTTCTGGAGCTAATCCTGGCATTTCGTCATAGCTCCAAGCAAAAAAATCCTTAAATTCCATTAGTAGCTTGATTATTTCCTCAGAGTCTTCTTTTTTGAGTAAGGAGCTAACAAAGGTAGGCCAAGGTTCTTCGCTAGTACCTAAGTTAACTTCTGTTAACTCGTCTATTATAGATTTGATTTCTTACTCAAATTCTGGTGCGGCGTCGCCGATTGGTAGATCTTCGAGGTCTTCTGAAGCTTCCAAGCAGTCTTTATTAGGTTCGCAAGTGACAACCAAACAAAATTCCGTATCATAAACTGATCCTACTGTGCCGAATCCGAGACCATGTTTTGAATTGGGAGGCCGACCGGCATTATTTGATAATTTTTCAAAGTGCTGTGATCGACCTTTTGTCCATTGTCGAGGTAAGACACCACGTTGAATTAAATTTTGAACACAGGGAGAGTACCACACAAAAGGTAGTTCCATTAATTCAGATGAAGTAACATCTTCAAATTGTACATCACTTTCAGTTTTGGAAGAAGAAGCACCATGGTAAAACTTGATTGACTTAGTACCACCACCATGCACCTCGTTGACCACCACACACTCGATCTTATTAAAATGAATCGGGATCAGGGTCATGGTATGTACATGATGGTTAATCTTCTCGTACATTGATTTATATTCTTCATTCTTTTCATCTTCGAGAGAGATCTTGAACTGGGGTTTCTTTTGACTTATTGTCGCTGCTTCTTTCTCAATTTCTTCTTCTTCTTCGGAACTATTCTCCCAATCAACATCAATGACCGGTTTTTTCTGTCCAACTATTCAAACATTTCTTCCACGTCCTCGTCCCCGGCCTCGACCTCGGGTGTGAGTTCTGGAGAAATCTTCACCATCTCGCCGTAAAGGAGTGGTGAGTAACTGTTGGACTAGAACTTCAGGTTCTTCATCGTCTCGAATTTCTTTTGCTTCATTTGGTGTGGTATTTCTGGAAAAGATTGTTTTCTTCGGGGGCGCGTAGTAGGCTGCATCTTCATGAATTCCAATTTCGTGCATGGAGACCTGTTGCAAATCACCTTTCATGCACTGTTCCCCTCTTTCGTAATACTTTATGTACTGGTGCAGAGACGACGGTACCATCCGGTTTTCATGGATCCATGGCTGACCCAGTAGAGCGTTGAACGATGTTTCAGAATCAATTATGTGGAATTTTACTGTTGTCTTTGCTAAATCATCGTTCTTCATTAGTAGTGTTATCGATCCAAGAGCTCTTTCTCCTTTTTGATTGAAGCCTCTTAATAGCATCTTGTACGCTTCAAGCTCGCGAGCATCAATTTCCGGATATGCTAGCGTCCGAAGATTCATTATGTTGATTGATGCTCCGGATCAACCAACACTCGGGAGAGCGTAAACTTTCCAATAGTGATCTGAAATGTATAACGGTCGGTTGTGATCGGTTGTTCCCGGTAATAGATCATTGTCCGTGAAGGTAACACCTCGTTGTTATCTTAACGAGCAAACCTCGTCGAAGGAATTCTCGGCCATTTAGGCTAAACAAATCTACGGATCGAGTAGAGCTTTGATAGAGCCTCCCTCATCTCCTTTGACAGGATCAGAGCGTCGTATATGCTTAGTTTGGCTGGTAGCTTCCTAAGATGGGCTAGCACGTTGTAGTCCACTTTATTACCATGTTCCTCGATTTCTTCCCGAATGGGCAGTTCCTCTGCTGGGGTTGGCTCTTCCTGAGCAACCACCTGCTTTCCTTTATCCTTTGGACCCATTCTCGGGGGTAGAACTTTTCCGCTTCTTAAATTTACTTCAGTTATTTCTTCTGAATTTGGTGTTGAATCTGCCGGTGTATCCTCTTGAACTGGAACCACTGGCTCTTCTGAAGTTGCTTCGGTGTCTGATGGTTCTAATTCTATCGTGATTAGAGCTCCTCGAAATTCATAAATGGACTCGTTGCTTGTCGAGCTTTCGTAGCCTCCTTTGTGAACATCTTCTTCGTCGTGGTCGTCGAGGTTGTGTATGATTTGAGAATCATTATTTGTATGGGAATCGAGATCCGGATTAAGCCGGTTGTCGTTAGTTACGTAATCGTTAGAAACAGTCAAAACGTAGCCAAC
The DNA here is from genome assembly GCA_022702705.1 of Papilionanthe hookeriana x Papilionanthe teres. NCBI lineage: Eukaryota > Viridiplantae > Streptophyta > Magnoliopsida > Asparagales > Orchidaceae > Papilionanthe > Papilionanthe hookeriana x Papilionanthe teres. Next base: position 62,019,219 of record CM040432.1, on the reverse strand, counting down.
TCCATAACCCTTATCATTATAAGATCCCACCGAGGCGAGCAGATAATCATACCGAGTCAAGAGTTTGAGGGATTTCTCCCTCGAATCGGAAACAACTATCCTAGGATAAGCAACCCCTAGTCTACCCTTTGGAGCCTCGGTCTTCTTTTCTTCCACAATCTTCTCCTCCTTTTGGGGCGGTTCTTCAATCGCAAGTGATAGTGCCGGTTGGACAGGTTTCAAACTCTGAGTTGAAGCGCGTACCGAAGCGGTCTGGATGTGATCCAAAATTTTCTTCGATGATTTTGTCCAGACAGTACTCCATCCATCATCAGTCGTTTACGGGTTTATCGGAACAATAAGATCCGTTGAAATAACATTGATGAAACCTCCTTTCTGGGGTTCCTTCATGTATTCTTTTGGGATCGTTATGTTCCCCCTCAAGAGATTGTCATCAAGCCAACTCTTGAAAGTGATGCAATCCTCTATCTTGTGTCCATGCATCTCGTGGTAAGGGCAATAGTTCGGATGATCTTTCTTATTGACTTCCTCCGGCTTCTTGGGCTGCGGCAGTGAAAATCTGGTGTCTTCATTAAGCTGCGGAACATCTTCGCTACTGCTTCAGTTTTGAATGGATATTCTCTATTTAGAAGTTCTCTTAAAGTACGCGACGAACGTGGCGCTTGTTCAAAATGTTGAGGCGACTGATAGCTCAGACGAGGTTGCTGATAACCCTATTGAACAAAATAAAATTGAGAATATTTTAGATTTTCTGGAACTTTCTGGGAATTTTTTGAATTTATGGAATTTTGGGCTAAGAAGGGCATTTTGGGTATTTGGAGGGTATTGGCGGGTACTTTTGGAATTTTTGGTATTTTGGGCTATGGAGATCAATTTGAGTGGGGGGAAATGTTTAGGACTGATTTTGAGGAATTTTTGGTAATTTATGTAATTTTGCAAATTTTGGGTAGCTCAAAGGGCATTTGGTAGGTTTGGTGGGTCCGGGGCCCCGGGGGTCAAAAATTGAAATTTTGAAAAAATGAAGATTGATCAAATTTGAGTAAAATGGAATCACTTTGGTTATGCCATAAAGCCAATTTAAGCCCATATGAGCCATGAGGGGACTCATTTGAGGCATTCACTATGTTGTTCCTAACCCTCTTAGCTAGGGGCTTAGGGGTAAAGGACCATCCATATGAATTACCTACATGAGTCAGGAAGTCAAGTTGGGTGAGAGTGTGGTTTTAGGACTTGGAATGTGTGTGATAGTGTAGTGTATGTACAAGTCAACCTTCACCAGACCAGACCATCCAGGGTATTCCTAAGGCCAAAAAGTCCTATAGGGAACTCATTTTTTAAACCTCCACATTTGATTTCAACCCTCTAGATGATTAGGGGTCTACAATCAAGCTTGTGGGGTTTGTAGGGAGTCAAGAGGTGTTTAAATTTCTAAAGGATGGGTTCCATTTCTAGTTCTCTAAGATTAGTAAAAGGAAAAGCCTATGGTTAGATCCTAAGTACTAAGGAGTTAGAAAATAAGAGACCTCATCAAAAATGAGGTCAACACTTCCTTCGAGGTCGGTACCAAATTCCGACTCTCATTCGAATTCATACCTAAATTTCAATTCTAAACTTCCGAGACTGGTACCAAATTCCAGTTCTCTTTTTTTCGAGGTCGGTACCAAATTCCGACACTCTTTCGAATTGATACCTAAATTTCAATTCTAAATTTTCAAGACTGGTACCAAATTCCAGTTCTCTTCCTTTCGAGGTCGGTACCAAATTCCGACTCTCTTTCGAATTGATACCAAATTTCAATTCTAAATTTCTGAGACTGGTACCAAATTCGAGTTCTCTTCCTTCGAGGTCGGTACCAAATTCCGACACTCTTTCGAATTGATACCAAATTTCAATTCTAAATTTCCAAGACTGGTACCAAATTCCAGTTCTCTTCCCTTCGAGGTCGGTACCAAATTCTGACTCTCTTTCGAATTGATACCAAATTTCAATTCTAAATTTTCGAGACTGGTACCAAATTCCAGTTCTCTTCCTTCAAGGTCGATACCAAATTCCGACTCTCTTTCGAATTGATAACAAATTTCAATTCTAAATTTCTGAGACTGGTACCAAATTATAGTTCTCATCCCTTCGAAGTCGGTACCAAATTCCGACTCTCTTTCGAATTGATACCAAATTTCAATTCTAAATTTCCGAGACTGGAACCAAATTCCAATTCTCTTCCATTCGAGGTCGGTACAAAATTCTGACTCTCTTTCGAATCGATACCAAATTTCAATTCTAAATTTTCGTGACTGGTACCAAATTCCAGTTCTCTTCCTTCGAGGTCGGTACCAAATTTCGACTCTCTTTCGAGATTGATACGAAATTTCAATCATCTCTTTCGAGACTGGTACCAAATTCCAGTTGTCTTCCTTCGAGGTCGGTACGAAATTCTGACTCTCTTTCGAATTGATACCAAATTTCAATTCTAAATTTCTAAGACTGGTACCAAAGTCCAGTTCTCTTCCTTCGAGGTCAGTACCAAATTCCGACTCTCTTTCGAATTGATACCAAATTTCAATTCTAAAATTCCGAGACTGGTACCAAATTCCAGTTCTCTTCATTCGAGGTCGTTATCAAATTCCGACTCTCATTCGAATTGATACCTAAATTTTGATTCACAACTTTCGAGACTGGTACCTAAATTTCGGTTCTCATTTCGAGGTTGGTACCTAAATTTTGACTCTCTTTCCGAGATCGATACCTAAATTTCGATTCTCTTTCAAGATTGATACTTAAATTTCAAATCTCGCTCTCTCGAGATCAGTACCTAAATTCTGATACTCATTCTTCTTTCGTCGATACTTAAACTCTGATTCTCACTCTGAGGCTGGTACCTAAATTCCAGTTCTCTTCTCAATCCCGAGGTTGAAACCCAGGTTTCAATTCTCATTTCAAATCCAAATTTCAAATTCAAGATTTCCTTAAATTGATTTTAAATTAAAACTTCAATCAAAATTGAAACTCCGAACAAATCGAAATCTAAACTCACACATTGAAAATCGAAATTTAAAAGTAAAATGAAATCTAAATCAAATTCCCCAGATCTTGTGATTTGGAGTTCACCTCCTTTTCCATTCCCCAGTGAGAGTTATGGAATCTCTAGTCTTGGAAATATACCTGATACTCCCTAACGGAAATTCTTCTACTTCGTCCTAAGTTTGTCACTTGGACATCTGTGTTGGTTTTGTTTCTCTCTTTGGCCAACGCCAATACGCGCGGTGTGCTTGGTTAGCACACCACACATATTGGGGATCCATTTGTTGACCTCAATTTTGGTGAGGTCTTCTGCTTCTCTCTTTAGTACTTAGGATCTAGCCTTAGGCTTTTTCTTTGACTAATCTTAGAGGACTAGAAATGAAACCCACCATTTAGAAATTGAAACTACTTCTTAACTCCCTGCAAACCCCACAAGCTTGATTGTATACCCCTAATCACCTAGAGGGTTGAAATCAAATGTAGAGGTTTAAAGGATGAGTTCCACATGGGACTTTTTGGCCTTAGGAATACCACTGGATGGCACGGTGCAGTGAGGGTTGACTTGCACATACACTACATTCTCACACACATTCCATGTTCTAAAACCACACTCTCACCCAACTTGACTTCCTAACTCATGTAGGTAATTCATATGGATGGTCCTTAAACCCTAAGCGCCTGGCTAAGAGGGTTAAGAACAACATAGCGAATGCCTCAAATGAGTCCTCTCATGGCTCATATGGGCTTGATATGGCTTCATGACTCAACCAAAGTGATTCCATTTCACTTACATTTGATCAATCTTCCTTTTTTCAAAATTTCAGTCTTTGACCCCCGGAGCCCCGGACCCACCAAGCCTACCAAATACCCTTGAAATGACCCAAAATTTGCGAAATTACCTAAATTACCCAAGATCCCTCAAAATTAAACCTAAACACTTCCCACCACTCAAATTGACCATCTTTGGCCAAAAATACCAAAATTTCCAAAAATACCCCTAAATCCCCCCAAAATTACCAAAATACCCTTTTACCCCAAAAATCCAAAAATTCTAAAAATTCCTAGAAAATTTCAAAAAATCCCAAATATTCCTAATTTCATTTTGTTCAACTACACCATGGGCCAATTTTTCCAATTTACCCCACTTTTACCAAAACCCCCAATTTGACCCATTTTTTAACCCAAGTGAACCCAATGTCAAACCGAACAACCCCAATTGACCTCATATTTGGTCCAATTCAATTCTAAACTTCAATTCAATATCCCCAATATAAATTTAGATTAAATACAAGTCCAATTTGATTGACATTTTGGCCCAATTTCAATTTGAAACCTAAGGCCCAATTTTGGCCCATGACCTAAACCTAGCCTAAACCAACCCAACTCAACCCCAATTGGCCCCAAATCTTTTCTAAAACCTTCCTAACATCCCCACAAATAAAACACTAACTTGATTTTCCCCAAATTTGAACCTAATCTCCACCCAAACCCAACCCAAAACCAAAATCCCTTAAATTGACCTAAGCCCAAACCTAACCCAAATGGGCCCAATTCCCAAAATTAGAGCCCAACCAAAGTTGAAAACTCTTTGTAACACTCCCATAAACATTTTTTAACATTAATTTTACACCAAATTCAACCTTAGCCCAACCTTAGCCCAAGTTAGCCCAATTTGGCCCACCTTGGCCCCTTTACCAAAAAAGCCCAAATTCAACCAAATTCTACTCCAAATCACACCAAATTAATTCCAAACTATTCATGAAACATCCCTAAACTAAACCCAACATTTATTTGGCATGGTATTTCACAAAATTATTCATCCAAAAATCCATTTTGAAATATAAAGGCCCACCCATTTAAGCCTTTTAAAAAGCCCATCCAAAGTGATTTCAAAAAGCCCAAAATCCATTCCAAAGCCCACATGAGGTTTCCTCTCATCATCCCTTTGATTTAAATCATTCCCTAAGTTTCAAACTAATCATCAAATTATCCTAAATTAAGCCTCATGCCAATCTCCCCTAAAGTTATCAAAAATCCCAACATCCTTTCTCATGCAAATGAGCTAACTTTTCCCTAAGCTAAATGGAGCCATGAAGCCATGCATAAGCCACATACAAGCCATGGAAGCCACTTTCCACCTCACCAAGCCATTACTGGCAAGAGGAGGGGGTTCTTTCTTAACCCTTTATTAAACGTTTTTAACCTCATTTATGCTACACTCTAAACCATGCTTAGCCACCTCACCATGGATGGAGACTTCACCACTCCAATTCAGCTGACTCAAATGATACCCTAAGCCCAAAACCAGGTCATGGGAGGGTGCACCCAACCCATTTGCATGAGTTGACCAAACCAAGCCTAAAAAAGCCTTTTCCCCATACCATTTAAATCAAACCACTTTACACATGTCCAAAGCTAATTGAGTTCACCAAATCCCGGCCACGACCCTGCGGGTCGAGATGGTGACCGACCACGGCCGGCCAGCCACCACAGTCGCCGGAAAACCCCATGGTCAAGAGCTCCATGTGAGCAAAAAAATTTGAAACTCACCTGCTGAGCTGTCCCAACCCCAATGGCCACTGGAGCTTTTCTTCTCCTCCCCTGAGCATCTGATCCCAGCCTTTAAATCCCCCTAAGAAGCCCTCTAGCCATTCCTATTTAAACACTACCCCCTCTCGGCCAAAGGAGGTGTTGAGCCAAACCTTACCAAAACTCTGCCAAAATCACTCCACATCCCTCTCCAGACATAGAGAACTTGATCCCCACTGAAATCCAACCCTAAAACCCACTATGTGAGTCCAATTTTGGAGTTGAAATTCAAGCCCAAAACTAGGACACTTCACCACAGTGAGCCAATCTTCAAATTGATTGACTCTACACCTTCACCAGACCAAGAGGAGAAGTTCCCCAGTAAAAGCCCCCACACCATGCCAGCCATTGCTTCCAGCCTCCAAGCTTTGTGATCGGCCTTGGTCACTTTTGTACCTAGGCATTTCCCTATAGCAAGAGACTTCATTTGGAGCTTGCTTGTACTCAATCAAAAGTGACACAACCCTCAGATCGAAGCTTCACTTCTCTGAGCAAAGGTATGAACTCACTCTTCCTCTCAAGCTCCTAGAGATTCTCCATTTAGTTTGAGCTGATTTCAATGCACCATAATCATATAGATGTGTTTGTCTCTTCAAGATGAATCGATAGAGTATGAGAACGCAAAAATCCATGGAGAATCGAGTGAGATCATAAGGTTTTAGTGTGGACGGTCACGGGTGCACACCAGTAGGAGACGATAACCAGGAGCCGTTGGATTACACGTGTATCGAGCGGACGGCCGAGATCAAGCCGAACAACGAAATGGTGCATGAATGGTGGGCCCCCGTAGCGCTGACTCAGATGGCGGCGTCGAATCAAGGAGCGACGCGTGGGCTTTCGATCTGGACGAGGATGACGCGGCGCCGAGTCGGATAAGTAGAAAATTAGGATTTTTTGGATTCATTTAAATACTAGAACTTCAAAAATTCATATGTTTGCATAGAATAATTACAAAAATAAAATAAAAATACCCTCTTGCTCAGTGAACAGAGGAGAATAATGTTGAAAAGAAATAAAGTTAATTGTATGAGTATTTTATTTTTAATAATTTATTTTTTGTTTCCAATGTTTTGATTCTCCATTTGCATAGACAATTCACCAGGGCACGAGACCATAGGGCTTTTGAAGCCTCTGATCTTGGGAACATTTCCTGAGTTTTTTAAGGTCAGAGGCAATCTCTGTGAAAAGTTATTGATTTTTCATGTTCATGTCACTGTTTTAGGTATTTTAATTCCAATAATTAGCATGTTGTAAAATAAATTCTTGGAAAATTTGGTAGTGTTTCTTAGGACCAGGGAGCCCTATGAAAAATATATTTTGAATTATTTTATTCATAATAACCCTAATTGGCCTAAACTCCCAAAATTGAATTTGAATTAATTAGGGTTAACCACACACCAAATTGACTTGAAAATAATTCTCCATTGCTCTTTAGGGTCAGAGGAACCTTACATAAAATTTTGAAGTCAATTGAACTTGATTAACCCCACCAAATGGATTGATTAAGCCTCATAAGCAAAATGGAACTTTAAAAAATTCATAACTCAAAAAATGCTTTTCAAAAATTTACAAAAATGGTTTTGGAGCTTCTCTGATATCAGAGGAGTTCAGGAAAATTAAAATTGGAATTTTCTAAAAAATTTGATGTTTCACTATATTTTAATATTTTAATATTTAAAAAATAATAAAAATCACAAAAATATTAAAAATCATAAAAATGTCACATTTTGACTCCTAATCACTTAGGAACAAATGATCTATAAAAAATACCTATTTTTTATGTCTTAATTCTTAATAATTTCTAAGGATAATATGCTTTAATGAAAGGTATTTTTGTGTTTTTGGATGTAGGTAATGTAAAAAGGTCTAAGAAGGAAAAAGGAGCAAAAAGGAGCAAAAATGGAGCCTAGATTAACCCATTCTACTAACAATACATTCAGACCTATTCTGTAAATTAGCCAATGTTCTTTGAGCCTGGATCAAAGGGTAAAGAATATGAATGCTTCTATTTGGCACAATACCATAAATCAAATTCTCCAACGAATATTAAATTATCTTAAAAATCTTAGATTAATTGAAGGAAAGAATGTTGTTTATTTTATATAAAATTCATAAAATCATTTTCTTATTATTGTTGTCTTTATTTGCATCTAGTATATTAATAGTAATTTATAATCAAATTAAAAGATAAAATATAAATATTTTACTATTTTATTTTATTTTTCTTTCTTCATAAAAAATTTATTTCTATAAATCTTCCCTGTGGGATCGATACTGGGGTCTTTGTTTAACAACCCTATATTACTTGAAACGATACGTATACTTGCGTAGTACCCCTAGTGTGTAAAAATATTTTCTAAATCATATAAATTTTATACACTAGCCGCTATTTATAAATTGAGTCAATGCTTTTGGCTATCTTTTGGAAGCAAACATTACTGCATTATTTGCGGTCGGGTCAAGTTTTTGGCGCCGTTGCCGGGGAAGGAAGTAAGCAAGAAAGAAATAGAATAGTTTAAATTTTATTGCTTGTTTTATGCAAAGATTTGGTTATGAAGGATTAATATCTTTAGATTCTGAATTGGAAAGAACAATTAGAAAAATTAAAAAGGGAAAACAAATTCAAAAAATTTAAGAAATGGCTACTTTACAAAATCCAATTGAACTTAATGATCAAAATGTTTATAAACCATTAAGGGATTATGCTAACCCTACAGTTGATGAACTTCATAGTAGTATTCAAATACCCACTATAGATGCTAATTCTTTTGAACTTAAACCGTCTATTATTCAAATGGTGCAAAACAATAAATTTGGTGGATCACCAAATGAGGATCCAAATTTACATCTTGTTATTTTTTTAGAACTTTGTGCTACCTTTATATATAACAATGTCTCTGATGATGCTATTAGAATTAGACTCTTTTCTTTTTCTTTAAGAGATAAAGCAAAGATGTGGTTAAACTCATTAGCGACTGGTTCTATTAAATCATGGGCTGAAATGGCACAAAAATTCCTTGCTAAATATTTTCCCCCTTCTAAAACTGCTAAATTAAGAAATGATATTACTTCATTTAGTCAATTTGATGGGGAGACAATATATGAAACTTGGGAAAGATTTAAAGAGCTATTAAGAAAATTTCCTCATCATGCTTTACCTGATTGGTTGATTATTCAAACATTTTATAATAGATTAATTGCATCTTTAAAATAAATTATTGATGCTGCTGCTAGAGGTTCTTTAATGTCTAAATCATTTGAAGAAGCTTACACTTTAATTGAATAAATGGCTAATAACAATTTTCAATGGCCTTCCGAAAGGATTAATCCTAAAAAGATGGCCAGTATTCAAGATAATGAAGCCTTTTCTATCTTAGTTTCACAAGTTTCAGCAATGTCTAAGAAATTAGATAGTTTTGCAATTAATATTTCGCATAATAACTGTGCTAAAATTGAAGATTCTCAAACTATTGAAACTTTACAAGCTATTGCAAGTAAAAATAATCCTTATTCAATTATTATAATCCTGGGTGGGAAAATCATCCTAATTTTAACTGGAATAATTCACAACAACAATGGGGTAATAATCAATCTCATCCCACTGGAAATTGGAATAATCAAGTTAATTCAAATTATAAACCTCTTGGATTTAATAATCACCAGAAAAAGTTATCAATAGAATAATTAATTATGCAAATGAATAATCAATTACAAAATCAAAATACTGCTATTCGAAATATTGAAAATCAAATGGGGTAAATTGCTACTTTAATTAATAACAGACCTGTAGGAACACTTCCTAATAATGTTGAAATCAATCCAAAGGAAACTGGGAAAGATCATGAACAAGTTAAAGTTGTACAACTTAGAAGTGGAAAGGAATTAAAAGAAAGATTGGAGAATGAAATTAAAAAAGAGATTGAGGTTGAAGAGATTGAAAAACCTAAAGAAACTCTCTCTCCTAGTCAAGATCGATCGTTATACTCGTTAATGTGGAAGTTGAAAAACCACCACCACCTTTCCCTCAAAGACTTAAACAGCAGAAACTTGATCATCAATTTTCTAAGTTCTTAGAAATTTTTAAGAAACTTACTATTAACATACCTTTTGCTGAAGCTTTGGAACAAATCCCAACTTACGCAAAATTTATGAAGGATATTTTAAGCAAAAAATGAAAAATTTGAAGCTTTTGAAACTGTTGCATTAAGTGAAGAATGCAGTGCAATAATTCAAAAGAAATTACCTGAAAAGCTTAAGGATCCTGGAAGTTTCACTATACCCTGGCTATTGGAGAAAAATTTTGCGGAAAAGCTTTATGTGATTTAGGAGTAAGTATTAATCTTATGCCTTTTTCTATCTTTCGAAGATTGGATTTAGGAGATATTACTCCCACCACTGTAACTCTTCAGTTAGCTGATAGATCTATCACTTATCCTAAAGGAGTTATAGAGGATATCCTTGTTAAAGTGGATAAATTTATCTTCCATGTAGATTTCATAGTACTTGATATGGAAGAAGATAAAGAGATACCTATCATTGTGTTCCGAAGAAAGGAGGTGTAACTGTCATTGTTAATGATAAAAATGAACTTATTCCTACAAGACAAGTTACTGGATGACGAATTTGTATTGACTATAGGAAACTAAATAAAGCCACTAGAAAGGATCATTTTCCTTTACCTTTCTTGGATCAAATGCTCGATAAATTAGCTGGAGACTCATATTTTTGTTTTCTGGATGGATATTCTGGCTATCATCAATTACTTATTGCTCCTGAGGACCAAGAAAAGACAACTTTTACAAGTCCTTATGGAACAATTGCTTTTAGAAGAATGCCTTTTGGTTTATGTAATGCACCTGCAACTTTTTAAAGATGTATGATGTCAATATTTTGTGATTTGAATGACAAAGGAATTGAAATATTCATGGACGAATTTTCAGTCTTCGGAACTTCTTTTGAATCTTGTTTGGAAAACATAGCCAAAGTTCTGAAAAGATGCGAAAAAACAAATTTAGTTCTTAACTGGGAAAAATGTCAATTCATGGTCACAGAAGGCATTGTACTTGGTCACAAAGTATCACGAAAAGGGATGGAAGTAGATCAAGCAAAAGTGAAAATTATTGTCTGAATTGCAACCACCTACTATCGTTATCGATGTGAGAAGTTTTTTAGGTCATGCTTGGATTTTATAGAAGATATATAAAGGATTTTTCTAAAATTGCTAAACCTCTTTGTCATTTATTAGAAAAAGATGCACAATTTGAATTTAATGAAGAACGTATTAATGCTTTTAATATTATAAAAGAGAAATTAATAATCGCACTCTATCATTGTTGCACTCGATTTGGAATAAATCTTTTGAATTAATGTGTGATGCAAGTGATTATGCAATTGGAGCTGTATTAGGACAAAAATATGAGAAAGTTTTCAAAGTTGTATATTATGCTAGTAAAACTCTCACTAAAACACAAAGAAAGTACACTACCACTGAGAAAGAGCTTCTAGCTATAGTATATGCCTTTGAAAAATTTAGACCTTATCTTCTTGGTACTAAATGCATAGTTCATACTGATCATTCTACTATTAAATATCTAATATCTAAGAAGGATTCTAAACCTAGACTTATAAGATGGGTTTTACTTCTGCAAGAATTTGATTTTCAAATAGTAGATAGAAAATGAACTAAAAACCAATTTGCTGATCATTTATCTAGAATTTAAAATGATATTATTTCGGAAGAAAATATAAATGAGAAATTCCCTGATGAATCTTTATATGTTATTCAAAGATACAAAACACCGTGGTATGCTGATATTGTTAATTATTTAGTTAGCAATATTTTGCCTTATGACTTGGATAACAAATTTATTAAGAAATTTAAATATGATGCTAAATCATATATTTGGGAAGAACCTCATTTATTTAAAATTGGTAAAGATTCTATGATTCGAAGATGTGTACCTTATGAGGAAACTTTTGCTATTATTAAAAAATGTCATGATTCTGATTTTGGAGGACACTTTGGCATATTTAAAACTGCATTTAAAATTTTAAATTCTGGATTTTATTGGCCTACCTTATTTCAAGATGTGAGACAATATGTGAAAACATGTGATCGGTGTTAAAGGATGAGAAATATATCTAGGAAAGATGAAATGCCTTTAAACTATATATTGGAAGTTGAAATTTTTGATATATGGGGATTAGACTTTATGGGACCATTTGTTCCATCATCTGGAAAAATTTATATTTTATTAGCAGTTGATTATGTTTCAAAGTTGATTGAAGCTGTTGCTTTACCCAACTGTGATTCCAAAAGTGTTTCAAATTTTCAAGATTTGGAATGCCTAAGGTAATTATCACTGATGGTGGAAGTCATTTCAGGAATATAAGAATTCAATCATTACTACAAAAATTTGGAATCAAACATAGAATTGCAACTGCTTATCATCCTCAAACTAGTGGAATGGCTAAAGTATCAAACAGAGAAATTAAAAGAATATTAGAAAAGACTGTTAATCCTAAAAGAACTGATTGGGTTGATAGACTCTATTCTGCATTATGTGCTTATAGAACAGCTTATAAGACACCAATCGGAATGTCCCCTTACCGGTTAATTTATGGAACATTGTCACTTACCTGTAGAACTTGAACATAAAGCTTATTGGGCGATAAAGGAGTTTAATTTTAATTTAAATAAAGCAGGAGAAAAATGATTATTGCAACTAAATGAGATGGAAGAAATTAGAAACGAATCGTATGAAAATGCGAGAATTTGTAAAGAGAAAATGAAGATGTTACATGATAAGAAAATTTCAGGAAAAATTTTTGAGCCTGGATAAAAAGTATTACTGTTTAATTCTCGTTTAATACTTTTTCCTAGAAAATTAAGATCTAAATGGATTGGTCCTTATTTAGTTGAGAAAATATACCTTTATGGAGCTGTGGATATTAAAGAGCCCAAAACAGGAAAGTTTTTTAAAGTAAATGGGTTAAGATTGAAGCCTTATAGGGAGATCTTAAGAAGATTTATAAAGAGGCTTATGAATTGAGTCAACCTGATTAAAGATTTACTTAAGTCAGGCTGACGACGTTAAACCAAGCGCTTTGTGGGAGGCAACCATAATTATCTGGTGTTTTTGTGTTTTAATGTAAGGTTATGCTTCGATCTTGATTAATTTTATATTACTTTAGAAAAATTTGATGCTTATAAGTCTTATTTGACTTAGGCTGAAAATTATTTTGAATATGATCACTCTATTTTGAATATGAGTAAAAAGGAGATCAAGTTAACCTTCATTATAATAGTTTAAAATGTGAGTTATCGAGTCTAAATTACTCTTACCAGTATAATTTACCTATCTTGCAGAATAAAATTTTGAAAATTTGACGATTAGGCGAAACAGAGTTGAACATAGTTTCGGTGCCAAGGCACCAGAATTCGGCGCCTAAGCGCCAGATTCAACTATGTGTCAATAGGTCCGGCGCCTAGGCGCCAGATTTGGCGCCTAAGCTCCACGATTACTGGGTCGTACAAAAACCGAAAATTTTTAGTTTTTCACATGATTTTCCCATTTAAATCAACCCATCTTCTTCCCTAACTATCAAGCATTCAAAATTACGTCCCTTACACTTCATTCTTGAGAGATTTGAGAAATTTTTGAAGAAATTGATAGAAGAAATCATGGAGAAGAGGCTAGGGACAAGGTCTCAAGGGATCCTCAACCCTACTTCAATGGTTTCATCGCTGTAAGTTTAGAGAAAATTTCTAGTCATTTGGATAAGTTTGAAGAAGATTTTAAAAGGATTGGAGATCGCCTTCATGAGATGTTTCACCAAGTTGAACATCTAGAATGGCAAATGAAACTTCAACTTGATCATTTTGCGGCTTATCAAGATGCTCAAGTTGAAATGTATGCGAAGAACAAATGGATTGACGAAAAGATGGCTACGGATTTTCCGAGAGCGTTAGTATTCTTTCCAAGTGGAATACACAATTTCCCTTGTGAAGATTAGAATATTCTTGTAATGAGATAGTTATTATGTTTTTTGAGTCGTTGTATCGATTTAGAGAATCGATTGTGTTTGTTAGTATATTTGCTTTCATGTTCAATGTGTGTTGCTTTTGCTTTGAAATTGTTATGTTTGAGTGTGTATTAGGAACTTGAATCAAATGTAGTACTTATCTGAAATGTATTGAGTCAATATTGAAGATTTTAAATGGAAATTAGTAAGTTTGATTGAAACCTTATGTTTGATTGGTGGATTTAATATTTAATTTTTATAAATTTTTGAAAAATGTTGTGGAAGTTAGAAACTGAAGCTCTACTCTGATATGAGTAATTGGAAGTTGAATTTATGAATTTTTGTGGAAAAACAAATTTTAAAAAAAATTTTTGTGAAAGGCAAGTCTGGCGCCTAGGCGCCAGAATTTAGCGCCTAAGCGTCAGTTCGGCCTGTACCCGAAAATTTACTTAAATAACCCCCAAAAGCCATTTTTGATGCCTAAGCTTCATCTTCTTCCCCATTTTTGCAAAAATACATCCTCTAGATCCATTTTGAGGTCAAAACATCAAGGATTTGAGCGCAAAACCACTCGATTTCTTCATCTCAAGGTCAGATCTACACTTTAATCGATTTATTTTCAATTTTCACCATAGATTTCCCTAAGTTTTGCTAAGAACCGAAAACTTGAAAAAATATTCAATTTTTAGTGATTTATTTGGATTTCTAAACTTATTTTAAGTTTTATAAACTTAAAAAGAGTTTAAATCTTTGATTCCTAAATTTGTTCTTATTTTCTTTCACGTTTAGATGGCTCCAAAATCTAAATGCGGGAAGCCCCGAGATAACATTGATAGCAGCAAATTCTCTACTGCGGCTGCGCATTTTCGCTTCCATGAATTTGCGACGTCCAGAAAGTTCATTTCTGAACGAAGTTTCTACCATCCTGGTGAAATGATCGAAAACAATATTGTTGCGCACAACTGGCAACGATTTTGTTATTTTACTGCTGTTGTTGTTATCCCGATTGTTCGAGAATTTTATGCAAATTTTCTGGATGCCGAGGATTTTGAAGTCTTTGTCAGAGGTATCGGAGTAGGATTTAGTCCAGAAAGAATCAACATATTTTATGGCCTGCCACCGACTATTGAGTGCTATTATTCTGGATTATCACCATCTGAGGAAGATTTGGACATGATTATTGCTTATCTTACTGACGGTACTGAATCTTGGATGATCAGGAACGGAAAAAGGGTAAACTTCAAATCCTCTGAATTAAATGGTGTATCTAAAGCATGGCATTACTTTGTTTCTACAAGATTGTTACCTTCCAACCACCTGAGTGAAGTGACTAGAGATCGAGCGATCTAAAACTACTGCATTCAGGAAAGGAAGCCTATTGATGTCAGGAGCATTATTTATGATTCTGTGGAGACTATTGCGAGGTCCAGAACTTCTGTTTGATTGGGATTTCCGTCTCTAATCTACTCACTATGTGTTAGTAATGGAGTCACTACTGATATTTCTGAGGAGAAGCTGAAGTCTACTAAGCCAATAGGGCAGGAGTGTGTTAGTATCTATGATCGTCTTCGAGGGAAGAGATCAACCGCTCCTTCTACTTCTACACATACTTCAGGTAGACCTTCTACTTCTAGACCCTCTACTTCTGCTGAGCCACCATCAGATTTCTGGAATCAATGCATGATCGGTTTTAGAGCGACGAGCGAGGAGTTATTTCAAACTCACTGCAGGATTGATACTATTGATAGAAAACTAGATCATTTATCTGATTATACCCAGAGGAAGAGTAGTTATGATGCTAAGTATGATTAAGCCCTAGTCAGATTCTTGAAGGGTGAACATGATGTTAGTTTTCCTACTTTTCCTAGTTTCACGTCATTTGTAGATCCGAAGGACGTAGAATTTTCCTTTGGTGATGAAGATGATGATGAGGCTACAGCTAGTGATTAGTAATCATAGATTTCAATGATGTGCTACTCTGTTAGTTTGTTTTGTTTGGATTGTTTTTTAGTTTTATATTTGATGTATGTTAACTGTTTAGTGTTAGTATTCTGTTGTGTTGAGACTGAAGTTAGAATTAATTTATAAGTTGTTTTAGTTAAATATTTAGTACTTAATTATTTTGCTTTGTTTTAATTATGTTTCAATTTTAATATCATCATAATTAGCTTGCTTAGTTGTTATATACATGCTTCAATTTTATCTTAATTATTCATAAAAGCATGATTAGAAGTTAATTTTTCTTTTTAAGATTGTTTTTACATACTTATTAAAAATTCTTATGATTTTCTTTCTCTCATACTTTCAAATTATCATAGTATACCAAAACATAAGTTTGGGGAAAGGGAAAATCTATTCAAAATTAAATTTTATTTGTCCTTAAAGAACTAATATTTTCATAAAAATAAAAACTTTTTAACATAACTTAAGAAATGAAGAATTTATTTGAGATCACTTTTATTTTTGAAATTATAAACAATTTAGTGAAATTAACCAAAATTTTACTAACTTTGATTGATTTTAAGAATAGAATTATTTAACTGAAAGAAGAATGAGATAAATAATTTTTCTATTCATGGTAAAAATAATAGAATTTTAGAAATATTAAGTAATAAAAAATTATCACTTGGAAAAGAAAAGATTTGAATTCTTTTTTAATTTTTATTTAAGTTATAATAATTAAGTAGAAATGTATAAGTTTTGAAAATATAAGTTAAGGATAGTGAAGTTCAAAACCATTAACAGGCTATCCAGATTTAGTAATCCTCTCTATATATAAAAAAAAGAGAGAGAGAGGAGAAGCTTGAGGAAATGCCTAATCAAAAATTGGCTTCACTTGAATTATCTTATAAAAAAAACTAATTACAAACTTTACTTAATTTTTATGCATAAATATTTATTTAGAAAAGATTTTTCAAGAAGATCTTTTTCTTATAAATAATCTATGAAAGCTTAATATAATAGACTTCTATTGTTTTCAAAATGAATGAAAAGTTTGAAATCTTATGATTTGGTAGTTAAATATTCTTTAAATTCTTAAAATTAAACCTAGTTAGTGAAATTTGGTTAATAATTTACTAAGACTTTATAAAATCAAAAATTATAAGGAATCTTAAATATTTATCTTTTATTTCCAAAGGTTATATTTTTATATAGCCGAAAGAATTACTTGAGGACAACTAGCATTTAAGTTTGGGGGATTTTGATCTATAAAAAAATACCTATTTCTTTATGTCTTAATTCTTATTAATTTCAAGGATATTATACTTTAATGAAAGGTATTTTTGTGTTTTTGGATGTAGGTAATGTAAAAAGGTCTAAGAAGGAAAATGGAGCAAAAATGAGCAAAAATGGAGCAAAATATCAAAAGGATAAAAAAATATGGCCTGGGGCCTAGGCGCCAGACTCGATACGAAAACTGTCAAGTTTTTGACAACGTTTGATCGGTTATTTTGACGAAGTGAGCGGTTATTGGACGTTCAAGAAGGTTGGCAGTTGTTCCTTGATAATAGGACATGTGATACATTTCATTTGGACGCTCCAAAACGGTTTTAATCGCGAAGAGGTGCGAGCCAAAGTGAAGAGGTGCGAAGAACTAGACGCGGTGTCCGACGCCTAGGCTTCAGACCGACCTTCTAGAAGATTCATTGAATGTGGACATGTTTTGAAGAGGTGCCTCAAGGCATCCCTTGAAGCCTATAAATAGAGGTCCATTTCTTCAGAAAACGTGCCCCTCCCATTGTACTCCTTTCTCTTATCTACTTTAGGATCTCTCATCCTTAGAGAGAGAATTAGAGAGAGAAATTTAGGGCCACTTTTGTTTAGTTTAGTGAGTTTATTTTCAAGTTATTGCATCTGGAGTTCATTACACTGTGGAGTCAGTAGGAATCAGAAGATCTGTAGAAGAAATATTTGAGATAAGTATATTTATACATTTGATTCAAAGTTTAATTATCATGTTTTTCTATTTATTTTCAATGTGTTCTGAGTAGTTAGTTTACTTTCTTTCTTCAATTATGAAGAGATAGATAAGATAATATAAAGATTCGATGGAGAATTAAAATTCAAAATATTTTCAAAACATTGTGATGAAATTAATACCTGATCTTACTTTACTTTTTAAATTGGTCGTTTGAATTATTAAAACCTGTTGAAGAGTTTTGAGACCTAGAAGGAGAAGAACTCTTAACTTGTAAAAGTCACTTGAATCCTTGGGTAGTCGAAGGCCATGAGAGGGCTATTCAAAGTGAAGTGCAAATAAATAGGAAGATAAGATTTAATGGACGTAGATTTGATAAGTTTTTAGAGTGACAGACTAAATTCTTATAATTTGATTTATAGACTAGGAAAGGGTCACTAGTAGGGCTGACCATAGCCACCCTTGGACATCTAGAAGTGTGAACCTAGATTAACCCATTCTACTAACAATACATCCGGACCTATTCTGTAAATTAGCCAATGTTCTTTGCGCCTGGATCAAAGGATAAAGAATAGGAATGCTTCTATTTGGCACAATACCATAAATCAAATTCTCCAACGAATATTAAATTATCTTAAAAATCTTAGATTAATTGAAGGAAATAATGTTGTTTATTTTATATAAAATTCATAAAATCATTTTCTTATTATTGTTGTCTTTATCTGCATCTAGTCAATTAATAGTAATTTATAATCAAATTAAAAGATAAAATATAAATATTTTTACTATTCTATTTTATTTTTCTTTCTTCATAGAAAATTTATTTCTATAAATCTTCCCTGTGGGATCGATACTGGGGTCTTTGTTTAACAACCCTATATTACTTGAAACGATACGTATACTTGCGTAGTACCCCTAGTGTGTAAAAATATTTTCTAAATCATATAAATTTTATACACTAGCCGCTATTTATAAATTGAGTCAATGCTATTGGCTATCTTTTGGAAGCAAACATTACTGCGTTATTTGCGGTCGGGTCAAGTTTTTGGCGCCGTTGCTGGGGAAGGAAGTAAGGAAGAAAGAAATAGAATAGTTTAAATTTTATTGCTTTTTTATGCGAAGATTTGGTTCTGAAGGATTAATACCTTTAGATTCTGAATTGGAAAGAAAAATTAGAAAAATTTAAAAGGGAAAACAAATTCAAAAATTTCAAGAAATGGCTACTTTACAAAATCCAATTGAACTTAATGATCAAAATGTTTATAAACCATTAAGGGATTATGCTAACCCTACAGTTGATGAACTTCATAGTAGTATTCAAATACCCACTTTAGATGCTAATTCTTTTGAACTTAAGCTGTCTATTATTCAAATGGTGCAAAACAATCAATTTGGTGGATCACCAAATGAGGATCCAAATTTACATCTTGTTAGTTTTTTAGAACTTTGTGCTACCTTTAAATATAACAATATTTCGATGATGCTTATTAGACTTAGACTCTTTCCTTTTTCTTTAAGAGATAAAGAAAAGATGTGGTTAAACTCATTAGCGACTGGTTCTATTAAAACATGGGCTGAAATGGCACAAAAATTCCTTGCTAAATATTTTCCTCCTTCTAAAACTGCTAAATTAAGAAATGATATGAAACTTGGGAAAGATTTAAAGAGCTATTAAGAAAATGTCCTCGTCATGCTTTACCTGATTGGTTGATTATTCAAACATTTTATAATAGATTAATTGGATCTTTAAAATCAATTATTCATGCTGCTACTGGAGGTTCTTTAATGTCTAAAACATTTGAAGAAGCTTACACTTTAATTGAAGAAATAGCTAATAACAATTTTCAATGGCCTTCAGAAAGGATTAATCCTAAAAAGATGGCCAGTATTCAAGATAATGAAGCCTTTTCTATCTTAGTTTCACAAGTTGCAGCAATGTCTAAGAAATTAGATAGTTTTGCAATTAATATTTCGCATAATAACTGTGCTAATATTGAAGATTCTCAAACTATTGAAACTTTACAAGCTATTGCAAGTAAAAATAATCCATATTCAAATTATTATAATCCTGGGTGGAAAAATCATCCTAATTTTAACTGGAATAATTCACAACAACAATGGGGTAATAATCAATCTCATCCCACTGGAAATTGGAATAATCTCGTTAATTCAAATTATAAACCTCTTGGATTTAATAATCAACAGAAAAAGTTATCAATAGAATAATTAATTATGCAAATGAATAATCAATTACAAAATCAAAATACTGCTATTCGTAATATTGTGTCGGCGTATTTTTTAGGTTGTGTGATATTTTAAAAAGGGGGTCGCCTTACAGAAATTGTCGGCGAATTTTAATTTAATTTAAATAAATAATTTGAAAAGTAGTATTTGATTTTGAAAATAATTTTAAATTTGAAAATTTTAAGATATGAAATCAAACCGATCTCACATCCCGAATAGTTTATATAAACGAGCGCCGCACCACAAACCGTGTATCTATCCCGAAGAATAAACACACTTTGCTTGATAATGGGGCTCGATTAAATAAACTAGAAAGGTTTGTGACATCCGTTTGGTCCGCGAACCAATTTTATAAGCCGACAAATTCCCACGCTTAATATGAAACTATTAAACGGGGTTTATATTACTCAGGTTCTTAAAGTTCCCTATAAGGGCAAGCCCCTATAGTTAATTACATCTTAAGTGACGGGAATCACCTAAGAAAACTCTCGATAATAATCAATAATTCGCTCTCAAGAATTTCAAAGTTTAAGTTTTCGAGGGGTTGAATTTTGGAATTTCGATAGGGAATGGATCAAATTTGGAACATTTTATTTTTGGGAATTCAAAGGAAGAAAAGTAGGAGAAATTATGGATTCGAAGTAAACTTCGATAATCTCCCGACTATCCTATTGTTCGGCTTGGATTTAGGAAAGTCCTAATGTTTATTTAATGTTTTAATCTTGCCAATTTTAATTAATTAGGGCTTATATTTATATGATAGAATCATACAAATTGCCTAGAAGATATGAGGGTTTATGTCGTATCGGACGACTACCTCGGAATCCTAAGACCGGTTAGGGCTTAATTTGCAATGCAAATGCCTAACGAAGAGTTGAGGATCTATGTTGCACTAGGCAAACTACCTCGAAGTCCTATGGCTTTGTTATTTAATTCTAAGAAAGTTTTGCTGAAGTAGGTTCAAGTTTTGCTGACGACGATGGCCGTGCTGCCCACCATGCTCACGAGCTCCTTGTTGTTGCGGGGGTTTAGTTTTAGAAATCATAAATCAAGAGATGAGAGAAGTGTTCTGGTTTAGAGAAGTCTTAATTTCCAAGTGTTTTTTTTTTGTGTTTTAATTAAAACAGATCTTAAAGTTGATTAAACAGAACCAATTAAGATCCCACGGTTCCGTCATCCCGGCACCGTTATTTTCATCGAATTCACTTAGTCCGGATGAATTTGCTAAACTCAACTAAATGAGTTCCGCACTTTCATTTAGACCGTGGGAAATCCCGTTAGCAACACGTGGGTTACATCATCCGAGGTATTCCCGATCATTCAATGAGACGTTTTAATTTAGTTGTAGTTGTAGTTTTGTTGTTCTGTTTGTGATTAAATTTTGAGTTGTCTTATATTTTGAAATGTTGTGGAGGTGAATTTTATCTTGTAGTGTCTTTTATTTTAATTTTGGGTTTCGAGTTTTGGTTTACGTCCTAAAGGTGTAGGTTTTCATGCAACTGTTGTTTATCATGCAAGAAAAATAAAGTGCGATGCGATTAAATAAATTGCAATAAAATAAAAGCGTACCTGGAGGGTCTTCCCGTCATCCCAAGCTGCACTTAAAACACAGTTAGAATATTTAAGCAAATTCCTAGGTAAAGCTAAGGGGAAGGTTTATGGTTTTCTACCAAATTCCTAATCCTATAGCTAGTCGTTTCCTATGACGTCTAGGTTCTTTGTGTTTTTAGTTTGAAGACGATTTTCTTCATCAAAGAACAATTAAGTTCAATTATTCTTATCAACATCCTATCATATTGAGGAAGTGCTTAGGAGAGATCCCAAACATCTTTTCAATATTTCTAGGATTGTTTTAAGTCCAAATGAATTTAATTGTGTAAATGAATCGATCGTCCGAGGTTTTCAAGTTTTGTTAACTTGCTCGAGTGAACTAGGACATTTGAATGTCCTATAAGTGAAGTAACATTTTAATGTTCTATTTAGGAGTTATGATAACTAAAGCTCCTAAGGGCAAAATGATTCTTAATGATTTGTGATTCAAATTTAAGTTCAAATTAATGATTTAAGTTTGGAATAGTGTTCAAGTTATCTTAGATTTATTTCTTCATGTCTTAAGTGAGGTTATTTAATTCAACTTAATTTAATTTAATTTAATTTATTTTAATTTAATTTATTTAATTTAATTTGATTTGATTTAATTTAATTCAATTTAATTTATTTGATTTAATTTCTTAATTTAATTTAATTTAATTTTAATTTAATTTAATTTTAATTTAATTTAATTTAATTTAATTTAATTTAATTTAATTTAATTTAATTTAATTTAATTTAATTTTATTTAATTTAATTTTATTTATTTATTTAATTTAATTTAATTTTATTTAATTTTATTTATTTATTTAATTTAATGTATTTAATTCATTTAATTTAATTTAATTTGTTTATTTAATTTAATTTAATTTTAATTTAATTTAATTCAACTTTTAATCTTAATTTAATTTAATTTAATTGAAATTTTTTTGAAAGAGTTTAATGATTTAATTTTTATTTAATGGTTAAGTTTTTTAATATTTTAAATTTGAGTTATCATTTTAATTAAGAGTTGAGTATTAATGAGATGATTAATTTAGGGATTTTTAAATTAAAGAATAAATCTCTTCCTAATAATATCCCTATTTTAATAATTCCAAATTTATTATTCTTCCAAATTCAATTAATTATTTACTTAAAGTTTAATCATTTTAAATTATTTAATGGGTTTCTACCCTTCAATTATTTAAATTTCAATCATCCAAATCAGATTAGGATCAAAATATTTTACTTGTTAATTTTTTATTAAACCTAAAGTTTTAATTAAGGATTAAAATTTTAATTACCATTTTGCCCTTTAAGCCTAATAATTTCATAACTCACTAAATTGAACTCAAATGAACTTGAAATTTTTTATGTGACTTCACTTATGTGTCAATGAAGACATGAGAGGAGAAAATGTGATTTTTCTGTATTTAATTTATTTATATAATTATTTTTTGTAGAAAATAGAAATTTCCAAGGAAAATTCAATAATATGACCAAGGGAAAGTTTCTGTCCTTAAGAAAATTAGGGGACATTCCTAATGACCAGAGGGCCACTTGGACCAAATTTTGTAATTTTTTGAATTATATTTTATTTATTAGAATTATTTTAAGTTCTGGAGTATTAATTAATTTAAAAAATAACATAAATGTTGAAAAATAAATTTTATAATTTTTAAAATTCTCTCTGATATCAAGGATTCCAGAGAACCCAAACTTTGCAATTTTTTGATTTTTCTTTGATTTATTATAATTATTTTGGTGAAAATGCTAGAAAATACATTTTTTAATTTTAAAATTACCCTAGAGCTTTAAAAAATTAATATCTCACTAAATAGACCTAGGAAAAATATGGGACTTATTCCCAAGTGATTAAAATTCAAAATATAACATTTTAGTGAATTTTATTATTTTTGTGATTTTTATTATTTTTTAATTATTAAAAATATTAAAATAATATTAAAAATCAACTTTTTTAGAAAATTGAAATTTTAATTTTCTTAAACTCCCCTGATATCAGAGAGACTCCAAAACCAATTTGGTGAATTTTTGAAAGATAATTTGAAAGTTATGAATTTTTAAAATTTAAAATGACTAAGTGGCTTAATCAACCCAATTAGTGGGGCTAACCAAGTCCAATTGACCCCAAATTTTTATGATGGGTTCCTCTGATCCTAAAGGTCAGTGGAGAATTGATTTCAAGTCAATTTGATCTATGGTTAACTTTAATTAATTAGAAACCTATTTTGGGTGTTTAAGCCGATTAGGGTTAATCTAAGTGAATTAACTCAAATCCTATTTTTCCTAGGGTTCTCTGGTCATAAGGAACATCACCAAATTTTCCTAGAATTTATTTCACAACATGCTAATTTTTGAAATTAAAATACTTAAATCAAGCAACATGCATTTGAAAAATCAATAACTTTTCACGAGATGGCCTCCGACCTTGGAAAATTCAGGGAATGTCCCCAAGTTCGGAGGCTTCAAAGCCCTATGGTCTCATGCCATGGTGAATTGTATACATGCATGGAGAATTAAAACAATGCAGGGAGTAAATAATTAATTAAAAATAAAATACTTGGACAAAATTAATTAATTTCTTTTCCACATTATTCTCCTCACGTTCACTCGAGCGAGGGGTATTTTTATTTTATTTTTGTGATTTTTCTACACAAAGATATGGATTTTTAAAGTTACGGGAATTAAATAAATAGAAAATATTCCTATTTATCTACTTATCCACGCGGCGCCGCGTCAGCCTCGGCGGCTCCGAAATGCCGCGTGGCGCGCTCCCATTCGACGCCGCCATCCGAGTCGGCAACCCGGGCCCCACGGTTCTCGTACGCGTCTCCGGTCCGACGCCATCCGAGCCGTCCGTCCGCGCGTGTATTAAATGGACGGCATCCGTTCATCGTCCATGATCGGGTGTGATCCCGTGACCGTCCACACTCTAACCCTAAGAACTCACTCGATTCTCGATGGATTTTTGTGTTCTTATGCTCTATGGATTCGTCTTGAAGAGACGAACACATCCATACGGTAAACATGCATTGAAATTAAGGCATTTGAAATGGAGAATCTCCAGAAGCTCGGGATGAAGAATTAGCTCATACCTTTGCTCAGAGAAGTGAAGCTTCGATGCGAGAGTTGTTGCACCTTCGATTGGATCTCGGCAAGCTCCGGATGAAGTCTCCTGGTGCAGTGAATTGTCTAGATTGAACTTCGACCACGGCTGATCACAAAGCTTGGAGTCCGGAGCAAGCTGGGTGGCCTGGAGATGGGGCTTTTCTGGTGGACACCTTCCCTTGGTCCGGTGAAGGTGTAGGACCAATCAATTTGGGGATTGGTTCACCGTGGGGAAGTGTCCTGGTTTTGGGCTTGGATTTCAACTACGAAATCGAGCTCGCAGAGAAGAAATGGCGGGGGATCTCACTTGGGGATCAAGTGCTCTGTGTATGAGGAGGGGTCCGGAACAATTTTGGCGAGTTTTGGCAAGGTTTGTGCAACTCTCCTCTCATGGCCGAGAGGGGGTGGTGTTTAAATAGGCATGGTCGGAGGGCCTCCCGGGGGAGTTAGGGCTTGGGATCGAGCTGCTCCGGTGAGGAGAAGAACAGCCATGGTGACCACTAGGCATGGGGCGGCTCGGCAAGGAGAATTTCAATGTTGGCTCACTCCCGAGGTCTCGGGCATGGCGTTTTCCGGCGGCCGGGTGGCCGGCCGGCCGAGCATGGGTCACCCTCGAGGTCGGGTGGGTCGGGGCTGGAGGCTTGTGCGATCAATTAGCATTGGCCATGTGTAAAGGGTTTGAATCGAAGTGGAATGGGAAAGGGCTAGTTTTGGGTCTAAATCGGTCAACCCTTGGTTTTGGGTTAGGTCCACCCTCCAAGGCCAATTTAGGCTGAAGGGAAAGTCACTTGGATCAGCTTGATTAGTGGGGTCAAGTCACAATCCAAGTACAATTAAGCTTAAGTAAGAGTTAGGGGAGACATGGGAGTGGTTAATTACTCTTAAGAGAATCATTAAAGGGTCCCCTCCTCTTGCCATTTTGGGTATGGTGAAGTGTCCAAGGCTTTCATGGCTCACATGTGGCTCATGCATGGCTTCATGGCTCACCTTTGGCTTGGGGAAAGCTTGGTCGATTTCATGAAAATGGATTTTAGGAATATTTTGGTATTTTTGGGCAATTTGGCATGGTGCTTGATTTAGATTTATTTGATGATGGAATTGAAACTTAGGGAATGATTTTCATCGAATGGATGACAAATGAAAATGTCATATGGGCTTTAGAATCAATTTTGGGCTCATTGAAATGGTTTTAGATGGGCTTTTAAATGGTTTAGGAAAGTGGGCTTTTGAATTTTAAAATGGATTTTTGGGATGAAATTTTGGTAAAGGCTTGGGCCAAATAATTGTTGAGTTTGGTTTAGGGATGCTTCATGAGTGGTTTGAAACAAATTTGAGGTGATTTGGGTTTGAATTGGGTTGGATATGGGCTTTTTGGTAAAGAGGCTAAAGTGGGCCAAAATGGGCTACCATGGGCCAAAGTTGGGCTAGAGTTGAAGTTGATGTGAAATTAATGTTGGGAAATGTTTTTGGGAGTTTTTCAAAGAGGTTTTGGCTTTGGTTGGGTTTTGATTTTGGGGTTTGGGCTCATTTGGGCTAGGTTTAGGTTTAGGTCAAAATTGGGCTTTTTGATTTTGGGTTGAATTTGAGTGGGGTTTGGGTCTAAATTTTGAGCAAATCATGTTAGTGTTTTGTTCATGGGGATGTTAAGGAAGGTTTAGAAAAGATTTGGGGTTAATTGGAGTTGAATTGGGTGAGTTTGGGTTAGGTTTGGGTCATAGGTCCAAATTGGGCTTTAAGGCCAAAAGTGAAATTGGATTCAAATGTCAATCAAATTAGGCTTGTATTTGGTTTAGATTGGTGTTGGGGATGTTGAATTGAAGTTTAGAATTGAATTGGACCAAAATTTGGATCAATTGGGTAGGCTTGGTTTGACATTGGGTTTACTTCGGGTTAAAATGGGTCGAATTGGGGGTTTTGACAAAAGTGGGATAAATTGACAAAATTGGCCCATGGTGTAGTTGAACAAAATGAAATTGGGAATATTTGGGATTTTCTGGAATTTTCTGGGAATTTTCTGAATTTTTGGATTTTTGGGTCAAAAGGGGTATTTTGGGTATTTGGAAGGTATTGGGAGGGTATTCTTGGAATTTTTGGTATTTTTGGCTAGGAATGGTCAATTTGAGTGATGTGGAAGTGTTTAGGAATGGTTTTGAGGAATTTTGGGTAATTTGGAAATTTTTGAGAAATTTGGGTAGTTTCAAGGGCATTTGGTAGGGTTGGTGGGTGTAGGGTCCAGGGGTCAAAAATTGAAAATTTGGAAAATTGAAGATTTGGTGGATGTAAGTGAAATGAAATCATTTTTGTTGAGCCATGAAGCCACATCAAGCTCATATGAGCCATGAAGGGACTCATTTGAGGCACTCACTATGTTGTTCCTAACCTCTTAGCGAGGGCTTAGGGGTTAAGGACCATCCATGTGAATCACCTACATGAGTCGGGAAGTCGAGTTAGGTATAGGTGTGGTTTTAGGAGGTGTGTGAAAGTGTAGTGCATGTGCAAGTCGACCCTTCACTGGACCGAGGCCACCGCAGGGCGGTCCTAAGGCCCGAAGAGTCCTATAGGAACTCATCCTTTAAACTTCCACATTTGATTTCAACCCTCACAGGTGATTAGGGGTCTATAGTCGAGTTTGTGGAGTTTGCGGGGAGTTTAGAAGTGGTTTGAATTTCTAAAAGGTGGGTCCCGATTCTAGTCCTCTAAGATAGTCGAAAGGAAAAGCCTAAGGCTAGATCCTAAGTACTAAAGAGAAGAAGAGAAGACCTCATCAAAAATGAGGTCAACAAATGGACCCCGATAGGTGTGGTGAGCTGACGGAGCACACCGCGCGTATTGGTGTTGACCGAAGCGATCAACAAAACCAACACGGATGTCCCGAGTAACAAACTTAGGACGAAGTAGAAGAATTTCCGTCGGGGAGTGTCGAGTATATCTCTGGAACTGGAGATTCTTGAACTCTCGCTGGGGAAAGGAAAAGGAGGTGAATCCCAAATCACATGATTTGGGAGAATTTCGATTTAGATTTTATTTTGTTTCATGTTCAAGTCACGATGCGTGAGTTTAGATTTCAATTTGGAGTTTTAATTTAGATTGAAGTTTGTCAAGATTAATTTGAAGGGATTTGATTTGAAATGAAAATTGGAATTTTGAAGTTTTAGATGTAACATCTTCAACTCCAAAAGAAGATCGAATCGATTAGATCGGGTCATTACAATGAGAAAAGATCTCGGAGTAATGTGGTATTGGATGTAAAATCCTTAACCTCGAAGTTTGATTTGATGTATTTCGGTGCGATAGGAAAAGAATCCTAAAGCGGTGCGGTCTTGGATGTAAAATCCTCGACCCAAAGTTTGAATCGATGTATTTCGGTGCAATAGGAAGAGAATCCTAAAGCGGTGCGGTCTTGGATGTAAAATCCTCGACCCAAAGGTTTGAATTTGATGTATTTCGGTGCGATAGGAAGAGAATCCTAAAGCGAGTGCGGTCTTGGATGTAAAATCCTCGACCCAAGAGTTTGAATTTGATGTATTTCGGTGCGATAGGAAGAGAATCCTAAAGCGGTGCGGTCTTGGATGTAAAATCCTTGACCCAAAGGTTTGAATTGATGTATTTCGGTGCAATAGGAAGAGAATCCTAAAGCGGTGCGGTCTTGGATGTAAAATCCTCGACCCAAAGGTTTGAATTTGATGTATTTCGGTGCGGTAGGAAGAGAATCCTAAAGCGGTGCGGTCTTGGATGTAAAATCCTCGACCCAAGAGTTTGAATTTGATGTATTTCAGTGCAATAGGAAGAGAATCCTAAAGCAGTGCAGTCTTGGATGTAAAATCCTCGACCCAAAGGTTTGAATTGATTTGAGGTTTGATGTGAGATCTGGAAAGATCGAATTTGAGATTTGAAATTTGACAAAGATTTGGAATCTGGAAAGATTGAATTTGAAATTTGATAAAGATTTGGAATCTGGAAAGATTGAATTTGAAATTTGATAAAGATTTGGTTTAAGATCCGGAAGATCGAATTTGAAACTTGATAAAGATTTGGAATCTGGAAAGATTGAATTTGAATTTTGATATTTGAAATGATGAGTTTGAACTCGGTTGAAATTTGATTTAAGATTTGATTTGAAATTTGGAAGATGAAATTTGAAGTTTGATCGAGATTGGATTCGAAATTTGATTGAGAATTTGATTTAACATTCTTGTTGATTTTGTTTATCCTTTAATGATTCAAATTTTATTTTGTTGTTTATTTAATGTTCATGTGAATTTGGTGTTTGTCATTTTTTAGATTTTTTTTTTTTAGAAAGTTTTCTTTTATCTCTTTTTTTTGTTTTATTTCTTTTACTGTTCATTGTTCGAAGTTCATTTAACTTTAATTGCGTTTCCCAATCGATTTGCACAAAAGAGGTGAAGGCCAAAAATGTGACATGGTCACTTTTATTCCAATCATGTCGAAGATACATCGTACAACTTGATGCGGAATATATTTCATACAATCCATGTAGACTCAAAACGGATCTGTGTATGATCTTTGTCGATCCATCTAAAGAAGCATCCGTCAAAAGTCCATGTACGAATAGTGAGATGCATGGTCGATAACATCACCTTCCAAGCCATCCTTGGCAAGGATGCCGTATGGATGTACATTGGAGGTGTGATATTTTCCATGTAACTCACGACTCGTAAGGTCGGAGGCTTTCTAGCTCCGGTGCAGTCGGAAATGGTAAGGTATCTTTACGTCGTCCATCCTTACGAACGTAGTCGAAATCCTCTTCACTGGTACTCTCGGTATGCGATGCTTGGCGATATCCGCTCCGTTACCCTTCGGTATCATGACGGAACCTACCGGTAGTGGTATCTTCAACGGCCCTCGGAACTCACCTGGGCCCGCTATCCGGAGGTCAGATCCGAACATGATGTTGCACTCGCTCAGGAAAGAGACTGTGCAGAAAGGCCTGACAAAATCATGATGATCAATGTGTGGGGGTATACAGTCACCCTGTTTGTAGATGTTGATGATGCAGCTATTGGGTATGCAGTCTGCTGGCAGTACCCTCCATGTTATCAATCTCTTTACCATTCTCTTGATGACTAATGGCAACGGGTCCACTTGCCCATGACGGAGTATTCCGGCGGGTTTCCCTTCTGTCCTCGGCGAAGTTGTAACGACATCCACATTGTATTGTGATTCTTCCTTTCCACGGCATCCATCTCCGGGGCTCGAGTATGTGTTTTCCCTTAGGCGGCCTGCTCGGCCGGTCTTTTCAAATCCCGGATGCAATCCACGATTTGTTCTTGCTCATACTACGAGAATACATACGTATGTAATTCGAGGCCCTCCAGGTATATTGATTCTTACGCCTCTAATCCTTTCAAAGTATTCAAAGGTTTTCTTTTCAACATTTTGCATTCTCTCCAGCTCGTATTCCGGAATGATCTGCAGATGGCGAGGCCTTGTGACATATTGTGGGATATAAGGTTCAATCCCTTCACGTTCTCCTGCATACCTCGGCTCCTCAGGGATGATGTCTGTCGGGACATCCCCCGGGGTTGCTGCTGCAACAAGGTCATGCATCACTGGTGGTTCTATCCGGTGGCGTGGTAGCCTTCCTTCTTCTGGTCTTTGTGAGATTTCTCTGGTTCTTTCTGTCATCCTAGGGGCTGGCTTCCTTTCTTCTGGTTCCTGGTGAACCGGTGTCCTTGAAGTGTATGCACTGACATTAGCAACTGCCTCGTCGTCGTCGATCCGCGGCTAGTTTTGTCAACATCTTACGGATACGGCGATTCTTATTTCTTCGTTGCGTTGCTGTGAGAGTAGCTCTCCGAACTTCTTGAATCTCTGTGGGCGCGGCGGCGACAAGCTCGCCCTCGCTGTAGCGACTACGGACTTCATTTTCTTATCTTCTTCGATATTTGTCTTTCTTTTCTTGTTCTTTGGATTGGTGGCTTGGGCCACCCACTTTCATCCTTGTATGTCCGGGCGGTTCTTCTCGGTCAGCCGGGACCCGGTCACTTTCCTCGTCTTGTAGGCTCGCTGGTGCGAAATCCGAGTCGATCTCGATTATCGCTCCATCTTTCACCCTCTTTTCATCGAGTGCGAGGCTTACGCCATTCTTAAAGTTCAAGACCAACCGCCGCTCGACATTTCCTGCGAAAAGACAAGGAAAAGGATCGGGGGCTGTATCTAAGAACAAGAACATCAAGAAAATGTTTATTAAAGACATCTTGTTTTATTATTATTCTTATATTTTCAAACTTAACGGGAATGAAGTGGGATAAGATCGGGTAAGAGATTTTGATTTGGAAAAGAAAACAAGGAAAATTTTATTGTCGGGATTTTATTTATTTTAGCACATTTTTGTTATTTTTGGGTTCGGACCCGAGTCATAAGTAATCACTTCACCCGTGCTTCTAGGGATGGAAAGTTCATTCCTTCGAAACATCGGGTAGCGTAGTACTTTTTCAAGTATCGTCCATTGATCGGAAGCATATGTCGTTCTCCACGGCAATTCACTAGGTCGGTAGGAACCTCACGAGTATGCTTGCTTCGACCACAAACGGTCCTTCCCGAGTGGGTTCAAATTTTCCCCTATCTTGCGGTGTGCGAGAATAGGTCTCTTGAGAACGAGAACTAAATCACCAACTTTGAAGGTTCTTGGGCGGACCGGTTTGTCATGGGCTCTGAATCATCTTAGCTTGGTACAGTTCTAAATTCATGTTGCGGCTGCAAGTCTTTTCCCTTCCGGGCTCTCTAATTCTTCGAGTCGTAATTTGGCGTTCTCTTCTGTTGTGATTTTATTTGCAAGCTACGATTACGAGTGAAGGGAGCCGAACCTCACAAAGGTAACACTTGCCTCGGACCCATACACCGGAGCGTAAGGTGTAGCTTGCGTAGGAGTTACGAAGGTTGTCCGGTAGGCCCATAAGGCTTCTAACAACTTCTCGTGCCAATTTCTCTTATTGTCGTCTAAAGTCTTCTTTAAAATTTGAACGAGAGTTTTATTAAAAGCCTCGGCGAGGCCGTTTGCTCTTGGGTAGTAAATTGTTGAATATCGCCGGTCGATTCCGTGTCTCCCGACAAAATTGTTGATTTGTGTGCTTCGAAGGCTGAGCCAGTTATACGAGATGATCTGCGCGGCACCCCGAAACGGTAGACAACTTGGTTCTTGAAAAATTGTAGCACGTGATGTGCTTTCACTTCTCTTAGTGGGCCGCCTCTGCCCACTTGGAAAAGTAATCTGTAGCTGCAAGAATGAAGCGATGTCCTTTTGACGACGGTGGTTCATTGGACCCACTATATCCGTGCCCCGACATTCGAATGGCCACGATGCGATTGTCGGATGTAGCACATTTGGAGGTTGGTGTAGAACCACTCCGTGCACTTGGCACCGGTGACGGCTCTTGGCGATTTTCATGCGGTCGGTCATCATCGAGGGCCGGTAGTACCCTAATCTTTTAATTTTCATTTTCATCTTTGGACCCGTCGGTGAGCGCCACGAGTCCGAATGCACCTCTTTAACAATTTCACGGGCTTCGGACCCGCTTAGGCACCTTAGCCACATTTGATCAAAAGACCTTCGTATAATGTGTTGTTTATTAGTGCGTAGGACGAGTTCTTTTCTTGATACGATGGGCTAACGACCTATCCTCCGGTAGTTTTCTGTTTGTAGGTAATCCATCGATGGTTGTCGCCCGATCTTCCGTGTTTTCACATCACTTCTTGCAATTGATCCTTTTTCCTTTTCGCTTTGTGTATCGTGTCATGTCGAGCTGTGATAGGACACGGCGTCACGTGAGTCGACACTTCCACTGATTCATCTTGCAAACGGGCAAATTCCTTTGCGAGACGGGCTAGCGCATCCGCTAGAGCGTTTTCTTTACGGGAATTTTGTAAATTGTCACATTCGGAATCTGTTCCAACGAATTTGTATGGCATACTTGGAAGTATTGCTCGAGTCTTGGTTTTAAAATTCTGTATTGTCCGGCGATCCGTTGAATGATCAAGCTGTGAATCTCCGTAGATGTTGATGTCCGTTATCCCCATTTGAATGGTTAATTCCGGTCCGTTATGAGGGCTTCGTATTCGCTTCGTTGTTTGTACACGGCTACGTCGAGTGGTAGGAGTATCTTAACATCCCCCGCTCAGGTGTTATAAAGATTAGCCCGATTCTGCCTTACTGGGCCACTATCACTTGCGATTCTTCGTCTTTGTGCGTCGAAGATGCTCCGTCGAAATATAATTCCCAACGTCGATCATCGAGGTCTTCTAGATTCATTGTTTGTTCATCCGGCGGATCGTCATTGAGAGGAGATTCTGCCGGCGAAGGGTGTCTTTGCAAGGAAGTCTGCTAAGGCTTGTCCCTTTACGGCACGAAGAGGCACGAAAGTTATATCGAATTGCGATAATATCATTGACCATCCGGCAAGTCTGCCGGAAAGCGTTGGACGAGTCATCGAGTATTGCGATGGATTAAACTTCGAGATCGGGTTGACCTTATGAGAAAGCATGTAATGCACGAGCTTTTGAGCGGCGAAGATCGGGGCCAAACAATGCTTTTCGATTGCGGGATACCTTATTTCCGTCGGCGATGAAACGACGGCTTAAGTAATAAAGCGCATTTTCTTTACCCTCATCATTGACACAGGCTAACGAGGCTCAGAGGAGTCGTCTAAAGCCGCGGTATAAAGTATTAGCGGTCTACACGAGGCTGGGGCTGCTAAGACGGGAGGTGTCATTAAGTATTGTTTAATGTCCTCGAAGGCCCTTCGGCATTTCTCTTCCCGAATAAATTTGGCGTCCTTTTTAACTAGTGCGAGAAAGGTCGACACCTACTGACGGGTTTGAGATAAAGCGTCGAAGATATGCCGAGCTTCCCTTGAAAAGATCGTAGTTGTTTTAAGGTTTTGGGAGGCGGCATTTCTAAGATGGCTTTTATCTTTTCCGGATCGATTTCAATTCCACGATGTCGGACAACGAATCCTAAGAATTTCCGGAGGTGACGCCGAAGGCGCATTTTAAGGGATTCATCTTAAGGTTAAATTGTCTTAATCGTTCGAAAACAATTCTCAAATCATACAAGTGGTTGTCCTTTACTTTGCTTTTGATGACCACATCGTCCACGTAGCATTCGACTTGATTATGGATGAGATCATCAAAAATTCTTGTCATTGCTCTTTGGTAGGT
The DNA here is from genome assembly GCA_022702705.1 of Papilionanthe hookeriana x Papilionanthe teres. Lineage (NCBI taxonomy): Eukaryota > Viridiplantae > Streptophyta > Magnoliopsida > Asparagales > Orchidaceae > Papilionanthe > Papilionanthe hookeriana x Papilionanthe teres. The sequence continues at coordinate 61,985,546 of CM040432.1, read as the reverse complement.
TGCTCTGCGTTCTTCGATCCGAATGGCATCACTGTGTAGCAAAATACTCCGATCGGCGTTACGAATGCCGTAAGTTTTTCATCTTACGGAGCCATTTTTATTTGGTTGTATCACGAAGATCCATCCATGAATGAGAATATTTCGTGTGTTGAAGCGATGTCGATCATTAATTCGGGATCGGTAGAGGAAATTCATCTTTTGGACATGCCTTGTTTAAATCTGCGAAGTCCACACAAATTACGATCGACCATTCTTCTTCTGATTGGTACCGCGTTGGCTAACCAAGTCGGGTATTGTTCTTCACGGACAAATTTAGCGTCTATTAGCTTCTTAACTTCGGCTATGACTTGTTGTTCGATTTCTAGACGCATTCTTACGGGACCTTGTCGTCGGAACGAAGTAGGGTCCACTCTAGTTTATGGACTGCGACCTGCGGAGCTAAACACAGCATCTCATCGTAGCTCCAAGCAAAACGAGTCTTTGAATTCCATTAATAACTTGATTATTTCTTTGGAGTCTTCTTTATTGAGTAAAGAGCTAACAAAGGTAGGTCTAGGCTCTTCGCTAGTACCTAAGTTAACTTCTATTAACTCATCTATTGTAGATTTGATTTCTTCTTCGAATTACGGTGGAGCGTCTCCAATTTGCAAATCTTCGAGTTCTTCGTAGTTTCCATGCGGTTTTCATTAGATTCGCAGGTGATAACCAAGCAAAATTCGGTATCATCAGCTGATCCTACTTGTGCCGAATCCGAGACCATGCTTTGAGTTGGGTGGACGACGGAGTTATTCCATAAATTTTCAAAACGTTGTGATTGACCTTTTGTCCACTTGTCGAGGTAAGAAACCACGTTGAATTAAATTTTGAACACGGGGAGAGTACCACTCAAAAGGCAATTCCATTAATTCGATGAAGTAGCATCTTGAATTGTACATTATTTTCGGTTTTGGAGGAAGAAGCACCACGGTAGAATTTGATTGGTTTTGCACCACCGCTACGTACCTCTTTGACCTCCATACCCTCGATCTTATTAGAATGGATCGGGGTCAGGGTCATAGTATGTACATAGTGGTTAATCTTCTCGTACATTGATTTATATTCTTCGTTTCTTTCATCTTCGATAGGGATTTTGAATTGCGGCTTCTTTCGACTTATTGTCGCTTGCTTCTTGTTTGATTTCTCTTTCTTCTTCGGAACTATCTTCCCGATCGACATTGATGGTTGGTTTCCTCTGTCCGATCGTCCTAATGTCTCTACCACGACCTCGTCCCGGCCTCGACCTCGGATGCGAGTTGTGGAGAAACCTTCACCATCTCGCCGTAAGGGAGTGGTGAGTGGCTGTTGGACTAGAACTTCGGGTTCTTCGTTGTCCCGAACTTTCTTTGCTTCATTTGTTATGGTATCTGCTGGAGAAGATCGTTTTCTTCGGTGGTGCATAATAAGTTGCATCCTCGTGGATTCCAATTTCATGTACGGAGAATGGTTGTAAGTCACCTTTGATGCACTTGTTCCCCTCCATCGTAGTACTTGATGCAACGATGTAGAGATGATGGTACCATCCTGTTTTCATGTATCCATGGTCGGCCCGAGTAGAGCGTTGAACGACGTTTCGAATCGATTATGTGAAATTTCGCGGTTGTCTTTGCTAAGTCACCGGTCTTCATCGATAGCGTTATTGAGCCGAGGGCTCTTTCTCCTTTACGATTGAATCCTCTTAATAACATTTTGTCGGCCTCGAGCTCGCGGGCATCAATTTCCAAGTATCTTTAGCGTTCGAAGATTCATTATATTGATTGATGCTCCTGGATCCACCAATACTCTGGAGAGTGTAAATCTTCCGATTGTAACTGAAATGTACAACGGTCGGTTGTGATCTGCTGTCCCAAGTAGTAGGTCATCGTCCGTGAAGGTAACACCTCGCTGTTCCTTTAACGAGCAAACCTCATCTAAGGACTCTCCGGCCATTTGAGCTAAGCAAATTTCCGGATCAAGTAAGGCCTTGATCAGAGCTTCTCTCATCTCCTTTGATAAGATGAGAGCGTCGTAGATGCTTAGTTTGGCTGGTAGTTTCCTAAGATGGGCTAGCACGTTGTAGTCCACTTTATTTTCATGTGTCTCTTGCTTCTTCTCGAATGGGTGTTTCTTCTGCCGGGGTTGGTTCTTCTCGAACGACCACTGCTTCCCTTTGTCTTTTGGACCCATTCTCGGAGGTAGAACTTTTCCACTCCTTAAGTTGACTTCGTAATTTCCTCTGAATCTATTGTTGAGCTTGCGGTGTCTTTTCTTGAATCGGAATGACGAGGCTCTTCCGGATTAGCTTCGAGTACGAAGGCTCTAACTCTATCGTGATTTGGAGCTCCTCGAAACTCGCGAGATAGATTCGTTGCTTGTTGAACTCTCGTAGCCTCCTTGATGGATGTCTTCTTCGTTATTTTGCTTGTCGAGATCGTGTATGATTTGAGAATTGTCGTTGGTATCGAAATCGATATTCGGATTATCGTTAGTTACGTAATCGTTAGAAACGATCAAAACGTAGCCAACGCCATCACCCTTATCATTATATGATCCCACCAAAGTGAGCGAGATAATCATACGAGTCGAGGGTTCGAGGGATTTCTCCCCGAATCGGAAACAACTATCCTAGGATAAGCGGCCCCTAGTCTAGCCTTAGGTGCCTCGGTCTTCTCTTCTTCGTCAATTTTCTTCTTCTCTTTAATCGTCTCTGTTGAGGTGGTTCTTCTATCGCAAGTGATAGTACGGCTTAACGGGTTTCGAACTACGAATTGAAGCTCGCACCGAAGCGGTTCGGATCTTTGTCTAAAATCTTTTCGAAGACCTCGTCCAAGCGGTAGTCCATCCATCGTCGGTCGTATAGGGATCTATCGGAATGATGGGATCGATCGAGATAACATTGACGGAACCTCCTTTACGGGGTTCCTTCATGTACTCCTTCGGGATCGTTATATTCCCTTTCCGAAGGTTGTCATTGAGCCGACTTTTGAAGGTAATGCAATCTTCTATTTTGTGTCCGAAGCATCTGGTGGTAAGGGCGAAAGTTGGGATCACCCTTCTTGTTGACCTCTTACGGTCTTTTAGGCTCGGCAGTTGGAAATCCGGAGTCTTCATCGGACTACGGAACATTTTCGGCACTTTGCTTCATTCTTGAACGGATATTCTGCTTCTCAAAAGCTCTCTTAATGTACGTTGCGGACGAGGCGGTTGTTCATATTGCGGAGATGAGTGATAGTTGGGCCGGGGTTCGTTGGTAATTCTGTTGTGGTTGCTTGCGGCCGTTACGGTGGTATTTGCATCGGTTGCTTGCCTTTGTCAACTGCTTGCGACGATCCGGATTTCTTTTCAAAAGTCTTTACGGGCTTTTGTTTATCCGTCTTGTCGGTGAAACTTAATTGCTTTGCCTCCTCTTGCAAGCTTCCGGCCTTGCTTAACAACTTCTCGAAAGTCTTAATAGTGAATCCCTTGAGGAGAAGTGCTTATCGGGCCATGGATGCTTTTAAGTAAAATGCCGGTTGCATGCTTGTTCTTGCAGTTGTGGTTCACACTTCATACTTAAGTTCCTCCATCGGAGTATGTAATCCACCAAAGTTTCATTCGGCTTACGCTTCTCTACCACTAAATCACACTATAGTGATGTGGTGTTGAGCTCCGGCGAATCGCTTGATGAAGAGGTTCTCTAGCTGCGAGAATGTCTTTGCAGAACCGTTTGGTAATTACGCATACCGGTCGAAGGCGATTCACGACGGACTGGCGACGAGCTGTCGGAAGAGTAATGCATCGCTCCGCCGGCATTGCAACAAGCGGCACGAAAGTGTGCCACATGCTTTGTCGGGGGTTCCGGTTCCGTCGAAGGTCTTAAACGAGAGGTGGTACGAAGCCTTTCGGGTATTGGACGGCGTCGAATTCTTCGGGGTAAGGTCTGCCCGTCCGAATGGATGTCCCGCTCTTTGATTGTGCTAAGGCTTCTCGCACTGTCTTCGTTCCACCAAGTTCTTGATATCCTTTTCGGGAATCATACTTTGTGTTGTATCCTTTTCGGTGATCATCCCCATTGACGGACGTAATCTCCTTTCCTCCGTCTACGATGTGAATGACCTGCGGGGGTGTTTCCCTTTGTGGTTGTACTTGACTGCGGAGAGTGGCCGGAGCTACGGCCATCTCTTCCATCCTTTTCGCCATTTGAGCGATCGTGTCGTCTTTCTCTTGAAGGCTGCCTTCTCATCGGTTCGGCTCCTCTCTTTCGCGAGTTGCGGGAGCACCTTGCGAAGGCGATGAAGCTCGTGTCTCAACCATGTTGATTTCGCGTATTCGTCGTCCATAAATTCCGATGAATCGATCTCGTCTCCGAACTTTTCTTCTCTTTCTTTTGCCGATCGTCGGATATCGGTTCTCGACTTTTCCATGGCATCTTCTAGCGGGGCTTTACGTGTGTCTTCGTGGTTGTCGTGCGATAGTTGCCGGGTCCCCTTCTCGCGAGTCCCCTTCATCGCGGTAGCACTTTCTTCGATTCGAGTCTCTGGCGAGACTTTCTTTCTCGAGCTGCTTGTTTCGATCTCGAGCGCCCGGTGAGTGGGACGCCATACCATCCTTCGCGGCGGAAGGTCTAGGACCGGATGGTGCGTCGGCCCGAATGCTTGGAAGGTGGTATCCTCCTAATCCGTAATCCGAGACGACAACGGGCGGACTAGCCTTCATTCTTTTACTTGGCTTTTACGTCATGATGGCGGGTTCTACTCGGGGCCCGAGACGGGATTTGGCGGCACCCGCCACTATCCTCCGTAGAATTTCGATACGGGGCGGTTTTCCTTCTTCGCTAACTTTTCTACCAAAGTTTGCGGTCGAGCAAACGGCGTAGTTCTAGTTCTTTTCTTGCGGCTATCGTTGTAATATGCGGGGTTCGTGGTAATTTGGCGGCAATCTTGCGAATGTTTTCTTCATCTTCTGCGGCGGAGAGGGGATGAAATACGCTTCCTCCCAACGAGTGGTATGTATTCGGGCGGCGGTGTATATTACGCGGTTCTGGAATTTCTTCTAGGAAAGCGATTTCGGCGGCCACAGCTTCTTTAGCGATCCTTCATTTCGTTTCTTCTGCGGGTCTTTGTTAGTGACGGAATTCTTGAGCTGGACCCGATCTCGAAAACGAAGGTCTTACGGGAAGATCTGTACCCTCCACGGTAACGGGTCCATCATAATCTTGGATTTCTTTCCCTTTGATTTAGCGAAAGTCGGGGCGGGTGCGAAACAACTAGACCAGGTGGGGGTAGAAAGAACGGTCCTCCTGTGGACGTCGGTACTCCTCTTAGTCGGGATCCTTTGCGGAGGAGGGAATTCTTGGGTCGACTGAGGTTGAACTCGAGCGGCGGCTCTTCGGCTTCGAGATACCTTGTTCATCGGTGCGAAAGGGAGACGTTGGTGACCTTGACGTTCGTGTTTTCGAATCCTTGTCCGAATCGGATGATTCCATTGTCGGGCGACTCATCCTTATAGACGGCGAGGTCCGGTCCGTTGGTGAAGGAGAAAATCGGTTTCGGGGCTTCCATTTCGCGGGGTAGATTTTGGTTGTCGGTCCCGAAGTTATGCTTCTTTTCTTTAGGACGAAAAGAAAGGAATCGAAAAGAGTCCGAACTCATTCATGTTCATGTATTTATAAAAAGGAATCACTTATTAAAGAATCATATTAGAGGTTTGTTTATTTAGAACGGAGTGTTCGAAAGGTGTAGAGAAGGTAAGGAATGCGAATCGGAGTTGGAAGGGAAAAGAGAGTCTTAAGCAGAGACTTCTCGACTCGAAGGATCACTCTAAGCTAACACTTATTGGGGGTCCGCCCCACCTCGGAAATGAGGTAAAAGGATCTCGGAACCTCTCTGTTTAGGGGTGTCTAAACGGTGGCTCCTAAATCCGAGAGAATGTTGGTTATACTTGTTCGAGGTAGAAATGAACACGGTATTCCAACGGAAAGAAGGGTAGTTTGATCCATAAGGGATATGGATACACTACCGATTTTTGAAAGCAGAACTATTTGATTAAAATGGAGAGAGGAACTTTTCCCCAGCGGAGTCGCCAGAAATATGTCGGCGTATTTTTTAGGTTGTGTGTTTTATTTTGAAAAGGGGGTCGCCTTACAGAAATTGTCGGCGAATTTTAATTTAATTTAAATAAATAATTTGAAAAGTAGTATTTGATTTTGAAAATAATTTTAAATTTGAAAATTTTAAGATATGAAATCGAGCGATCTCACATCCAGAATAGTTTATATAAACGAGCGCCGCACCATGAGCCGTGTATCTATCCAGAAGAATAAACACACTTGCTTGATAATGGGGCTCGATTAAATAAACTAGAAAGGTTTGTGACATCCGTTTGGTCTGCGAACCAATTTTATAAGCCGACAAATTCCACAGCTTAATATGAAACTATTAAACGGGGTTTATATTACACAGGTTCTTAAAGTTCCCTATAAGGGCGAGCCCTATAGTTAATTACATCTTAAGTGACGGGAATCACCTAAGAAAACTCTCGATAATAATCGATAATTCGCTCTCAAGAATTTCAAAGTTTAAGTTTTCGAAGGGTTGAATTTTGGAATTTCGATAGGGAATGGATCAAATTTGGAACATTTTATTTTGGGAATTCGAAAGGAAGAAAAGTAGGAGAAATTACGGATTCGAAGTGAACTTCGGTAATCTCCCGACTATCCTATTGTTTGGCTTGGATTTAGGAAAGTCCTAATGTTTATTTAATGTTTTAATCTTGCCGATTTTAATTAATTAGGGCTTATATTTATATGATAGAATCATACAAATTGCACAGAAGATATGAGGGTTTATGTCGTATCGGACGACTACCTCGGAATCCTAAGACCAGGTTAGGGCTTAATTTGCAATGCAAATGCCTAACGAAGAGTTGAGGATTTATGTTGCACTAGGCGAACTACCTCGAAGTCCTATGGCTTTGTTATTTAATTCTAAGAAAGTTTTCTTGAAGTAGGTTCGAGTTTTCTGTGACGACGATGGCCGTGCTTGCCTGCCATGCTCCGAGCTCCTTGTTGTTGCGAGAGGTTTAGTTTTAGAAATCATAAATCGAGAGATGAGAAAAGTGTTCGGTTTAGAGAAGTCTTAATTTCCAAGTGTTTTTTGTGTTTTAATTAAAACGGATCTTAAAGTTGATTAAACGAGACAGATTAAGATCCCGCGGTTCCGTCATCCGGCATCGATTATTTTCATCGAATTCACTTAGTCCAGGATGAATTTGCTAAACTCGACTAAATGAGTTCCGCACTTTCATTTAGGCCAGTGGGAAATCCCGTTAGCAACACGTGGGTTACATCATCAGAGGTATTCCCGATCATTCAATGAGACGTTTTAATTTAGTTGTAGTTGTAGTTTTGTTGTTACGTTTGTGATTAAATTTTGAGTTGTCTTATATTTTGAAATGTTGTGGAGGTGAATTTTATCTTGTAGTGTCTTTTATTTTAATTTTGGGTTTCGGTTTTGGTTTACGTCCTAAAGGTGTAGGTTTTCATGCAACTATTGTTTATCATGCGAGAAAAATAAAGTGCGATGCGATTAAATAAATTGCAATAAAATAAAAGCGTACACGGAGGGTCTTCCCGTCATCCCAAGTTGCACTTAAAACACGGTTAGAATATTTAAGCAAATTCTAGGTAAAGCTAAGGGAAAGGTTTATGGTTTTCTACCAAATTCCTAATCCTATAGTTAGTCGTTTCTATGACGTCTAGGTTCTTTGTGTTTTTAGTTTGAAGACGATTTTCTTCATCGAAGAACAATTAAGTTCGATTGTTCTTATCAACATCCTATCATATTGAGGAAGTGCTTAGGAGAGATCCCAAACATCTTTTCGATATTTCTAGGATTGTTTTAAGTCGAAATGAATTTAATTGTGTAAATGAATCGATCGTCAGAGGTTTTGAAGTTTTGTTAACTTGCTCGGTGAACTAGGACATTTGAATGTCTTATAAGTGAAGTAACATTTCATTTAATGTTCATTTAGGAGTTATGATAACTAAAGCTCCTAAGGGCAAAATGATTCTTAATGATTTGTGATTCAAATTTAAGTTGAATTAATGATTTAAGTTTGGAATAGTGTTCAAGTTATCTTAGATTTATTTCTTCATGTCTTAAGTGAGGTTATTTAATTCAACTTAATTTAATTTAATTTAATTTATTTTAATTTAATTTATTTAATTTAATTTGATTTGATTTAATTTAATTCAATTTAATTTATTTGATTTAATTTCTTAATTTAATTTAATTTAATTTTAATTTAATTTAATTTAATTTTAATTTAATTTAATTTAATTTAATTTAATTTAATTTAATTTAATTTAATTTAATTTAATTTTATTTAATTTAATTTTATTTATTTATTTAATTTAATTTAATTTAATTTAATTTTATTTATTTATTTAATTTAATGTATTTAATTCATTTAATTTAATTTAATTTGTTAATTTAATTTAATTTAATTTTAATTTAATTTAATTCAACTTTTAATCTTAATTTAATTTAATTTAATTGAAATTTTTTGAAAGAGTTTAATGATTTAATTTTAATTTAATGATTAAGTCTTTTAATATTTTAAATTTGAGTTATCATTTTAATTAAGAGTTGAGTATTAATGAGATGATTAATTTAGGGATTTTTAAATTAAAGAATAAATCTCTTCCTAATAATATCCCTATTTTAATAATTCCAAATTTATTATTCTTCAAATTCAATTAATTATTTAATTAAAGTTTAATCATTTTAAATTATTTAATGGGTTTCTACCCTTCAATTATTTAAATTTCAATCATCCAAATCAGATTAGGATCAAAATATTTTACTTGTTAATTTTTTATTAAACCTAAAGTTTTAATTAAGGATTAAAATTTTAATTACCATTTTGCCCTTTAAGCCTAATAATTTCATAACTCACTAAATTGAACTCAAATGAACTTGAAATTTTTATGTGACTTCACTTATGTGTCAATGAAGACATGAGAGGAGAAAATGTGATTTTTACTGTATTTAATTTATTTATATAATTATTTTTTGTAGAAAATAGAAATTTCCAAGGAAAATTCAATAATATGACCAAGGGAAAGTTTCTGTCCTTAAGAAAATTAGGGGACATTCCTAATGACCAGAGGACCACTTGGACCAAATTTTGTAATTTTTTGAATTATATTTTATTTATTAGAATTATTTTAAGTTTTGGAGTATTAATTAATTTAAAAAATAAAATAAATGTTGAAAAATAAATTTTATAATTTTTAAAATTCTCTCTGATATCAAGGATTCCAGAGAACCCAAACTTTACAATTTTCTGATTTTTCTTTGATTTATTATAATTATTTTGGTGAAAATGCTAGAAAATACATTTTTTAATTTTAAAATTACCCTAGAGCTTTAAAAAATTAATATCTCACTAAATAGACCTAGGAAAAATATGGGACTTATTCCCAAGTGATTAAAATTCAAAATATAACATTTTGGTGAATTTTATTATTTTTGTGATTTTTATTATTTTTTAATTATTAAAAATATTAAAATAATATTAAAAATCAACTTTTTTAGAAAATTGAAATTTTAATTTTCTTAAACTCCCCTGATATCAGAGAGACTCCAAAACCAATTTGGTGAATTTTTGAAAGATATTTTGAAAGTTATGAATTTTTAAAGTTTAAAATGACTAAGTGGCTTAATCAGCCCAATTAGTGGGGCTAACCAAGTCAATTGACCTCAAATTTTTATGATGGGTTCCTCTGATCCTAAAGGTCAGTGGAGAATTGATTTCAAGTCAATTTGATCTATGGTTAACTCTAATTAATTAGAGACCTATTTTGGGTGTTTAAGCCGATTAGGGTTAATCTAAGTGAATTAACTCGAATCCTATTTTTCCTAGGGTTCTCGCGGTCATAAGGAACATCACCAAATTTTCCTAGAATTTATTTCACAACATGCTAATTTTTGAAATTAAAATACTTAAATCGGCAACATGCATTTGAAAAATCAATAACTTTTCACAGAGATGGCCTCGACCTTGGAAAATTCGGGGAATGTTCCCAAGTTCGGAGGCTTCAAAGCCCTATGGTCTCATGCCATGGTGAATTGTATACATGCATGGAGAATTAAAACAATGCGGGGAGTAAATAATTAATTAAAAATAAAATACTTGGACAAAATTAATTAATTTCTTTTCCACATTATTCTCCTCTATTCAGCTGAGCGAGGGGTATTTTTATTTTATTTTTGTGATTTTTCTACACAAAGATATGGATTTTTAAAGTTTACGGGAATTAAATAAATAGGAAAATATTCCTATTTATCTACTTATCCACGCGGCGCCGCGTCGACCTCGGCGACTCCGAAATGCCGCGTGGCGCGCTCCCGTTCGACGCCGCCATCCGAGTCGGCAACCGGGCCCCGCGGTTCTCGTACCGTCTCTCGGTCCGAGCGCCATCCGAGCCGTCCGTCCGCGCGTGTATTAAATGGACGGCATCCGTTCATCGTCCGCGACGGTGTGATCCCGTGGCCGTCCACACTCTAACCCTAAGAACTCGCTCGATTCTCGATGGATTTTTGTGTTCTTATGCTCTATGGATTCGTCTTGAAGAGACGAACACATCCATACGGTAAACATGCATTGAAATTAAGGCATTTGAAATGGAGAATCTCCGGAAGCTCGGGATGAAGAATTAGCTCATACCTTTGCTCGGAGAAGTGAAGCTTCGATCCGAGAGTTGTTGCACCTTCGATTGGATCTGGCGAGCTCCGGATGAAGTCTCACGGTGCTGGTGAATTGTCTCAGGTTGAACTTCGACCACGGTCGATCACAAGCTTGGAGTACGGAGCAGGCGGGTGGCACTGGAGATGGGGCTTTCTTCGGTGGACACCTTCCCTTGATGCAGTGAAGGTGTAGGACCAATCGATTTGGGGATTGGTTCACTGTGGGGAAGTGTCCTGGTTTTGGGCTTGGATTTCGGCTACGAAATTGAGCTCGCGAGAGAAGAAATGGCGGGGGGATCTCATCTGGGGATCGAGTGCTGCTGTGTGTGAGGAGGGGTACGGAACAATTTTGGCGGAGTTTTGGCAAGGTTTGTGCGACTCTCCTCTCATGGCCGAGAGGGGTGGTGTTTAAATAGGCATGGTTGGAGGGCCTCCCGGGGGAGTTAGGGCTTGGGATCGAGTTGCTCGTGGTGAGGAGAAGAACGACCATGGTGACCATTAGGCATGGGGCGGCTCGGCGAGGAGAATTTCAATGTTGGCTCACTCCCGAGGTCTCGGGCATGGCGTTTTCCGGCGGCGGGTGGCCGGCCGGCCGAGCATGGGTCACCCTCGAGGTCGGGTGGGTCGGGTTGGAGGTTTGTGCAATCGATTGGCATTGGCCATGTGTAAAGGGTTTGAATCAGAAGTGGAATGGGAAAGGGCTATTTTGGCTCTAAATGGGTCGACCCCTTGGTTTGGGTTGGGTGCACCTCCCAAGGCCGATTTGGGCTGAGGGAAAGTCGACTTGGATCGGCTTGATTAGTGGGGTCGAAGTCACGATCCAAGTACGATTAGGCATAAGCGATAGTTAGGGGAGACATGGGAGTGGTTAATTACTCTTAAGAGAATTATGAAAGGGTCCCCTCCTCTTGCCATTAATGGGTATGGTGACAGTGTCCAAGGCTTTCATGGCTTACATGTGGCTCGTGCATGGCTTCATGGCTCACCTTTGGCTTGGGAAAAGCTTGGTCGATTTCATGAAAATGGATTTTAGGAATATTTTGGTATTTTTGGTGTGAATTTGGCATGGTGCTTGATTTGGATTTATTTGATGATGGAATTGAAACTTAGGGAATGATTTTCATTAAATGGATGACAAATGAAAATGTCATGTGGGCTTTAGGATCAATTTTGGGCTCATTGAAATTTGGTTTTAGATGGGCTTTTAAATGGTTTAGGAAAGTGGGCTTTTGAATTTTAAAATGGATTTTGGGATGAAATTTTGGTAAAGGCTTGGGCCAAATAATTGTTGAGTTTGGTTTAGGGATGCTTCATGAGTGGTTTGAAACAAATTTGAGGTGATTTGGGTTTGAATTGGGTTGGATATGGGCTTATTGGTAAAGAGGCTAAAGTGGGCCAAAATGGGCTACCATGGGCCAAAGTTGGGCTAGAGTTGAAGTTGATGTAAAATTAATGTTGGGAAATATTTATGGGAGTGTTTCAAAGAGGTTTTGGCTTTGGTTGGGTTTTGATTTTGGGATTTGGGCTCATTTGGGCTAGGTTTGGGTTTAGGTCGAAAATTGGGCTTTTTGATTTTGGGTTGAATTTGAGTGGGGTTTGGGTCTAAATTTTGAGCAAATCATGTTAGTGTTTTGTTCATGGGGATGTTAAGGAAGGTTTAGAAAAGATTTGGGGTTAATTGGAGTTGAATTGGGTGAGTTTGGGTTAGGTTTGGGTCATAGGTCAAATTGGGCTTTAAGGCAAAAGTGAAATTGGATTCAAATGTCAATCAAATTAGGCTTGTATTTGGTCTAGATTGGTGTTGGGGATGTTGAATTGAAGTTTAGAATTGAATTGGACCAAAATTTGGGTCAATTGGGTAGGTTTGGTTTGACATTGGGTTTACTTTGGGTTAAAATGGGTCGAATTGGGGGTTTTGACAAAAGTGGGATAAATTGACAAAATTGGCCCATGGTGTAGTTGAACAAAATGAAATTGGGAATATTTGGGATTTTCTGGAATTTTCTGGGAATTTTCTGAATTTTTGGATTTTTGGGTCAAAAGGGGTATTTTGGGTATTTGGAAGGTATTGGGAGGGTATTCTTGGAATTTTTGGTATTTTTGGCTATGGAATGGTCAATTTGAGTGATGTGGAAGTGTTTGGGATTGGTTTTGGAGGAATTTTGGGTAATTTGGAAATTTTTGAGAAATTTGGGTAGTTTCGAGGGCATTTGGTAGGGTTGGTGGGTGTAGGGTCCGGGGGTCAAAAATTGAAAATTTGGAAAATTGAAGATTGGGTGGATGTAAGTGAAATGAAATCATTTTTGTTGAGCCATGAAGCCATATCAAGCTCACATGAGCCATGAAGGGACTCATTTGAGGCATTCATCTATGTTGTTCCTAACCTGCTTGCGAGGGCTTAGGGGTTAAGGACCATCCATGTGAATCACCTACATGAGTCGGGAAGTCGAGTTAGGTATGGGTGTGGTTTTAGGAGGTGTAGTGTATGAAGTGTAGTGTATGTGCAAGTCGGCCCTTCATCGAGACCGAGGCCGCCGAGGGCGATCTAAGGCCGAAGAGTCATATAGGAACTCATCCTTTAAACTTCCACATTTGATTTCGACCCTGCAGGTGATTAGGGGTCTATAGTCGAGTTTGTGGAGTTTGCGGGGAGTTTAGAAGTGGTTTGAATTTCTAAAGGTGGGTCCCGATTCTAGTCCTCTAAGATAGTCGAAGGAAAAGCTGAGGCTAGATCTGAAATCTAAAGAGAAGAAGAGAAGACCTCATCGAAAATGAGGTCGACAAATGGACCCCGATAGGTGTGGTGGTGACGGAGCACACCGCGCGTATTGGTGTTGACCGAAGCGATCAACAAAACCAACACGGATGTCCGAGTAACAAACTTAGGACGAAGTAGAAGAATTCCGGTCAGGGAGTGTCGAGTATATCTGCGGAACTGGAGATTCTTGAACTCTCGCTGGGGAAAGGAAAAGGAGGTGAATCCCAAATCACATGATTTGGGAGAATTTCGATTTAGATTTTATTTTGTTTCATGTTCAAGTCACGATGCGTGAGTTTAGATTTCAATTTGGAGTTTTAATTTAGATTGAAGTTTGTCAAGATTAATTTGAAGGGATTTGATTTGAAATGAAAATTGGAATTTTGAAGTTTTAGATGTAACATCTTGACTCCAAAAGAAGATCGAATCGATTAGATCGGGTCATTACAATGAGGAAAGATCTCGGAGTAATGTGGTATTGGATGTAAAATCCTTAACCTCGAGAGTTTGATTTGATGTATTTCGGTGCGATAGGAAAAGAATCCTAAAGCGGTGCGGTCTTGGATGTAAAATCCTCGACCCGAAAGTTTGAATCTGATGTATTTCGGTGCAATAGGAAGAGAATCCTAAAGCGAGTGCGGTCTTGGATGTAAAATCCTCGACCCAAAGGTTTGAATTTGATGTATTTCGGTGCGATAGGAAGAGAATCCTAAAGCGGTGCGGTCTTGGATGTAAAATCCTCGACCCGAGAGTTTGAATTTGATGTATTTCGGTGCGATAGGAAGAGAATCCTAAAGCGATGCGGTCTTGGATGTAAAATCCTCGACCCAAAGGTTTGAATTTGATGTATTTCGGTGCGATAGGAAGAGAATCCTAAAGCGAGTGCGAGTCTTGGATGTAAAATCCTCGACCCAAAGGTTTGAATTTGATGTATTTCGGTGCGGTAGGAAGAGAATCCTAAAGCGAGTGCGGTCTTGGATGTAAAATCCTCGACCCAAAAGTTTGAATTTGATGTATTTCGGTGCTGATAGGAAGAGAATCCTAAAGCGGTGCGGTCTTGGATGTAAAATCCTCGACCCAAAGTTTGATTTGATGTATTTCGGTGCGATAGGAAAGAATCCTAAGCGATGCGTCTTGGATGTAAGATCCTGGAAAGATTTGAATTTGATGTATTTGATGTGAAGATCTGAAGCGATGAGATTTGGATGAAATCCTGGAAAGATTGAATTTGAAATTTGATAGAAGATTTGGAGATGCTGGAAAGATTGAATTTGAAATTTGATAAAGATTTGGTTTAAGATCTGGAAAGATTGAATTTGAATTTGAAAGAGATTTGGAATCTGGAAAGATTGAATTTGAATTTTGATATTTGAAATGATGAGTTTGAACTCGGTTGAAATTTGATTTAAGATTTGATTTGAAATTTGGAAGATGAAATTTGAAGTTTGATCGAGATTGGATTCGAAATTTGATTGAGAATTTGATTTAACATTCTTGTTGATTTTGTTTATCCTTTAATGATTCAAATTTTATTTTGTTGTTTATTTAATGTTCATGTGAATTTGGTGTTTGTCATTTTTTAGATTTTTTTTTTAGAAAGTTTTCTTTTATCTTTTTTTTTGTTTTATTTCTTTTCTGTTCTTTGTTCGAAGTTCATTTAACTTTAATGGCGTTTCCCAATCAATTTGCACAAAAGAGGTGAAGGCGAAAAATGTGACATGGTCACTTTCATTCCAATCATGTCGAAGATACATCGTACGACTTGATACGGAATATATTTCATACAATCCATGTAGACTCGAAACGGATTTGTGTATGATCTTTGTCGATCCATCTAAAGAAGCATACGTCAAAAGTCCATGTACGAATAGTGAGATGCATGGTCGATAACATCACCTTCCAAGCCATCCTTGGCGAGGATGCCGTATGGATGTACATTGGAGGTGTGATATTTTCCATGTAACTCACGGCTCGTAAGGTCGGAGGCTTTCTAGCTCCGGATACAGCTGGAAATGGTAAGGTATCTTTACGTCGTCCATCCTTACGAACGTAAGCGAAATCCTCTTCACTGGTACTCACGGTATGCGATGCTTGGCGATATCCGCTCCGTTACCCTTCGGTATCATGACGGAACCTACCGGTAGTGGTATCTTCATTGGCCCTCGGAACTCACACTGGGCCGCTATCCGGAGGTCGGATCCGAACATGATGTTGCACTCGCTCGGGAAAGAGGCTGTGCGAAAGGCCGACAAAATCATGGTGATCGATGTGTGGGGGTATACGGTCACCCTGTTTGTAGATGTTGATGATGCGGCTATTGGGTATGCGATCTGCTGGCGGTACCCTCCATGTTATCAATCTCTTTACCATTCTCTTGATGACTAATGGCATCGGGTCCACTTGCCCATGACGGAGTATTCCGGCGGGTTTCCCTTCTGTCCTCGGCAAAGTTGTAACGACATCCACATTGTATTGTGATTCTTCCTTTCCACGGCATCCATCTCCGGGGCTCGAGTATGTGTTTTCCCTTAGGCGGCCTGCTCGGCCCGGTCTTTTCAAATCCGGATGCAATCCACGATTTGTTGCTTGCTCATACTACGAGAATACATACGTATGTAATTCGAGGCCCTCAGGTATATTGATTCTTACGCCTCCTAATCCTTTCAAAGTATTCGAAGGTTTTCTTTTCAACATTTGCATTCTCTCCGGCTCGTATTCGGAATGATGCGGATGGCGAGGCCTTGTGACATATTGTGGGATATAAGGTTCGATCCCTTCGCGTTCTCACTGCATACCTCGGCTCCTCGGGGATGATGTACGTCGGGACATCCCCGGGGTTGCTTCGCAACAAGGTCATGCATCATTGGTGGTTCTATCCGGTGGCGTGGTAGCCTTCTTTCTTCGGTCTTTGTGAGATTTCTACGGTTCTTTTCGTCATCCTAGGAGGTGGCCTCCTTTCTTCGGGTTCTGGTGAACCGGTGTCCTTGAAGTGTATGCCGCGACATTAGCTAGCTGCCTCGTCGTCGTTGATCCGCGGCTAGTTTTGTCAACATCTTACGGATACGGCGATTCTTATTTCTTCGTTGCGTTGCTTGTGAGAGTAGCTCTCCGAACTTCTTGAATCTCTGTGGGCGCGGCGGCAAAGCTCGCCCTCTGTTGTAGCGACTACGGACTTCATTTTCTTATCTTCTTCGATATTTGTCTTTCTTTTCTTGTTGCTTTGGATTGGTGGCTTGGGCCACCCACTTTCATCCTTGTATGTCCGGGCGGTTCTTCTCGGTCAGCCGGGACCCGGTCACTTTCCTCGTCTTGTAGGCTGCTGGTGCGAAATCGAGTCGATCTCGATTATCGCTCCATCTTTCACCCTCTTTTCATCGAGTGCGAGGCTTACGCCATTCTTAAAGTTCAAGACCAACCGCCCGCTCGACATTTCCCTGCGAAAAGACAAGGAAAAGGATCGGGGGTCTGTACTAAGAACAAGAACATCAAGAAAATGTTTATTAAAGACATCTTGTTTTATTATTATTCTTATATTTTCAAACTTAACGGGAATGAAGTGGGATAAGATCAGGTAAGAGATTTTGATTTGGAAAAGAAAACAAGGAAAATTTTATTGTCGGGATTTTATTTATTTTAGCACATTTTTGTTATTTTTGGGTTCGGACCCAGTCATAAGTAATCACTTCACCCGTGCTTCTAGGGATGGAAAGTTCATTCCTTCGAAACATCAGGTAGCGTAGTACTTTTTCAAGTATCGTCCATTGATCGGAAGCATATGTCGTTCTCCCTGGCAATTCACTAGCTGGTAGGAACCTCCTGAGTATACGCTTCAACCACTGAACGGTCCTTCCCAAGTGGGTTCAAATTTTCCTCCTATCTTGCGGTGTGCGAGAATAGGTCTCTTGAGAACGAGAACTAAATCACCAACTTTGAAGGTTCTTGGGCGGACCGGTTTATCATGAGCTCGAATCATCTTAGCTTGGTATAGTTCTAAATTCATGTTGCGTTGCAAGTCTTTTCCCTTCCGGGCTCTCTAATTCTTCGAGTCGTAATTTGGCGTTCTCTTCGTTGTGATTTTATTTGCAAGCTGCGATTACGAGTGAAGGGAGCTGAACCTCTAAAGGTAACACTTGCCTCGGACCCATACACCGGAGCGTAAGGTGTAGCTTGCGTAGGAGTTACGAAGGTTGTCCAGGTAGGCCCATAAGGCTTCTAACAACTTCTCGTGCCAATTTCTCTTATTGTCGTCTAAAGTCTTCTTTAAAATTTGAACGAGAGTTTTATTAAAAGCCTCGACGAGGCCGTTTGCTCTTGGGTAGTAAATTGTTGAATATCGCCGATCGATTCCGTGTCTCTCGACAAAATTGTTGATTTGTGTGCTTCGAAGGCTGACCCATTATACGAGATGATCTGCGCGGCACCCGAAACGGTAGACAACTTGGTTCTTGAAAAATTGTAGCACGTGATGTGCTTTCACTTCTCTTAGTGGAGCCGCACTCTGCCACTTGGAAAAGTAATGCTGTAGCTGCAAGAATGAAGCGATGTCCTTTTGACGACGGCGGTTCTATTGGACCCACTATGTCACGTGCCTGACATTCGAATGGCCGCGTGCGATTGTCGGATGTAGCACATTTGGAGGTTGGTGTAGAACCACTCCGTGCACTTGGCAACGGTGACGGCTCTTGGCGATTTTCATGCGATCGGTCATCATCGAGGGCCGGTAGTACCCTAATCTTTTAATTTTCATTTTCATCTTTGGACCCGTCGGTGAGCGCCACGAGTCTCGAATGCACCTCTTTAACAATTTCACGGGCTTCGGACCCGCTTAGGCACCTTAGCCACATTTGATCAAAAGACCTTACGTATAATGTGTTGTTTATTAGTGCGTAGGACGGAGTTCTTTTCTTGATGCGATGGAGTTAACGACCTATCGTCTGGTAGTTTTCCTGTTTGTAGGTAATCCATCGATGGTTGTCGCCGATCTTCCGTGTTTTTACGTCCTTCTTGCTGATTGATCCTTCTTCCTTTTCGATTTGTGTATCGTGTCGATGTCAGTTGTGATAGGACTCGGCGTCCGTGAGCGGCACTTCCATCGATTCATCTTGCAAACGGGCAAATTCCTTTGCGAGACGGGCTAGCGCATCCGCTAGAGCGTTTTCTTTTACGGGAATTTTGTAGATTGTCACATTCGGAATCTGTTCAACAGTTGATATGGCATCTTGGAAGTATTGCTCGAGTCTTGGTTTTAAAATTACTGTATTGTCCGGCGATACTGTTGAATGATTAATTGTGAATCTCCGTAGATGTTGATGTACTGTTATCCCCATTTGAATGGTTAATTCCGAGTCCGTTATGAGGGCTTCGTATTACCGCTCGTTGTTTGTACATGGCTACGTCGAGTGGTAGGAGTATCTTAACATCCCCGCTCAGGTGTTATAAAGATTAGCCCGATTCTGCCTTACCGAGCACTTATCACTTGCGATTCTTCGTCTTTGTGCGCTGAAGATGCTCCGTCGAAATATAATTCCCAACGTCGATCATCGAGGTCTTCTAGGTTCATTATTTGTTCATCGGCGGATCGTCGTTGAGAGGAGATTGCACGCGCAAAGGGTGTCTTTGCAAGGAAGTCTGCTAAGGCTTGTCCCTTTACGGCACGAAGAGGCACGAAAGTTATATCGAATTGCGATAATATCATTGACCATCGGCAAGTCTGCCGGAAAGCGTTGGACGAGTCATCGAGTATTGCGATGGATTAAACTTCGAGATCGGGTTGACCTTATGAGAAAGCATGTAATGCACGAGCTTTTGAGCGGCGAAGATCGGGGCCGAACAATGCTTTTCGATTGCGGGATACCTTATTTCCGTCGGCGATGAAACGACGGCTTAAGTAATAAAGAGCATTTTCTTTACCCTCATCATTGACACTAGGCTAATAGGGCTCCGAGGAGTCGTCTAAAGCCGCGGTATAAAGTATTAGCGGTCTACACGAGGCCAGGGCTGCTAAGACGGGAGGTGTCATTAAGTATTGTTTAATGTCCTCGAAGGCCCTACGGCATTTCTCTTCCCAAATAAATTTGGCGTCCTTTTTAACTAGTGCGAGAAAGGCTGACACCTACGACGGGTTTGAGATAAAGCGTCGAAGATATGCCGGCTTCCCTTGAAAAGATCGTAGTTGTTTTAAGGTTTTGGGAGGCGGCATTTCTAAGATGGCTTTTATCTTTTCCGGATCGATTTCAATTCCACGATGTCGGACAACGAATCCTAAGAATTTCCGGAGGTGACGCCAGAAGGCGCATTTAAGGGATTCATCTTAAGGTTAAATTGTCTTAATCGTTCGAAAACAATTCTCGAATCATACAAGTGGTTGTCCTTTACTTTGCTTTTGATGACCACATCGTCCACGTAGCATTCGACTTGATTATGGATGAGATCATCAAAAATTCTTGTCATTGCTCTTTGGTAGGTTGCTCTGCGTTCTTCGATCCGAATGGCATCACTTGTGTAGCAAAATACTCCGATCGGCGTTACGAATGCTTGTAAGCTTTTCATCTTCGGAGCCATTTTTATTTGGTTGTATCACGAAGATCCATCCATGAATGAGAATATTTCGTGTGTTGAAGCGATGTCGATCATTAATTACGGGATCGGTAGAGGAAATTCATCTTTTGGACATGCCTTGTTTAAATCTCGAAATCCACACAAATTCGATCGACCATTCTTCTTCACGGCGGTACCACGTTGGCTAACCAAGTCGGGTATTGTTCTTCACGGACAAATTTAGCGTCTATTAGCTTCTTAACTTCGGCTATGACTTGTTGTTCGATTTCTAGACGCATTCTTACAGGACCTTGTACGGCTGGAACGAAGTAGGGTCCACTCCTAGTTTATGGATTGCGACCTGCGGAGCTAAACTCGGCATCTCATCGTAGCTCCAAGCAAAACAGTCTTTGAATTCCATTAATAACTTGATTATTTCTTTGGAGTCTTCTTTATTGAGTAAAGAGCTAACAAAGGTAGGTCTAGGCTCTTCGCTAGTACCTAAGTTAACTTCTATTAACTCATCTATTGTAGATTTGATTTCTTCTTCGAATTCGGTGGAGCGTCTCCAATTTGCAAATCTTCGAGTTCTTCGTAGTTTCCATGCGGTTTTCATTAGATTCGCGAGTGATAACCAAGCAAAATTCGGTATCATCGGCGATCCTACGTGCCGAATCCGAGACCATGCTTTGAGTTGGGTGGACGACCGGAGTTATTCCATAAATTTTCAAAACGTTGTGATTGACCTTTTGTCCATTTGTCGAGGTAAGAAACCACGTTGAATTAAATTTTGAACACGGGGAGAGTACCACTCGAAAGGCAATTCCATTAATTCGATGAAGTAGCATCTTGAGTTGTACATTATTTTCGGTTTTGGAGGAAGAAGCACCACGGTAGAATTTGATTGGTTTTGCACCACCGCTACGTACCTCTTTGACCTCCATACCCTCGATCTTATTAGAATGGATCGGGGTCAGGGTCATAGTATGTACATAGTGGTTAATCTTCTCGTACATTGATTTATATTCTTCGTTTCTTTCATCTTCGATAGGGATTTTGAATTGCGGCTTCTTTCGACTTATTGTCGCTTGCTTCTTGTTTGATTTCTCTTTCTTCTTCGAACTATCTTCCCGATCGACATTGATGGTTGGTTTCCTCATATCGATCGTCTAATGTCTCTACCACGACCTCGTCCCCGGCCTCGACCTCGGATGCGAGTTGTGGAGAAACCTTCACCATCTCGCCGTA
This sequence comes from Papilionanthe hookeriana x Papilionanthe teres, assembly GCA_022702705.1. NCBI lineage: Eukaryota > Viridiplantae > Streptophyta > Magnoliopsida > Asparagales > Orchidaceae > Papilionanthe > Papilionanthe hookeriana x Papilionanthe teres. The sequence goes on along the minus strand of CM040432.1, from coordinate 61,964,258 downwards.
AGGGAGTGGTGAGTGACTGTTGGACTAGAACTTCGGGTTCTTCGTTGTCCGAACTTTCTTTGCTTCATTTGTTATGGTATCTACGGAGAAGATCGTTTTCTTCGGTGGTGCATAATAAGTTGCATCCTCGTGGATTCCAATTTCATGTACGGAGAATGGTTGTAAGTCACCTTTGATGCACTTGTTCCCCTCCATCGTAGTACTTGATGCAGCGATGTAGAGATGATGGTACCATCCTGTTTTCATGTATCCATGGTCGGCCAGGTAGAGCGTTGAACGACGTTTCGAATCGATTATGTGAAATTTCGCGGTTGTCTTTGCTAAGTCACCGGTCTTCATCGATAGCGTTATTGAGCCGAGGGCTCTTTCTCCTTTACGGTTGAATCCTCTTAATAACATTTTGTCGCCTCGAGCTCGCGGGCATCGATTTCCAAGTATGCTTTAGCGTTCGAAGATTCATTATATTGATTGATGCTCCTGGATCCACCAATACTGCGGAGAGTGTAAATCTTCCGATTGTAGCGAAATGTACAACGGTCGGTTGTGATCTGCTTGTCCCAAGTAGTAGGTCGTCGTCCGTGAAGGTAACACCTCGTTGTTCCTTTAACGAGCAAACCTCATCTAAGGACTCTCCGGCCATTTGAGCTAAGCAAATTTACGGATCAAGTAAGGCCTTGATCGGAGCTTCTCTCATCTCCTTTGATAAGATGAGAGCGTCGTAGATGCTTGGTTTGGTCGGTAGTTTCCTAAGATGGGCTAGCACGTTGTAGTCCACTTTGTTTTCATGTGTCTCTGCTTCTTCTCGAATGGGTATTTCTTCTGTTGGGGTTGGTTCTTCTCGAACAACCACACCTTTCCTTTGTCTTTTGGACCCATTCTCGGAGGTAGAACTTTTCCACTCCTTAAGTTGACTTCGTAATTTCCTACGAATCTATTGTTGAGCTTGCTGGGTGTCTTTTCTTGAATCGGAATGACGGGCTCTTCGGATTAGCTTCGAGTCCGAAGGCTCTAACTCTATCGTGGTTGGAGCTCCTCGAAACTCGCGAGATAGATTCGTTGCTTGTTGAACTCTCGTAGCCTCCTTGATGGATGTCTTCTTCGTTATTTTGCTTGTCGAGATCGTGTATGATTTGAGAATTGTCGTTGGTATCGAAATCGATATCCGGATTATCGTTAGTTACGTAATCGTTAGAAACGGTCAAAACGTAGCTGACGCCATCACCCTTATCATTATATGATCCCACCGAAGTGAGCGAGATAATCATACGGAGTCGAGGGTTCGAGGGATTTCTCCCAGAATCGGAAACAACTATCTAGGATAAGCGGCCCCTAGTCCAGCCTTAGGTGCCTCGGTCTTCTCTTCTTCGTCGATTTTCTTCTTCTCTTTAATCGTCTCTGTTGAGGTGGTTCTTCATCGCGAGTGATAGTACCGGCTTAACGGGTTTCAACTACGAATTGAAGCTCGCACCGAAGCGGTTCGGATCGCTGTCTAAAATCTTTTTCGAAGACCTCGTCCGAGCGGTAGATCCATCCATCGTCGGTCGTATAGGGATCTATCGGAATGATGGGATCGATCGAGATAACATTGACGGAACCTCCTTTACGGGGTTCCTTCATGTACTCCTTCGGGATCGTTATATTCCCTTTCCGCAAGGTTGTCATTGAGCCGACTTTTGAAGGTAATGCAATCTTCATTTTGTGTCCGAAGCATGCGGTGGTAAGGGCGAAAGTTGGGATCACCCTTCTTGTTGACCTCTTCCGGTCTTTTAGGCTCGCGACGGTGGAAATCGGAGTCTTCATCGGACTACGGAACATTTTCGGCCTTGCTTCATTCTTGAACGGATATTCTCTTCTCAAAAGCTCTCTTAATGTACGTTGCGGACGAGGCGGTTGTTCATACTTGCGGAGATGACGTGATACGTGGGCAGGGTTCGTTGGTAGTTCTGTTGTGGTTCGTTGCGGCCGTTACGGTGGTATTTGCATCGGTTGCTTGCCTTTGTCAACTCGCTGCGACGATCCGGATTTCTTTTCAAAAGTCTTTACGAGGCTTTTGTTTATCCGATCTTGTCGGTGAAACTTAATTGCTTTGCCTCCTCTTGCAAGCTTCGGCCTTGCTTAACAACTTCTCGAAAGTCTTAATAGTGAATCCCTTGAGGAGAAGTGCTATCGGGCCGTGGATGCTTTTAAGTAAAATGCTGGCTGCATGCTTGTTCTTGCGGTTGTGGTTCACACTTCATACTTAAGTTCCTCCATCGGAGTATGTAATCCACCAAAGTTTCATTCGGCTTACGCTTCTCTACCACTAAATCACTATAGTGATGTGGTGTCGAGCTCCGGCGAATCGCTTGATGAAGAGGTTCTCTAGCTGCGAGAATGTCTTACTCGAACCGTTTGGTAATTCGCATACCGGTCGAAGGCGATTCCGACGGACTGGCGACGAGCTCGTCGGAAGAGTAATGCATCGCTCCCGCCGGCATTGCAACAGCGGCACGAAAGTGTGCCACATGCTTGTCGGGGGTTCCCGGTTCCGTCGAAGGTCTTAAACGAGAGGTGGTACGAAGCCTTTCGGGTATTGGACGGCGTCGAATTCTTCGGGGTAAGGTCTACCCGTCCGAATGGATGTCCCGCTCTTTGATTGTGCTAAGGCTTCTCGCTTTCTTGTTCCGCAAGTTCTTGATATCCTTTTCGGGAATCATACTTTGTGTTGTATCCTTTTAGGTGATCATCCCCATTGACGGACGTAATCTCCTTTCCTCCGTCTACTGATGTGAATGACCTCGCGGGGTGTTTCCCTTTGTGGTTGTACTTGACTGCGGAGAGTGGCCGGAGCTACGGCCATCTCTTCCATCCTTTTTGCCATTTGAGCGATCGTGTCGTCTTTCTCTTGAAGGCTGCCTTCTCATCGGTTCGGCTCCTCTCTTTCTGCGAGTTGCGGGAGCACCTTGCGAAGGCGATGAAGCTCGTGTCTCGACCATGTTGATTTCGCGTATTCGTCGTCCATAAATTCCGATGAATCGATCTCGTCTCCGAACTTTTCTTCTCTTTCTTTTGCCGATCGTCGGATATCGGTTCTCGGCTTTTCCATGGCATCTTCTAGCGGGGCTTTACGTGTGTCTTCGTGGTTGTCGTGCGATAGTTGCGGGTCCCCTTCTCACGAGTCCCCTTCATCGCGGTAGCACTTTCTTCGGATTCGAGTCTCTGGCGAGACTTTCTTTCTCGAGTTGCTTGTTTCGATCTCGTTGCCCGGTGGTGGGACGCCATACCATCCTTCGGCGGCGGAAGGTGCTAGGACCGGATGGTGCGTCGGCCCAAATCGTTGGAAGGTGGTATCCTCCCTAATCCGTAATCCGAGACGACAACGGGCGGACTAGCCTTCATTCTTTTACTTGGCTTTTACGTCATGATGGCGGGTTCTACTCGGGGCCCGAGAGCGGGATTTGGCGGCACCCGCCACATCCTCCGTAGAATTTCGATACGGGGCGGTTTTCCTTCTTCGCTAACTTTTCTACCAAAGTTTGCGGTCGAGCAAACGGCGTAGTTCTAGTTCTTTTCTTGCGGCTATCGTTGTAATATGCGGGTTCGTGGTAATTTGGCGGCAATCTTGCGAATGTTTTCTTCATCTTCGCGGCGGAGAGGGATGAAATGCTGCTTCCTCCCAACGAGTGGTATGTATTCGAGCGGCGGTGTATATTCGGCGATTCTGGAATTTCTTCTAGGAAAGCAATTTCGGCGACCACGGCTTCTTTAGCGATCCTTCTATTTGTTTCTTCTGCGGGTCTTTGTTAGTGACGGAATTCTTGAAGCCTGGACCCGATCTCGAAAACGGAAGGTCTTACGGGAAGATGCTGTACCCTCCGCGGTAACGGGTCCATCATAATCTTGGATTTCTTTCCCCTTTGATTTGGCAAAAGTCGGGGCAGGTGCGAAGCAACTAGACCAGGTGGGGGTAGAAAGAACGGTCCTCCTGTGGACGTCGGTACTCCTCTTAGTCGGGATCCTTTGCGGAGGAGGGAATTCTTGGGTCGACTGAGGTTGAACTCGAGCGGCGGCTCTTCGGCTTCGGATACCTTGTTCATCGGTGCGAAAGGGAGACGTTGGTGATCTTGACGTTCGTGTTTTCAAATCCTTGTCCAAATCGGATGATTCCATTGTCGGGCGACTCATCCTTATAGACGGCGAGGTCCGGTCCGTTGGTGAAGGAGAAAATCGGTTTCGGGGCTTCCATTTCGCGGGGTAGATTATGGTTGTCGGTCCCAAGTTATGCTTCTTTTCTTTAGGACGAAAAGAAAGGAATCGAAAAGAGTCCGAACTCATTCATGTTCATGTATTTATAAAAAGGAATCACTTATTAAAGAATCACTTATTAGAGGTTTGTTTATTTAGAACGGAGTGTTCGAAAGGTGTAGAGAAGGTAAGGAATCGAATCGGAGTTGGAAAGGAAAAGAGAGTCTTAAGCAAGACTTCTCGACTCGAAGGATCACTCTAAACTAACACTTATTGGGGGTCCGCCCCACCTCGGAAATGAGGTAAAAGGATCTCGGAACCTCTCTGTTTAGGGGTGTCTAAACGGTGGCTCCTAAATCCGAGAGAATGTTGGTTATACTTGTTCGAGGTAGAAATGAACACGGTATTCCAACGGAAAGAAGGGTAGTTTGATCCATAAGGGATATGGATACACTACTGGATTTTTGAAAGCGAGATTATTTGATTAAAATGGAGAGAGGAACTATTCCCAAGTGAGTCGCCGGAAGTATGTCGGCGTATTTTTTAGGTTATGTGTTTTATTTTGAAAAGGGGGTCGCCTTACGAAATTGTCGGCGAATTTTAATTTAATTTAAATAAATAATTTGAAAAGTAGTATTTGATTTTGAAAATAATTTTAAATTTGAAAATTTTAAGATATGAAATCGAACCGATCTCACATCCCGAATAGTTTATATAAACGAGCGCCGCACCATGAACCGTGTATCTATCCTGAAGAATAAACACGCTTGCTTGATAATGGGGCTCGATTAAATAAACTAGAAAGGTTTGTGACATCCGTTTGGTCTGCGAACCAATTTTATAAGTCGACAAATTCCACAGCTTAATATGAAACTATTAAACGGGGTTTATATTACACAGGTTCTTAAAGTTCCCTATAAGGGCAAGCCCTATAGTTAATTACATCTTAAGTGACGGGAATCACCTAAGAAAACTCTCGATAATAATCGATAATTCGCTCTCGAGAATTTCGAAGTTTAAGTTTTCGAAGGGTTGAATTTTGGAATTTCGATAGGGAATGGATCGAATTTGGAACATTTTTATTTTGGGAATTCAAAGGAAGAAAAGTAGGAGAAATTACGGATTCGAAGTGAACTTCGGTAATCTCCCGACTATCCTATTGTTTGGCTTGGATTTAGGAAAGTCCTAATGTTTATTTAATGTTTTAATCTTGCCGATTTTAATTAATTAGGGCTTATATTTATATGATAGAATCATACAAATTGCACTAGAAGATATGAGGGTTTATGTCGTATCGGACGACTACCTCGGAATCCTAAGACCGGTTAGGGCTTAATTTGCGATACAAATGCCTAACGAAGAGTTGAGGATTTATGTTGCACTAGGCGAACTACCTCGAAGTCCTATGGCTTTGTTATTTAATTCTAAGAAAGTTTCTTGAAGTAGGTTCGAGTTTTCTTGACGACGATGGCCGTGCTGCCCACCATGCTCCGAGCTCCTTGTTGTTGCGGAGGTTTAGTTTTAGAAATCATAAATCGAGAGATGAGAGAAGTGTTTGGTTTAGAGAAGTCTTAATTTCCAAGTGTTTTTTGTGTTTTAATTAAAACGAGATCTTAAAGTTGATTAAACGAGACAGATTAAGATCCCACGGTTCCGTCATCCCGGCACCGTTATTTTCATCGAATTCACTTAGTCCGGATGAATTTGCTAAACTCGACTAAATGAGTTCCGCACTTTCATTTAGACCGTGGGAAATCCCGTTAGCAACACGTGGGTTACATCATCAGAGGTATTCCAGATCATTCAATGAGACGTTTTAATTTAGTTGTAGTTGTAGTTTTGTTGTTACTGTTTGTGATTAAATTTTGAGTTGTCTTATATTTTGAAATGTTGTGGAGGTGAATTTTATCTTGTAGTGTCTTTTATTTTAATTTTGGGTTTCGGTTTTGGTTTACGTCCTAAAGGTGTAGGTTTTCATGCAACTTGTTGTTTATCATGCAAGAAAAATAAAGTGCGTATGCGATTAAATAAATTGCGATAAAATAAAAGCGTACATGGAGGGTCTTCCCGTCATCCCAAGCTGCACTTAAAACACGGTTAGAATATTTAAGCAAGTTCTAGGTAAAGCTAAGGGAAAGGTTTATGGTTTTCTACCAAATTCTAATCCTATAGCTAGTCGTTTCTATGACGTCCAGGTTCTTTGTGTTTTTAGTTTGAAGACGATTTTCTTCATCGAAGAACAATTAAGTTCGATTGTTCTTATCAACATCTTATCATATTGAGGAAGTGCTTAGGAGAGATCCTAAACATCTTTTCGATATTTCTAGGATTGTTTTAAGTCGAAATGAATTTAATTGTGTAAATGAATCGATCGTCAGAGGTTTTGAAGTTTTGTTAACTTGCTCGGTGAACTAGGACATTTGAATGTCACTATAAGTGAAGTAACATTTCATTTAATGTTCATTTAGGAGTTATGATAACTAAAGCTCCTAAAGGCGAAAATGATTCTTAATGATTTGTGATTCAAATTTAAGTTCAAATTAATGATTTAAGTTTGGAATAGTGTTGAAGTTATCTTAGATTTATTTCTTCATGTCTTAAGTGAGGTTATTTAATTCGACTTAATTTAATTTAATTTAATTTATTTTAATTTAATTTATTTAATTTAATTTGATTTGATTTAATTTAATTCAATTTAATTTATTTGATTTAATTTCTTAATTTAATTTAATTTAATTTTAATTTAATTTAATTTAATTTTAATTTAATTTAATTTAATTTAATTTAATTTAATTTAATTTAATTTAATTTAATTTAATTTTATTTAATTTAATTTTATTTATTTATTTAATTTAATTTAATTTAATTTAATTTTATTTATTTATTTAATTTAATGTATTTAATTCATTTAATTTAATTTAATTTGTTTATTTAATTTAATTTAATTTTAATTTAATTTAATTAACTTTTAATCTTAATTTAATTTAATTTAATTGAAATTTTTTTGAAAGAGTTTAATGATTTAATTTTTATTTAATGATTAAGTCTTTTAATATTTTAAATTTGAGTTATCATTTTAATTAAGAGTTGAGTACTAATGAGATGATTAATTTAGGGATTTTTAAATTAAAGAATAAATCTCTTCCTAATAATATCCCTATTTTAATAATTCCGAATTTATTATTCTTCCGAATTCAATTAATTATTTAATTAAAGTTTAATCATTTTAAATTACTTAATGGGTTTCTACCCTTCAATTATTTAAATTTCAATCATCCAAATCAGATTAGGATCAAAATATTTTACTTGTTAATTTTTTATTAAACCTAAAGTTTTAATTAAAGGATTAAAATTTTAATTACCATTTTGCCCTTTAAGCCTAATAATTTCATAACTCACTAAATTGAACTCAAATGAACTTGAAATTTTTTATGTGACTTCACTTATGTGTCAATGAAGACATGAGAGGAGAAAATGTGATTTTTCTGTATTTAATTTATTTATATAATTATTTTTTGTAGAAAATAGAAATTTCCAAGGAAAATTCAATAATATGACCAAGGGAAAGTTTCTGTCCTTAAGAAAATTAGGGGACATTCCTAATGACCAGAGGACCACTTGGACCAAATTTTGTAATTTTTTGAATTATATTTTATTTATTAGAATTATTTTAAGTTCTGGAGTATTAATTAATTTAAAAATAAAATAAATGTTGAAAAATAAATTTTATAATTTTTAAAATTCTCTCTGATATCAAGGATTCCAGAGAACCAAACTTTACAATTTTCTGATTTTTCTTTGATTTATTATAATTATTTTGGTGAAAATGCTAGAAAATACATTTTTTAATTTTAAAATTACCCTAGAGCTTTAAAAAATTAATATCTCACTAAATAGACCTAGGAAAAATATGGGACTTGTTCCTAAGTGATTAAAATTCAAAATATAACATTTTGGTGAATTTTATTATTTTTGTGATTTTTATTATTTTTTAATTATTAAAAATATTAAAATAATATTAAAAATCAACTTTTTTAGAAAATTGAAATTTTAATTTTCTTAAACTCCCTGATATCGAGAGAGACTCCAAAACCAATTTGGTGAATTTTTGAAAGATATTTTGAAAGTTATGAATTTTTAAAGTTTAAAATGACTAAGTGGCTTAATCGACCGATTAGTGGGGCTAACTGAAGTCCAATTGACCTCAAATTTTTATGATGGGTTCCTCTGATCCTAAAGGTCAGTGGAGAATTGATTTCAAGTCAATTTGATCTATGGTTAACTCTAATTAATTAGAGACACTATTTTGGGTGTTTAAGCCGATTAGGGTTAATCTAAGTGAATTAACTCAAATCCTATTTTTCTAGGGTTCTGCTGGTCATAAGGAACATCACCAAATTTTCCTAGAATTTATTTCACAACATGCTAATTTTTGAAATTAAAATACTTAAAACAGCAACATGCATTTGAAAAATCAATAACTTTTCACAGAGATGGCCTGCGACCTTGGAAAATTCGGGGAATGTTCCCAAGTTCGGAGGCTTCAAAAGCCCTATGGTCTCATGCCATGGTGAATTGTATACATGCATGGAGAATTAAAACGATGCGAGGAGTAAATAATTAATTAAAAATAAAATACTTGGACAAAATTAATTAATTTCTTTTCCACATTATTCTCCTCGTTCATTCGAAGCGAGGGGTATTTTTATTTTATTTTTGTGATTTTTCTACACGAAGATATGGATTTTTAAAGTTTAGGGAATTAAATAAATAGGAAAATATTCCTATTTATCTACTTATCCACGCGGCGCCGCGTCGGCCTCGGCGGCTCCGAAATGCCGCGTGGCGCGCTCCCGTTCGACGCCGCCATCGAGTCGGCAACCCGGGCCCCGCGGTTCTCGTACCGTCTCCTGGTCCGACGCCATCCGAGCCGTCCGTCCGCGCGTGTATTAAATGGACGGCATCCGTTCATCGTCCATGGCCGGTGTGATCCCGTGAGCCGTCCACACTCTAACCTAAGAACTCGCTCGATTCTCGATGGATTTTCGTGTTCTTATGCTCTCATGGATTCGTCTTGAAGAGACGAACACATCCATACGGTAAACATGCATTGAAATTAAGGCATTTGAAATGGAGAATCTCCGAAGCTCGGGATGAAGAATTAGCTCATACCTTTGCTCGGAGAAGTGAAGCTTCGATCGAGAGTTGTTGCACCTTCGATTGGATCTGGCGAGGCTCCGGATGAAGTCTCTGAGTGCGGTGAATTGTGCAGGTTGAACTTCGACCACGGTGATCACAAAGCTTGGAGTACGGAGCAAGCTGGGTGGCACTGGAGATGGGGCTTTTGTTGGTGGACACCTTCCCTTGGTGCAGTGAAGGTGTAGGACCAATCGATTTGGGGATTGGTTCACTGTGGGGAAGTGTCCTGGTTTTGGGCTTGGATTTCGACTGCGAAATTGAGCTCGCGAGAGAAGAAATGGCGGGGGATCTCACTGGGGATCAAGTGCTCTGTGTATGAGGAGGGGTGCGGAACAATTTTGGCGAGTTTTGGCAAGGTTTGTGCGACTCTCCTCTCATGGCCGAGAGGGGGTGGTGTTTAAATAGGCATGGTTGGAGGGCCTCCCGGGGGAGTTGAGGGCTTGGGATCGGTGTGCTGCGGTGAGGGAAGAACGGCCATGGTGGCCACTTGGGCATGGGGCGGCTCGGCGAGGGAGAATTTCGAATGTTGGCTCACTCCCGAGGTCTCGGGCATGGCGTTTTCCGGCGGTCGGGTGGCCGGCCGGCCGAGCATGGGTCACCCTCGAGGTCGGAGTGGGTCGGGGGCTGGAGGTTTGTGCGATCGATTGGCGATTGCCATGTGTAAAGGGTTTGAATCAAAGTGGAATGGGAAAGGGCTTAGTTTTGGCTCTAAATGGGTCAACCCTTGGTTTTGGGTTAGGTGCACCCTCCGAGGCCTGATTTGGGCTGAGGGAAAGTCGACTTGGATCGGCTTGATTGAGTGAGGTCGAAGTCACGATCCAAGTACGATTAGGCTTAAGCATGGTTAAGGGGAGACATGGGAGTGGTTAATTACTCTTAAGAGAATTATTGAAAGGGCCTCCTCCTTTTGCCATTATGGCTATGGTGACAGTGTCAAGAGGCTTTCATGGCTTACATGTGGCTTGTGCATGGCTTCATGGCTCACCTTTGGCTTGGGGAAAGCTTGGGTCGATTTCATGAAAATGGGTTTTAGGAATATTTTGGTATATTTTGGTGCGAATTTGGCATGGTGCTTGATTTGGAATTATTTGATGATGGAATTGAAACTTAGGGAATGATTTTCATTAAATGGATGACAAATGAAAATGTCATATGGGCTTTAGGATCAATTTTGGGCTCATTGAAATTTGGTTTTAGATGGGCTTTTAAATGGTTTAGGAAAGTGGGCTTTTGAATTTTAAAATGGATTTTGGGATGAAATTTTGGTAAAGGCTTGGGCCAAATAATTGTTGAGTTTGGTTTAGGGATGCTTCATGAGTGGTTTGAAACAAATTTGAGGTGATTTGGGTTTGAATTGGGTTGGATATGGGCTTTTTGGTAAAGAGGCTAAGGTGGGCCGAAATGGGCTACCATGGGCCAAAGTTGGGCTAGAGTTGAAGTTGATGTGAAATTAATGTTGGGAAATGTTTATGGGAGTGTTTCAAAGAGGTTTTGGCTTTGGTTGGGTTTTGATTTTGGGATTTGGGCTCATTTGGGCTAGGTTTGGGTTTAGGTCGAAATTGGGCCTTTTGATTTTGGGTTGAATTTGAGTGGGGTTTGGGTCTAAATTTTGAGCAAATCATGTTAGTGTTTTGTTCATGGGGATGTTAAGGAAGGTTTAGAAAAGATTTGGGGTTAATTGGAGTTGAATTGGGTGAGTTTGGGTTAGGTTTGGGTCATAGGTCCAAATTGGGCTTTAAGGCCAAAAGTGAAATTGGATTCAAATGTCAATCAAATTAGGCTTGTATTTGGTCTAGATTGGTGTTGGGGATGTTGAATTGAAGTTTAGAATTGAATTGGACCAAAATTTGGATCAATTGGGTAGGTTTGGTTTGACATTGGGTTTACTTTGGGTTAAAATGGGTCGAATTGGGGGTTTTGACAAAAGTGGGGTAAATTGACAAAATTGGCCCATGGTGTAGTTGAACAAAATGAAATTGGGAATATTTGGGATTTTCTGGAATTTTCTGGGAATTTTCTGAATTTTTGGATTTTTGGGTCGAAAAGGGGTATTTTGGGTATTTGGAAGGTATTGGGAGGGTATTCTTGGAATTTTTGGTATTTTTGGCTATGGAATGATCAATTTGAGTGATGTGGAAATGTTTGGGATTGATTTTGGAGGAATTTTGGGTAATTTGGAAATTTTTGAGAAATTTGGGTAGTTTCGAGGGCATTTGGTAGGGTTGGTGGGTGTAGGGTCCGGGGGTCGAAAATTGAAAATTTGGAAAATTGAAGATTGGGTGGATGTAAGTGAAATGAAATCATTTTTGTTGAGCCATGAAGCCATATCAAGCTCATATGAGCCATGAAGGGACTCATTTGAGGCATTCATCTATGTTGTTCCTAACCTCTAGCGCGGGGCTTAGGGGTTAAGGACCATCCATGTGAATCACCTACATGAGTCGGGAAGTCGAGTTAGGTATAGGGTGTGGTTTTAGGAGGTGTAGTGTATGAAGTGTAGTGTATGTGCAAGTCGGCCCTTCACCGGACCGAGGCCGCCTGGGGCGATCTAAGGCCGAAGAGTCACATAGGAACTCATCCTTTAAACTTCCACATTTGATTTCGACCCTCACAGGTGATTAGGGGTCTATAGTCGAGTTTGTGGAGTTTGCGGGGAGTTTAGAAGTGGTTTGAATTTCTAAAAGGTGGGTCCCGATTCTAGTCCTCTAAGATAGTCGAAGGAAAAGCCTGAGGCTAGATCCTAAGTACTAAAGAGAAGAAGAAGACCTCATCGAAAATGAGGTCGACAAATGGACCCCCGATAGGTGTGGTGAGCTGACGGAGCACACCGCGCGTATTGGTGTTGACCGAAGCGATCAACAAAACCAACACGGATGTCCGAGTAACAAACTTAGGACGAAGTAGAAGAATTTCCGTGGGGAGTGTCGAGTATATCTCCGGAGCTGGAGATTCTTGAACTCTCGGCTGGGGAAAGGAAAAGGAGGTGAATCCCAAATCACATGATTTGGGAGAATTTCGATTTAGATTTTATTTTGTTTCATGTTCGAGTCACGATGCGTGAGTTTAGATTTCGATTTGGAGTTTTAATTTAGATTGAAGTTTGTCGAGATTAATTTGAAGGGATTTGATTTGAAATGAAAATTGGAATTTTGAAGTTTTAGATGTAACATCTTCGACTCCAAAAGAAGATCGAATCGATTAGATCGAGTCATTACAATGAGGAAAGATCTCGGAGTAATGTGGTATTGGATGTAAAATCCTTAACCTCGAAGAGTTTGATTTGATGTATTTCGGTGCAATAGGGAAAAGAATCCTAAAGCGAGTGCGAGTCTTGGATGTAAAATCCTCGACCCAAAGTTTGAATTCGATGTATTTCGGTGCAATAGGAAGAGAATCCTAAAGCGAGTGCGGTCTTGGATGTAAAATCCTCGACCCAAAGGTTTGAATTTGATGTATTTCGGTGCGATAGGAAGAGAATCCTAAAGCGAGTGCGGTCTTGGATGTAAAATCCTCGACCCCGAGAGTTTGAATTTGATGTATTTCGGTGCGATAGGAAGAGAATCCTAAAGCGAGTGCGATCTTGGATGTAAAATCCTCGACCCAAAAGTTTGAATTTGATGTATTTCGGTGCGATAGGAAGAGAATCCTAAAGCGGTGCGGTCTTGGATGTAAAATCCTCGACCCGAAAGGTTTGAATTTGATGTATTTCGGTGCGGTAGGAAGAGAATCCTAAAGCGGTGCGAGTCTTGGATGTAAAATCCTCGACCCGAAGAGTTTGAATTTGATGTATTTCGGTGCGATAGGAAGAGAATCCTAAAGCGGTGCGGTCTTGGATGTAAAATCCTCGACCCAAAGGTTTGAATTGATGTATTTCGGTGCGATAGTGAAAAGAATCCTAAGCGATGCGGTCTTGGATGTAAAATCCTCGACCCGAAAGTTTGAAATTTGATGATGAAGATTGATGTGAGATCCTGGAAAGATCGAATTTGAATTTGAAATTTGATAAAGATTTGGAATCTGGAAAGTTGAATTTGAATTTGATAAGTTTGGAATCGAAAGATTTGAATTTGAATTGATAGATGGAATGCGGAAAGATCGAATTTGAAATTTGATAGAGATTTGGAATGCTGGAAAGATTGAATTTGAATTTTGATATTTGAAATGATGAGTTTGAACTCGGTTGAAATTTGATTTAAGATTTGATTTGAAATTTGGAAGATGAAATTTGAAGTTTGATCGAGATTGGATTCGAAATTTGATTGAGAATTTGATTTAACATTCTTGTTGATTTTGTTTATCCTTTAATGATTCAAATTTTATTTTGTTGTTTATTTAATGTTCATGTGAATTTGGTGTTTGTCATTTTTTAGATTTTTTTTTAGAAAGTTTTCTTTTATCTTTTTTTTTGTTTTATTTCTTTTACATTTCTTTGTTCGAAGTTCATTTAACTTTAATGGCGTTTCCCGATCAATTTGCACAAAAGAGGTGAAGGCCGAAAATGTGACATGGTCACTTTCATTCCAATCATGTTGAAGATACATCGTACAACTTGATGCGGAATATATTTCATACAATCCATGTAGACTCGAAACGGACTGTGTATGATCTTTGTCGATCCATCTAAAGAAGCATCCGTCAAAAGTCCATGTACGAATAGTGAGATACATGGTCGATAACATCACCTTCCAAGCCATCCTTGGCGAGGATGCCGTATGGATGTACATTGGAGGTGTGATATTTTCCATGTAACTCACGAGCTCGTAAGGTCGGAGGCTTTCTAGCTCCGGGTGCAGGTTGGAAATGGTAAGGTATCTTTCTGTCGTCCATCCTCCTGAACGTAACTGAAATCCTCTTCACTGGTACTCCTGGTATGCAATGCTTGGCGATATCTGCTCCGTTACCCTTCAGTATCATGACGGAACCTACCGGTAGTGGTATCTTCACTGGCCCTCGGAACTCACCTGGGCCCGCTATCCGGAGGTCAGATCCGAACATGATGTTGCACTCGCTCAGGAAAGAGACTGTGCAGAAAGGCTCGACAAAGTCATGGTGATCGATGTGTGGGGGTATACGATCACTCTGTTTGTAGATGTTGATGATGCGGTATTGGGTATGCGGTCTGCGGCGGTACCCTCCATGTTATCAATCTCTTTACCATTCTCTTGATGACTAATGGCATCGGGTCCACTTGCCCATGACGGAGTATTCCGGCGGGTTTCCCTTCTGTCCTCGACGAAGTTGTAACGGCATCCACATTGTATTGTGATTCTTCCTTTCCACGGCATCCATCTCCGGGGCTACGAGTATGTGTTTTCCCTTAGGCGGCTGCTCGGCCGGTCTTTTCAAATCCGGATGCAATCCACGATTTGTTGCTTGCTCATACTACGAGAATACGTCCGTATGTAATTCGAGGCCCTCCAGGTATATTGATTCTTACGCCTCTAATCCTTTCAAAGTATTCGAAAGGTTTTCTTTTCGACATTTTGCATTCTCTCCGGCTCGTATTCGGAATGATCGCGGATGGCGAGGCCTTGTGACATATTGTGGGATATAAGGTTCGATCCCTTCACGTTCTCACTGCATACCTCGGCTCCTCGGGGATGATGTACGTCGGGACATCCCCGGGGTTGCTCTGCAACAAGGTCATGCATCATCTGGTGGTTCTATCCGGTGGCGTGGTAGCCTTCTTTCTTCGGTCTTTGTGAGATTTCTCCGGTTCTTTCTGTCATCCTAGGAGGTGGCCTCCTTTCTTCGAGTTCTGGTGAGCCGGTGTCCTTGAAGTGTATGCAGCGACATTAGCAAGCTGCCTCGTCGTCGTCGATCCGCAGCTAGTTTTGTCAACATCTTACGGATACGGCGATTCTTATTTCTTCGTTGCGTTGCTGTGAGAGTAGCTCTCCGAACTTCTTGAATCTCTGTGGGCGCGGCGCTGACAAGCCGGCCCTCTGCTGTAGCGACTACAGACTTCATTTTCTTATCTTCTTGATATTTGTCTTTCTTTTCTTGTTCTTTGGATTGGTGGCTTGGGCCACCCACTTTCATCCTTGTATGTCGAGGCGGTTCTTCTCGGTCAACCGGGACCCGGTCACTTTCCTCGTCTTGTAGGCCTGCCGGTGCGAAATGCGAGTCGATCTCGATTATCGCTCCATCTTTCACCCTCTTTTCATCGAGTGCGAGGCTTACGCCATTCTTAAAGTTCGAGACCAACCGCCCGCTCGACATTTCCTGCGAAAAGACAAGGAAAAGGATCGGGAGTGCATGCTAAGAACAAGAACATCAAGAAAATGTTTATTAAAGACATCTTGTTTTATTATTATTCTTATATTTTCAAACTTAACGGGAATGAAGTGGGATAAGATCGGGTAAGAGATTTTGATTTGGAAAAGAAAACAAGGAAAATTTTATTGTCGAGATTTTATTTATTTTAGCACATTTTTGTCATTTTTGGGTTCGGACCCAGTCATAAGTAATCACTTCACCCGTGCTTCTAGGGATGGAAAGTTCATTCCTTCGAAACATCAGGTAGCGTAGTACTTTTTCAAGTATCGTCCATTGATCGGAAGCATATGTCGTTCTCCCTGGCAATTCACTATGTGGTAGGAACCTCCGAGTATGCTTGCTTCGACCACGAAACGGTCCTTCCCGAGTGGGTTCGAATTTTCCTCCTATCTTGCGGTGTGCGAGAATAGGTCTCTTGAGAACGAGAACTAAATCACCGACTTTGAAGGTTCTTGGGCGGACCGGTTTATCATGAGCTCGAATCATCTTAGCTTGGTATAATTCTAAATTACTGTTGCGGCTGCAAGTCTTTTCCCTTCCGGGCTCTCTAATTCTTCGAGTCGTAATTTGGCGTTCTCTTCTGTTGTGATTTTATTTGCAAGCTGCGATTACGAGTGAAGGAGGCTGAACCTCTAAAGGTAACATCTTGCCTCGGACCCATACACCGGAGCGTAAGGTGTAGCTTGCGTAGGAGTTACGAAGGTTGTCCAGGTAGGCCCATAAGGCTTCTAACAACTTCTCGTGCCAATTTCTCTTATTGTCGTCTAAAGTCTTCTTTAAAATTTGAACGAGAGTTTTATTAAAAGCCTCGGTGAGGCCGTTTGCTCTTGGGTAGTAAATTGTTGAATATCGCCGGTCGATTCCGTGTCTCCGACAAAATTGTTGATTTGTGTGCTTCGAAGGCTGACCGATTATACGAGATGATCTGCGCGGCACCCGAAACGGTAGACGACTTGGTTCTTGAAAAATTGTAGCACGTGATGTGCTTTCACTTCTCTTAGTGGAACTGCCTCTGCCCACTTGGAAAAGTAATCTGTAGCTGCAAGAATGAAGCGATGTCCTTTTGACGACGGCGGTTCTATTGGACCCACTATATCCGTGCCCCGACATTCGAATGGCCGCGATGCGATTGTCGGATGTAGCACATTTGGAGGTTGGTGTAGAACCACTCCGTGCACTTGGCAGCGGTGACGGCTCTTGGCGATTTTCATGCGGTCGGTCATCATCGAGGGCCGGTAGTACCCTAGTCTTTTAATTTTCATTTTCATCTTTGGACCCGGTCGGTGAGCGCCACGAGTCTGAATGCACCTCTTTAACAATTTCACGGGCTTCGGACCCGCTTAGGCACCTTAGCCACATTTGATCAAAAGACCTTCGTATAATGTGTTGTTTATTAGTGCGTAGGACGAGTTCTTTTCTTGATCGATGGGCTAACGACCTATCCTGCAGTAGTTTTTCTGTTTGTAGGTAATCCATCGATGGTTGTCGCCGATCTTCCGTGTTTTACATCACTTCTTGCATGATTGATCCTTCTTCCTTTTCGGTCTGTGTATCGTGTCGATGTCGAGTTGTGATAGGACACGGCGTCAAGTGAGCGGCACTTCCAGCGATTCATCTTGCAAACGAGGAAAATTCCTTTGCGAGACGGGCTAGCGCATCCGCTAGAGCGTTTTCTTTTACAGGAATTTTGTAAATTGTCACATTCGGAATCTGTTCAACAATTTGTATGGCATACTTGGAAGTATTGCTCGAGTCTTGGTTTTAAAATTCTGTATTGTCCGGCGATACGTTGAATGATTAGCTTGTGAATCTCCGTAGATGTTGATGTACGTTATCCCCATTTGAATGGTTAATTCCGATCCCGTTATGAGGGCTTCGTATTACGCTTCGTTGTTTGTACACGGCTACGTCGAGTGGTAGGAGTATCTTAACATCCCCGCTCCAGGTGTTATAAAGATTAGCCCGATTCTGCCTTACCGGGCACTATCACTTGCGATTCTTCGTCTTTGTGCGTCGAAGATGCTCCGTCGAAATATAATTCCCAACGTCGATCATCGAGGTCTTCTAGGTTCATTATTTGTTCATCGGCGGATCGTCATTGAGAGGAGATTCTGCCGACGAAGGGTGTCTTTGCGAGGAAGTACTGCTAAGGCTTGTCCCTTTACGGCACGAAGAGGCACGAAAGTTATATCGAATTGCGATAATATCATTGACCATGCGGCAAGTCTGTCGGAAAGCGTTGGACGAGTCATCAAGTATTGCGATGGATTAAACTTCGAGATCGAGTTGACCTTATGAGAAAGCATGTAATGCACGAGCTTTTGAGCGGCGAAGATCGGGGGCCGAACAATGCTTTTCGATTGCGGGATACCTTATTTCCGTCGGCGATAAACGACGGCTTAAGTAATAAAGAGCATTTTCTTTACCCTCATCATTGACACAGGCTAACAGGGCTCAGAGAAGTCGTCTAAAGCCGCGGTATAAAGTATTAGCGGTCTACACGAGGCCAGAGGCTGCTAAGACGGGAGGTGTCATTAAGTATTGTTTAATGTCCTCGAAGGCCCTACGGCATTTCTCTTCCCGAATAAATTTGGCGTCCTTTTTAACTAGTGCGAGAAAGGTGACACCTACTCGACGGGTTTGAGATAAAGCGTCGAAGATATGCCGGCTTCCCTTGAAAAGATCGTAGTTGTTTTAAGGTTTTGGGAGGCGGCATTTCTAAGATGGCTTTTATCTTTTCCGGATCGATTTCGATTCCACGATGTCGGACAACGAATCCTAAGAATTTCCGGAGGTGACGCCGAAGGCGCATTTTAAGGGATTCATCTTAAGGTTAAATTGTCTTAATCGTTCGAAAACAATTCTCAAATCATACAAGTGGTTGTCCTTTACTTTGCTTTTGATGACCACATCGTCCACGTAGCATTCGACTTGATTATGGATGAGATCATCGAAAATTCTTGTCATTGCTCTTTGGTAGGTTGCTCTGCGTTCTTCGATCCGAATGGCATCACTGTGTAGCAAAATACTCCGATCGGCGTTCGAATGCTTGTAAGCTTTTCATCTTACGGAGCCATTTTTATTTGGTTGTATCACGAAGATCCATCCATGAATGAGAATATTTCGTGTGTTGAAGCGATGTCGATCATTAATTGCAGGATCGGTAGAGGGAATTCATCTTTTGGACATGCCTTGTTTAAATCTGCGAAGTCCACACAAATTCGATCGACCATTCTTCTTCTAGTTGGTACCACGTTGGCTAACCAAGTCGGGTATTGTTCTTCACGGACAAATTTAGCGTCTATTAGCTTCTTAACTTCGGTATGACTTGTTGTTCGATTTCTAGACGCATTCTTCGGGACCTTGTCGGCTGGAGCAGTAGGGTCCACTCCTAGTTTATGGATTGCGACCTGCGGAGCTAAACACAGCATCTCATCGTAGCTCCAAGCAAAACGGTCTTTGAATTCCATTAATAACTTGATTATTTCTTTGGAGTCTTCTTTATTGAGTAAAGAGCTAACAAAGGTAGGTCTAGGCTCTTCGCTAGTACCTAAGTTAACTTCTATTAACTCATCTATTGTAGATTTGATTTCTTCTTCGAATTCGGTGGAGCGTCTCAATTTGCAAATCTTCGAGTTCTTCGTAGTTTCCATGCGGTTTTCATTAGATTCGCGAGTGATAACGCAAGCAAAATTCGGTATCATCAGGCGATCCTACGTGCCGAATCCGAGACCATGCTTTGAGTTGGGTGGACGACCGGAGTTATTCCATAAATTTTCAAAACGTTGTGATTGACCTTTTGTCCACTTGTCGAGGTAAGAAACCACGTTGAATTAAATTTTGAACACGGGGAGAGTACCACTCGAAAGGCAATTCCATTAATTCGATGAAGTAGCATCTTCGAATTGTACATTATTTTCGGTTTTGGAGGAAGAAGCACCACGGTAGAATTTGATTGGTTTTGCACCACCGCTACGTACCTCTTTGACCTCCATACCCTCGATCTTATTAGAATGGATCGGGGTCAGGGTCATAGTATGTACATAGTGGTTAATCTTCTCGTACATCGATTTATATTCTTCGTTTCTTTCATCTTCGATAGGGATTTTGAATTGCGGCTTCTTTCGACTTATTGTCGTTGCTTCTTGTTTGATTTCTCTTTCTTCTTCGAACTATCTTCCCGATCGACATTGATGGTTGGTTTCCTGCGATCCGATCGTCCTAATGTCTCTACCACGACCTCGTCCCGGCCTCGACCTCGGATGCGAGTTGTGGAGAAACCTTCACCATCTCGCCGTAAGGGAGTGGTGAGTGGCTGTTGGACTAGAACTTCGGGTTCTTCGTTGTCCCGAACTTTCTTTGCTTCATTTGTTATGGTATCTGCTGGAGAAGATCGTTTTCTTCGGTGGTGCATAATAAAGCTTGCATCCTCGTGGATTCCAATTTCATGTACGGAGAATGGTTGTAAGTCACCTTTGATGCCGTTGTTCCCCTCCATCGTAGTACTTGATGCAACGATGTAGAGATGATGGTACCATCCTGTTTTCATGTATCCATGGTCGGCCGAGTAGAGCGTTGAACGACGTTTCGAATCGATTATGTGAAATTTCGCGGTTGTCTTTGCTAAGTCACCGGTCTTCATCGATAGCGTTATTGAGCCGAGGGCTCTTTCTCCTTTACGGTTGAATCCTCTTAATAACATTTTGTCGGCCTCGAGCTCGCGGGCATCAATTTCCAAGTATGCTTAGCGTTCGAAGATTCATTATATTGATTGATGCTCCTGGATCCACCAATACTGCGGAGAGTGTAAATCTTCCGATTGTAGCGAAATGTACGACGGTCGGTTGTGATCTGCTGTTCCAAGTAGTAGGTCATCGTCCGTGAAGGTAACACCTCGTTGTTCCTTTAACGAGCAAACCTCATCTAAGGACTCTCCGGCCATTTGAGCTAAGCAAATTTCGGATCGAAGTAAGGCCTTGATCGGAGCTTCTCTCATCTCCTTTGATAAGATGAGAGCGTCGTAGATGCTCGGTTTGGTACGGTAGTTTCCTAAGATGGGCTAGCACGTTGTAGTCCACTTTGTTTTCATGTGTCTCTGCTTCTTCTCGAATGGGTATTTCTTCTGTAGGGTTGGTTCTTCTGACGAACGACCACTACCTTCCCTTTGTCTTTTGGACCCATTCTCGGAGGTAGAACTTTTCCACTCCTTAAGTTGACTTCGTAATTTCTTCGAATCTATTGTTGAGCTTGCCGGTGTCTTTTCTTGAATCGGAATGACGGGCTCTTCCGGATTAGCTTCGAGTACGAAGGCTCTAGCTTCTATCGTAGTTGGAGCTCCTCGAAACTCGCGGATAGATTCGTTGCTTGTTGAACTCTCGTAGCCTCCTTGATGGATGTCTTCTTCGTTATTTTGCTTGTCGAGATCGTGTATGATTTGAGAATTGTCGTTGGTATCGAAATCGATATCCGGATTATCGTTAGTTACGTAATCGTTAGAAACGATCAAACGTAGCCGACGCCATCACCCTTATCATTATATGATCCCACCGAAGTGAGCGGATAATCATACGAGTCGGGGGTTCGAGGGATTTCTCCCGAATCGGAAACAACTATCTGAGGATAAGCGGCCCCTAGTCCAGCCTTAGGTGCCTCGGTCTTCTCTTCTTCGTCGATTTTCTTCTTCTCTTTAATCGTCTCTGTTGAGGTGGTTCTTCCATCGCAAGTGATAGTACCGGCTTAACGAGGTTTCGAACTTCGAATTGAAGCTCGCACCGAAGCGGTTCGGATGCTTGTCTAAAATCTTTTCGAAGACCTCGTCCGAGCGGTAGTCCATCCATCGTCGGTCGTATAGGGATGCATCGGAATGATGGGATCGATCGAGATAACATTGACGGAACCTCCTTTACGGGGTTCCTTCATGTACTCCTTCGGGATCGTTATATTCCCTTTCGCGAAGGTTGTCATTGAGCCAACTTTTGAAGGTAATGCAATCTTCATTTTGTGTCCGAAGCATGCGGTGGTAAGGGCGAAAGTTGGGATCACCCTTCTTGTTGACCTCTTGCGGTCTTTTAGGCTCAGCAGTGGAAATCCGGAGTCTTCATCGGAGCTACGGAACATTTTCAGCCTTTGCTTCATTCTTGAACGGATATTCTCTGCTCAAAAGCTCTCTTAATGTACGTTGCGGACGAGGCGGTTGTTCATATTGCGGAGATGAGTGATAGTTGGGCCGGGGTTGTTGGTAGTCTGTTGTGGTTCTTTGCGGCCGTTACGGTGGTATTTGCATCGGTTGCTTGCCTTTGTCAGCTGCTTGCGACGATCCGGATTTCTTTTCAAAAGTCTTTACTGGGCTTTTGTTTATCCGTCTTGTCGGTGAAACTTAATTGCTTTGCCTCCTCTTGCAAGCTTCCGGCCTTGCTTAACAACTTCTCAAAAGTCTTAATAGTGAATCCCTTGAGGAGAAGTGCTATCGGGCCATGGATGCTTTTAAGTAAAATGCCGACTGCATGCTGTTCTTGTAGTTGTGGTTCACACTTCATACTTAAGTTCCTCCATCGGAGTATGTAATCCACGAAGTTTCATTCGGCTTCTGCTTCTCTACCACTAAATCACCTATAGTGATGTGGTGTTGAGCTCCGGCGAATCGCTTGATGAAGAGGTTCTCTAGCTGCGAGAATGTCTTAACCGAACCGTTTGGTAATTACGCATACCGGTCGAAGGCGATTCCGACGGACTGGCGACGAGCTGTCGGAAGAGTAATGCATCGCTCCGCCGGCATTGCGACAAGCGGCACGAAAGTGTGCCACATCTTTGTCGGGGGTTCCCGGTTCCGTCGAAGGTCTTAAACGAGAGGTGGTACGAAGCCTTTCGGGTATTGGACAGCGTCGAATTCTTCGGGGTAAGGTCTACCCGTCCGAATGGATGTCCAGCTCTTTGATTGTGCTAAGGCTTCTGCACTTCTTTGTTCCACAAGTTCTTGATATCCTTTTCGGGAATCATACTTTGTGTTGTATCCTTTTAGGTGATCATCCCCATTGACGGACGTAATCTCCTTTCCTCCGTCTACGATGTGAATGACCTGCAGGGGTGTTTCCCTTTGTGGTTGTACTTGACTGCGGAGAGTGGCCGGAGCTACGGCCATCTCTTCCATCCTTTTCGCCATTTGAGCGATCGTGTCGTCTTTCTCTTGAAGCTGCCTTCTCATCGGTTACGGCTCCTCTCTTCTGCGCGCTGCGGGAGCACCTTGCGAAGGCGATGAAGCTCGTGTCTCAACCATGTTGATTTACGCGTATTCGTCGTCCATAAATTCCGATGAATCAATCTCGTCTCCGAACTTTTCTTCTCTTTCTTTTGCCGATCGTCGGATATCGGTTCTCGGCTTTTCCATGGCATCTTCTAGCGGGGCTTTCGTGTGTCTTCGTGGTTGTCGTGCGATAGTTGCCGGGTCCCCTTCTCACGAGTCCCCTTCATCGCGGTAGCACTTTCTTCGGATTCGAGTCTCTGGCGAGACTTTCTTTCTCGAGTCTGTTGTTTCGATCTCAGTTGCCCGGTAGTGGGACGCCATACCATCCTTCGGCGACGGAAGGTGCTAGGACCGAGATGGTGCACGTCGGCCAAATGCTTGGAAGGTGGTATCCTCCCTAATCCGTAATCCTGAGACGACAACGGGCGGACTAGCCTTCATTCTTTTACTTGGCTTTTACGTCATGATGGCGGGTTCTACTCGGGGCCCGAGACGGGATTTGGCGGCACCCGCCCTATCCTCCGTAGAATTTCGATACGGGGCGGTTTTCCTTCTTCGCTAACTTTTCACCAAAGTTTGCGGTCGAGCAAACGGCGTAGTTCTAGTTCTTTTCTTGCGGCTATCGTTGTAATATGCGGGTACTGTGGTAATTTGGCGGCAATCTTGCGAATGTTTTCTTCATCTTCTGCGGCGGAGAGGGGATGAAACCTGCTTCCTCCCAACGAGTGGTATGTATTCGAGCGGCGGTGTATATTACGGCGGTTCTGGAATTTCTTCTAGGAAAGCGATTTCGGCGGCCACAGCTTCTTTAGCGATCCTTCTATTTGTTTCTTCTCCGGGTCTTTGTTAGTGACGGAATTCTTGAGCTGGACCCGATCTCGAAAACGAGAAGGTCTTACGGGAAGATGCTGTACCCTCCACGGTAACGGGTCCATCATAATCTTGGATTTCTTTCCCCTTTGATTTGGCGAAAGTCGGGGCGGGTGCGAAACAACTAGACCAGGTGGGGGTAGAAAGAACGGTCCTCCTGTGGACGTCGGTACTCCTCTTAGTCGGGATCCTTTGCGGAGGAGGGAATTCTTGGGTCGACTGAGGTTGAACTCGAGCGGCGGCTCTTCGGCTTCGGATACCTTGTTCATCGGTGCGAAGAGGGAGACGTCGGTGATCTTGACGTTCGTGTTTTCAAATCCTTGTCCGAATCGGATGATTCCATTGTCGGGCGACTCATCCTTATAGACGGCGAGGTCCGATCCAGTTGGTGAAGGAGAAAATCGAGTTTCGGGGCTTCCATTTTGCGGGGTAGATTTTGGTTGTCGGTCCGAGTTATGCTTCTTTTCTTTAGGACGAAAAGAAAGGAATCGAAAAGAGTCCGAACTCATTCATGTTCATGTATTTATAAAAAGGAATCACTTATTAAAGAATCACTTATTAGAGGGTTTGTTTATTTAGAACGGAGTGTTGAAAGGTGTAGAGAAGGTAAGGAATGCGAATCGGAGTTGGAAAGGAAAAGAGAGTCTTAAGCAAGACTTCTCGACTCGAAGGATCACTCCTAAACTAACACTATTGGGGTCCACCCCACCTCGAAATGAGGTAAAAGGATCTCGGAACCTCTGCTGTTTATGGGTGCCTAAACAGTGGCTCCTAAATCCGAGAGAATGTTGGTTATACTTGTTCAAGGTAGAAATGAACACAGTATTCCAACGGAAAGAAGGGTAGTTTGATCCATAAGGGATATGGATACACTACCGATTTTTGAAAGCAGAATTATTTGATTAAAATGGAGAGAGGAACTATTCCCCAGCGGAGTCGCCAGAAGTTGTCGGCGTATTTTTTAGGTTATGTGATTTATTTTGAAAAGGGGTCGCCTACGAAATTGTCGGCGAATTTTAATTTAATTTAAATAAATAATTTGAAAAGTAGTATTTGATTTTGAAAATAATTTTAAATTTGAAAATTTTAAGATATGAAATCAAGCTGATCTCACATCCCGAATAGTTTATATAAACGAGCGCCGCACCACAAGCCGTGTATACTATCCGAAGAATAAACACATTCGCTTGATAATGGGGCTCGATTAAATAAACTAGAAAGGTTTGTGACATCCGTTTGGTCTGCGAACCAATTTTATAAGCCGACAAATTCCCTTGCTTAATATGAAACTATTAAACGGGGTTTATATTACCAGGTTCTTAAAGTTCCCTATAAGGGCGAGCCCTATAGTTAATTACATCTTAAGTGACGGGAATCACCTAAGAAAACTCTCGATAATAATCGATAATTCTGCTCTCGAGAATTTCAAAGTTTAAGTTTTCGAAGGGTTGAATTTTGGAATTTCGATAGGGAATGGATCAAATTTGGAACATTTTATTTTTGGAAATTCAAAGGAAGAAAGGTAGGAGAAATTACGGATTCGAAGTGAACTTCGATAATCTCCCGACTATCCTATTGTTTGGCTTGGATTTAGGAAAGTCCTAATGTTTATTTAATGTTTTAATCTTGCCGATTTTAATTAATTAGGGCTTATATTTATATGATAGAATCATACAAATTGCACAGAAGATATGAGGGTTTATGTCGTATCGGACGACTACCTCGGAATCTAAGACCAGGTTAGGGCTTAATTTGCGATGCAAATGCCTAACGAAGAGTTGAGGATTTATGTTGCACTAGGCGAAACTACCTCGAAGTCCTATGGCTTTGTTATTTAATTCTAAGAAAGTTTCTTGAAGTAGGTTCGAGTTTTCTTGACGACGATGGCCGTGCTTTGCCCACCATGCTCAGAGCTCCTTGTTGTTGCGGAGGTTTAGTTTTAGAAATCATAAATCAAGAGATGAGAGAAGTGTTCGGTTTAGAGAAGTCTTAATTTCCAAGTGTTTTTTTGTGTTTTAATTAAAACGAGATCTTAAAGTTGATTAAACGAACCGATTAAGATCCCGCGGTTCCGTCATCCGGCATCAGTTATTTTCATCGAATTCACTTAGTCCGGATGAATTTGCTAAACTCAACTAAATGAGTTCCGCACTTTCATTTAGGCAGTGGGAAATCCAGTTAGCAACACGTGGGTTACATCATCAGAGGTATTCCGATCATTCGATGAGACGTTTTAATTTAGTTGTAGTTGTAGTTTTGTTGTTACGTTTGTGATTAAATTTTGAGTTGTCTTATATTTTGAAATGTTGTGGAGGTGAATTTTATCTTGTAGTGTCTTTTATTTTAATTTTGGGTTTCGGTTTTGGTTTACGTCCTAAAGGTGTAGGTTTTCATGCAACTGTTGTTTATCATGCAAGAAAAATAAAGTGCGATGCGATTAAATAAATTAGCGATAAAATAAAAGCGTACTGGAGGGTCTTCCTGTCATCCCAGCTGCACTTAAAACACAGTTAGAATATTTAAGCAGATTCCTAGGTAAAGCTAAGGGAAAGGTTTATGGTTCTCTACCAAATTCCTAATCCTATAGCTAGTCGTTTCCTATGACGTCTAGGTTCTTTGTGTTTTTAGTTTGAAGACGATTTTCTTCATCGAAGAACAATTAAGTTCGATTGTTCTTATCAACATCCTATCATATTGAGGAAGTGCTTAGGAGAGATCCCGAACATCTTTTCGATATTTCTAGGATTGTTTTAAGTCCAAATGAATTTAATTGTGTAAATGAATCGATCGTCCAGAGGTTTTCGAGTTTTGTTAACTTGCTCGATGAACTAGGACATTTGAATGTCACTATAAGTGAAGTAACATTTTAATGTTCATTTAGGAGTTATGATAACTAAAGCTCCTAAGGGCAAAATGATTCTTAATGATTTGTGATTCAAATTTAAGTTCAAATTAATGATTTAAGTTTGGAATAGTGTTCGAGTTATCTTAGATTTATTTCTTCATGTCTTAAGTGAGGTTATTTAATTCAACTTAATTTAATTTAATTTAATTTATTTTAATTTAATTTATTTAATTTAATTTGATTTGATTTAATTTAATTCAATTTAATTTATTTGATTTAATTTCTTAATTTAATTTAATTTAATTTTAATTTAATTTAATTTAATTTTAATTTAATTTAATTTAATTTAATTTAATTTAATTTAATTTAATTTAATTTAATTTAATTTTATTTAATTTAATTTTATTTATTTATTTAATTTAATTTAATTTAATTTAATTTTATTTATTTATTTAATTTAATGTATTTAATTAATTTAATTTAATTTAATTTGTTTATTTAATTTAATTTAATTTTAATTTAATTTAATTCAACTTTTAATCTTAATTTAATTTAATTTAATTGAAATTTTTTGAAAGAGTTTAATGATTTAATTTTTATTTAATGATTAAGTCTTTTAATATTTTAAATTTGAGTTATCATTTTAATTAAGAGTTGAGTATTAATGAGATGATTAATTTAGGGATTTTTAAATTAAAGAATAAATCTCTTCCTAATAATATCCCTATTTTAATAATTCCAAATTTATTATTCTTCCAAATTCAATTAATTATTTACTTAAAGTTTAATCATTTTAAATTATTTAATGGGTTTCTACCCTTCAATTATTTAAATTTCAATCATCCAAATCAGATTAGGATCAAAATATTTTACTTGTTAATTTTTTATTAAACCTAAAGTTTTAATTAAGGATTAAAATTTTAATTACCATTTTGCCCTTTAAGCTTAATAATTTCATAACTCACTAAATTGAACTCAAATGAACTTGAAATTTTTATGTGACTTCACTTATGTGTCAATGAAGACATGAGAGGAGAAAATGTGATTTTTCTGTATTTAATTTATTTATATAATTATTTTTTGTAGAAAATAGAAATTTCCAAGGAAAATTCAATAATATGACCAAGGGAAAGTTTCTGTCCTTAAGAAAATTAGGGGACATTCCTAATGACCAGAGGACCACTTGGACCAAATTTTGTAATTTTTTGAATTATATTTTATTTATTAGAATTATTTTAAGTTCTGGAGTATTAATTAATTTAAAAAATAACATAAATGTTGAAAAATAAATTTTATAATTTTTAAAATTCTCTGATATCAAGGATTCCAGAGAACCCAAACTTTGCAATTTTCTGATTTTTCTTTGATTTATTATAATTATTTTGGTGAAAATGCTAGAAAATACATTTTTTAATTTTAAAATTACCCTAGAGCTTTAAAAAATTAATATCTCACTAAATAGACCTAGGAAAAATATGGGACTTATTCCCAAGTGATTAAAATTCAAAATATAACATTTTAGTGAATTTTATTATTTTTGTGATTTTTATTATTTTTTAATTATTAAAAATATTAAAATAATATTAAAAATCAACTTTTTTAGAAAATTGAAATTTTAATTTTCTTAAACTCCCTGATATCAGAGAGACTCCAAAACCAATTTGGTGAATTTTTGAAAGATAATTTGAAAGTTATGAATTTTTAAAGTTTAAAATGACTAAGTGGCTTAATCAACCCAATTAGTGGGGCTAACCAAGTCCAATTGACCCCAAATTTTTATGATGGGTTCCTCTGATCCTAAAGGTCAGTGGAGAATTGATTTCAAGTCAATTTGATCTATGGTTAACTTTAATTAATTAGAAACCTATTTTGGGTGTTTAAGCCAATTAGGGTTAATCTAAGTGAATTAACTCAAATCCTATTTTTCCTAGGGTTCTCTGGTCATAAGGAACATCACCAAATTTTCCTAGAATTTATTTCACAACATGCTAATTTTTGAAATTAAAATACTTAAATCAGCAACATGCATTTGAAAAATCAATAACTTTTCACAGAGATGGCCTCGACCTTGGAAAATTCAGGGAATGTCCCCAAGTTCAGAGGCTTCAAAGCCCTATGGTCTCATGCCATGGTGAATTGTATACATGCATGGAGAATTAAAACAATGCGAGGAGTAAATAATTAATTAAAAATAAAATACTTGGACAAAATTAATTAATTTCTTTTCCACATTATTCTCCTCTCGTTCACTGAGCAAGGGGGTATTTTTATTTTATTTTTGTGATTTTTCTACACAAAGATATGGATTTTTAAAGTTCGGGAATTAAATAAATAGAAAATATTCCTATTTATCTACTTATCCACGCGGCGCCGCGTCAACCTCGGCGGCTCCGAAATGCCGCGTGGCGCGCTCCCATTCGACGCCGCCATCCGAGTCGGCAACCCGGGCCCCGCGATTCTCGTACCGTCTCCTCGGTCCGACGCCATCCGAGCCGTCCGTCCGCGCGTGTATTAAATGGACGGCATCCGTTCATCGTCCATGACCGGTGTGATCCCGTGACCGTCCACACTCTAACCCTAAGAACTCGCTCGATTCTCGATGGATTTTTGTGTTCTTATGCTCTATGGATTCGTCTTGAAGAGACGAACACATCCATACGGTAAACATGCATTGAAATTAAGGCATTTGAAATGGAGAATCTCCGAAGCTCGGGATGAAGAATTAGCTCATACCTTTGCTCGGAGAAGTGAAGCTTCGATCCGAGAGTTGTTGCACCTTCGATTGGATCTCGGCGAGCTCCGGATGAAGTCTCCTGGTGCAGTGAATTGTCTAGATTGAACTTCGACCACAGTCGATCACAAAGCTTGGAGTCCGGAGCAAGCGGGTGGCACGGAGATGGGGCTTTTGCTGGTGGACACCTTCCCTCGGTCCGGTGAAGGTGTAGGACCAATCGATTTGGGGATTGGTTCACTGTGGGGAAGTGTCCTGGTTTTGGGCTTGGATTTCAACTACGAAATCGAGCTCGCGAGAGAAGAAATGGCGGGGGATCTCACCTGGGGATCAAGTGCTCTGTGTATGAGGAGGGGTCCGGAACAATTTTGGCGGAGTTTTGGCAAGGTTTGTGCAACTCTCCTCTCATGGCCGAGAGGGGTGGTGTTTAAATAGGCATGGCTGGAGGGCCTCCCGGGGGAGTTAGGGCTTGGGATCGAGCTTGCTCGGTGAGGAGAAGAACGGCCATGGTGACCACTAGGCATGGGGCGGCTCGGCGAGGGAGAATTTCAATGTTGGCTCACTCCCAAGGTCTCGGGCATGGCGTTTTCCGGCGACTGGGTGGCCGGCCGGCCAGGCATGGGTCACCCTCAAGGTCGAGTGGGTCAGGGCTGGAGGCTTGTGCAGTCAATTGAGCATTGGCCATGTGTAAAGGGTTTGAATCAAAGTGGAATGGGAAAGGGCTAGTTTTGGGTCTAAATGGGTCAACCCTTGGTTTTGGGTTAGGTTCACCCTCCAAGGCCGATTTGGGCTGAAGGGAAAGTCACTTGGATCGGCTTGATTAGTGGGGTCAAGTCACAATCCAAGTACAATTAAGCTTAAGCAAGAGTTAGGGGAGACATGGGAGTGGTTAATTACTCTTAAGAGAATCATTAAAGGGTCCCCTCCTCTTGCCATTTTGGGTATGGTGAAGTGTCCAAGGCTTTCATGGCTCACATGTGGCTCATGCATGGCTTCATGGCTCACCTTTGGCTTGGGGAAAGCTTGGTCGATTTCATGAAAATGGATTTTAGGAATATTTTGGTATTTTTGGGCAATTTGGCATGGTGCTTGATTTAGATTTATTTGATGATGGAATTGAAACTTAGGGAATGATTTTCATCAAATGGATGACAAATGAAAATGTCATATGGGCTTTAGAATCAATTTTGGGCTCATTGAAATGGTTTTAGATGGGCTTTTAAATGGTTTAGGAAAGTGGGCTTTTGAATTTTAAAATGGATTTTTGGGATGAAATTTTGGTAAAGGCTTGGGCCAAATAATTGTTGAGTTTGGTTTAGGGATGCTTCATGAGTGGTTTGAAACAAATTTGAGGTGATTTGGGTTTGAATTGGGTTGGATATGGGCTTTTTGGTAAAGAGGCTAAAGTGGGCCAAAATGGGCTACCATGGGCCAAAGTTGGGCTAGAGTTGAAGTTGATGTGAAATTAATGTTGGGAAATGTTTTTGGGAGTGTTTCAAAGAGGTTTTGGCTTTGGTTGGGTTTTGATTTTGGGGTTTGGGCTCATTTGGGCTAGGTTTAGGTTTAGGTCAAAATTGGGCTTTTTGATTTTGGGTTGAATTTGAGTGGGGTTTGGGTCTAAATTTTGAGCAAATCATGTTAGTGTTTTGTTCATGGGGATGTTAAGGAAGGTTTAGAAAAGATTTGGGGTTAATTGGAGTTGAATTGGGTGAGTTTGGGTTAGGTTTGGGTCATAGGTCCAAATTGGGCTTTAAGGCCAAAAGTGAAATTGGATTCAAATGTCAATCAAATTAGGCTTGTATTTGGTCTAGATTGGTGTTGGGGATGTTGAATTGAAGTTTAGAATTGAATTGGACCAAAATTTGGATCAATTGGGTAGGCTTGGTTTGACATTGGGTTTACTTCGGGTTAAAATGGGTCAAATTGGGGGTTTTGACAAAAGTGGGATAAATTGACAAAATTGGCCCATGGTGTAGTTGAACAAAATGAAATTGGGAATATTTGGGATTTTCTGGAATTTTCTGGGAATTTTCTGAATTTTTGGATTTTTGGGTCAAAAGGGGTATTTTGGGTATTTGGAAGGTATTGGGAGGGTATTCTTGGAATTTTTGGTATTTTTGGCTAGGAATGGTCAATTTGAGTGATTTGGAAGTGTTTAGGAATGGTTTTGAGGAATTTTGGGTAATTTGGAAATTTTTGAGAAATTTGGGTAGTTTCGAGGCATTTGGTAGGGTTGGTGGGTGTAGGGTCTCGGGGTCAAAAATTGAAAATTTGGAAAATTGAAGATTTGGTGGATGTAAGTGAAATGAAATCATTTTTGTTGAGCCATGAAGCCACATCAAGCTCATATGAGCCATGAAGGGACTCATTTGAGGCACTCACTATGTTGTTCCTAACCCTCTTAGCCAAGGGCTTAGGGGTTAAGGACCATCCATGTGAATCACCTACATGAGTCAGGAAGTCGAGTTAGGTATAGGTGTGGTTTTAGGAGGTGTGTGAAAGTGTAGTGCATGTGCAAGTCAACCCTTCACCAGACCAGGCCACCCAGGGCAGTCCTAAGGCCAAAGAGTCCTATAGGAACTCATCCTTTAAACTTCCACATTTGATTTCAACCCTCTAGGTGATTAGGGGTCTATAGTCAAGTTTGTGGAGTTTGCGGGGAGTTTAGAAGTGGTTTGA
Organism: Papilionanthe hookeriana x Papilionanthe teres; assembly: GCA_022702705.1. Classification (NCBI taxonomy): domain Eukaryota; kingdom Viridiplantae; phylum Streptophyta; class Magnoliopsida; order Asparagales; family Orchidaceae; genus Papilionanthe; species Papilionanthe hookeriana x Papilionanthe teres. The sequence continues at coordinate 61,932,191 of CM040432.1, read as the reverse complement.
ATTTCTAAAAGGTGGGTCCCAATTCTAGTCCTCTAAGATAGTCAAAGGAAAAGCCTAAGGCTAGATCCTAAGTACTAAAGAGAAGAAGAGAAGACCTCATCAAAAATGAGGTCAACATATTGAAAATCAAATGGGGCAAATTGCTACTTTAATTAATAACAGACCTGTAGGAACACTTCCTAGTAATGTTGAAATCAATCCAAAGGAAACAGGAAAAGAAAATGAACAAGTTAAAGCTGTGCAACATAGAAGTGGCAAGGAATTAAAAGAAAGATTGCAGAATGAAATTGAAAAAGAGATTGAGGTTGAAGAGATTGAAAAACCTAAAGAAACTCTCTCTCCTAGTCAAGATCAGACTGTTATACCTGTTAATGTGGAAGTTGAAAAACCACCATCACCTTTTCCTCAAAGACTTAAACAGCAGAAACTTGATCATCAATTTTCTAAGTTTTTTGAAATTTTTAAGAAACTTACTATTAACATACCTTTTGCTGAAGCTTTGGAACAAATGCCAACTTAAGCAAAATTTATGTAGGATATTTTCAGCAAAAAACCAAAATTTGAAGCTTTTGAAACTGTTGCATTAAGTGAAGAATGCAGTGCAATAATTCAAAATAAATTACCTGAAAAGAATAAGGATCCTGGAAGTTTCACTATACCCTGTTCTATTGGAGAAAAATTTTGTGGAAAAGCTTTATGTGATTTAGGAGCAAGTATTAATCTCATGTCATTTTGTATCTTTCGAAATTTGGATTTAGGAGATATTACTCCCACCACTGTAACTCTTCAGTTAGCTGATAGATCTATCACTTATCCTAAAGGAGTTATAGAGGATGTCCTTGTTAAAGTGGATAAATTTATCTTCCCTGCAAATTTCATAGTACTTGATATGGAAGAAGATAAAGAGATACCTATTATTTTAGGAAGACCTTTCCTAGCTACCGGACGAGCTATGATTGATGTGCAAAAAGGAGAACTAACCAGAGAGTCAATGATCAAGAAATTAAATTCAATGTTCTTAAATCAATGAAGTACCCTGATAAAGAGAAATGTTATCGAATGGATATAATTGATTATTTAATCGAAAAACATTATCAAGAAAAATGTAAGGTTATTTCGAAGAAAAATTTGAATTTTTAATCGATAAAGATGAAGTAGTAGAAGATGAAGAGACTCATTTTATTAAAGATAATCGGGAAACTTTAGACATAACTCAAAATGATATACTTTTACCCTCAATTAAAAAGCACTCGAACTCGGAATTAAAAATGTTACCTTCCCATTTAAAATATGCGTTTCTTGGAAATTCGTTAACTTTACCTGTTATTGTTTCTTCTGAACTGAGTAAAGATCAAGAAGAAAAATTACTAGGTGTGATAAAGAATCATAAGAAAGCTTTTGGTTTAACTATTGCTGATATAAGAGGTATAAGCCCTTCCATTTGCAAGCATAGAATTTTAATGGAAGAAAATTTTAAACCTACTATAGAATCTCAAAGAAGATTAAATCATATCATGAAAGAGGTTGTTAAAAAAGAAATTATTAAGTGGTTAGATGCTGGTATTATTTATCCTATTTTGGATAGTCAATGGGTAAGTTCTATTCATTGTGTTTCGAAGAAAGGAGGTGTAATTGTCATTGTTAATGATAAAAATCAACTTATTCCTACAAGACAAGTTACTGGATGGCAAATTTGTATTGACTATAGGAAACTAAATAAAGCCGCTAGAAAGGATCATTTTCCTTCACCTTTCTTGGATCAAATGCTCGATAAATTAGCTGGACACTCATATTTCTGTTTTCTGGATGGATATTCTGGTTATCATCAATTACTTATTGCTCCTGAGGACCAAGAAAAGACAACTTTTACAAGTCCTTATGGAACATTTGCTTTTAGAAGAATGCCTTTTGGTTTATGTAATGCACCTACAACTTTTCAAAGATGTATGATGTCAATATTTTGTGATTTGATTGACAAAGGAATTGAAATATTCATGGACGATTTTTCGACCTTTGGAACTTCTTTTGAATCTAGTTTGGAAAACATAGCCAAAGTTCTGAAAAGATGCGAAGAAACAAATTTAGTTCTTAACTGGGAAAAATGTCAATTCATGGTCACAGAAGGCATTATACTTGGTCACAAAGTATCACGAAAAGGGATGGAAGTAGATCAAGCAAAAGTGAAAATTATTGCTGAATTGCAACCACCTACTACTTTTACTGATGTGAGAAGTTTTTTAGGTCATGCTGGATTTTATAGAAGATATATAAAGGATTTTTCTAAAATTGTTATACCTCTTTGTCATTTATTTGAAAAAGATGCACAATTTGAATTTAATGAAGAATGTATTAATACTTTTAATATTCTAAAAGAAAAATTAATAACTGCACCTATCATTGTTGCACCTGACTGGAATAAATCTTTTGAATTAATGTGTGATGCAAGTGATTATGCAATTGGAGCTGTATTAGGACAAAAATATGAGAAAGTTTTCAAAGTTGTATATTATGCTAGTAAAACTCTCACTGAAACACAAAGAAATTACACTACCACCGAGAAACGACTTCTAGCTAAAGTATATGCCTTTGATAAATTTAGACCTTATCTTCTTGGTACTAAATGCATAGTTCATACAGATCATTCTGCTATTAAATATCTAATATCTAAGAAGGATTCTAAACCTAGACTTATAAGATGGGTTTTACTTCTGCAAGAATTTGATTTTCAAATAGTAGATAGAAAAGGAACTGAAAACCAATTTGCTGATCATTTATCTAGAATTAAAAATGATATTATCTCGAAAGAAAATATAAATGAGAAATTCCCTGATGAATCTTTATATGTTATTCAAAGATACAAAACACCGTGGTATGCTGATATTGTTAATTATTTAGTTATCAATATTTTGCCTTATGACTTGGATAACAAATTTATTAAGAAATTCAAATATGATGCTAAATCTTATATTTGGGAAGAACCTCATTTATTTAAAATTGGTAAAGATTCTATGATTCGAAGATGTGTACCTTATGAGGAAACTTTTGATATTTTTCAAAAATGTCATGATTCTGATTTTGGAGGACACTTTGGCATATATAAAACTGCATTTAAAATTTTATATTCTGGATTTTATTGGCCTACCTTATTTCAAGATGTGAGACAATATGTGAAAACATGTGATCAATGGCAAAGGATGGGAAATATATCTAGGAAATATGAAATGCATTTAAACTATATATTGGAAGTTGAAATTTTTGATATATGGGGATTAGACTTTATGGGACAATTTGTTCCATCATATGGAAAAATTTATATTTTATTAGTAGTTGATTATGTTTCAAAGTGGATTGAAGCTGTTGCTTTACCCAACTGTGATTCCAAAAGTGTTTTAAAATTTTTAAAGAAAATGATATTTTCAAGATTTGGAACGCCTAAGGTAATTATCACTCATGGTGGAAGTCATTTCAGGAATATAAGAATTCAATCATTACTACAAAAATTTGGAATCAAACATAGAATTGCAACTGCTTATCTCCCTCAAACTAGTGGAATGGCTGAAGTATCAAATAAAGAAATTAAAAGAATTTTAGAAAAGACTGTTAATCCTAAAAGAACTGATTGGGTTGATAGACTTGATTCTGCATTATGTGCTTATAGAACAGCTTGTGAGACACCAATCAGAATGTCACCTTACTGGTTAATTTATGGAACATTGTCACTTACCTGTAGAATTTGAACATTAAGCTTATTGGGCAATAAAGGAGTTTAATTTTAATTTGAATAAAGCAGGAGAAAATTGATTATTGCAACTAAATGAGATGGAAGAAATTAGAAACGAATCGTATGAAAATGCGAGAATTTATAAAGAGAAAATGAAGATTTACATGATAAGAAAATTTCAGGAAAAATTTTTGAGCCTGGACAAAAAGTATTATTGTTTAATTCTCGTTGAAGACTTTTTCCTGGAAAATTAAGATCTGAATGGATTGGACCTTATTTAGTTAAGAAAGTATACCATTATGGAGCTGTGGATATTAAAGATCCCAAAACTGGAAAATTTTTTAAAGTAAATGGGTTATGATTGAAGCCTTATTTGGGAGATGTTAAGAAGATTTATAAAGAGGCTTATGAATTGAGTCAACCTGATTAAAGATTTACTTAAGTCGGGCTGACGACGTTAAACCAAGCGCTTTGTGGGAGGCAACCATAATTATCTTGTGTTTTTATGTTTTAATGTAAGGTTATGCCTCGATCTTGATTAATTTTATATTACTTTAGAAAAATTTGATGCTTACAAGTCTTATTTGACTTAGGCTGAAAATTATTTTAAAGTATGTAAGATTTAAAAATAGGATCACTCTATTTTGAATATGAGTAAAAAGGAGATCAAGTTAACCTTCATTATGATAGTTTAAAATGTGAGTTATCGAGTCTAAATTACTCTTACCAGTATAATTTACCTATCTTGGAGAACGAAATTTTGAAAATTTGACGATTAGGCGAAACGGAGTTGAACATAGTTCCGGCGCCTAGGCGCCAGTATTCGGCGCCTAAGCGCCAGATTGAACTATGTGTCAATAGGTCTGACGCCTAGGCGCCAGATTTGGTGCCTAAGCGCCACGGTTACTGGGTCGGGCAAAAACAAAAAATTTTCAGTTTTTCACACGATTTTCCCATTTAAATCAACCCATCTTCTTCCCTAACTATCAAGCAATCAAATTTACGTCACTTACACTTCATTCTTGAGAGATTTGAGAAATTTTTGAAGAAATGGATAGAAGAAATCATGGAGAAGAGGCTAGGGACAAGGTCTCAAGGGATGCTCAACCCTACTTCAATGGTTTCATCGCTGTAAGTTTAGAGAAAATTTCTAGTCGTTTGGATAAGTTTGAAGAAGAATTTAAAAGGATTGGAGATCGCCTTCATGAGATTTTTCATCAAGTTGAACATCTAGAATGGCAAATGAAACTTCAATTTGATCATTTTGCGGCTTATCAAGATGCTCAAGTTGAAATGTATGCGAAGAACAAATGGATTGACGAAAAGACAACTACGGTTTTCCCGAGAGAGTTAGTATTCTTTCCAAGTGGAATACACAATTTCCCTTGTGAAGATTAGAATATTCTGGTAATGAGATAGTTATTATGTTTGTTGAGTCGTTGTATCGATTTAGAGAATCGATTGTGTTTGTTAGTATCTTTGCTTTCATGTTCAATATGTGTTGCTCTTGCTTTGAAATTGATATGTTTGAGTGTGTATTAGGAACTTGAATCAAATGTAGTACTTATTTGAAATGTATTGAGTCAATATTGAAGATTTTAAATGCAAATTAGTAAGTTTGATTGAAACCTTATGTTTGATTGGAGGATTTAATATTTAATTTTTATAAATTTTTGAAAAATGTTGTGGAAGTTAGAAACTGAAGCTCTACTATGATATGAGTAATTGGAAGTTGAATTTATGAATTTTGGTGGAAAAACAAATTTTAAAAAAAAGTTTTGTGAAAGGCGAGTCTGGCGCCAAGGTGCCAGAATTCGGCGCCTAAGCGCCAGTTCGGCCTGTACCCAAAAATTTACTTAAAGAACCCCCAAAAGCCATTTTTGACGCCTAAACTTCATCTTCTTCCCCATTTTCGTAAAAATACATCCTCTAGATCCATTTTGAGGTTAAAACATCAAGGATTGGAGTGCGAAACCACTCGATTTCTTCGTCTCAAGGTCAGATCTACACTTTAAACCATTTATTTTCGATTTTCACCATAGATTTCCCTAAGTTTTTCTAAGAAACGAAAATTTGAAAAAATATTCAATTTTTAGTGATTTCTTTGGATTTCTAAACTTATTTTAAGTTTTATAAACTTAAAAAGAGTTTAAATCTTTGATTCCTAAATTTGTTCTTATTTTCTTTCACGTTTAGATGGCTCCAAAATCTAAACGCGGGAAGGCCCGAGATAACTTTGATAGCAGCAAATTCTCTACTGCGGCTGCGCATTTTCGCTTCCATGAATTTGCGACGTCCAGAAAGTTCATTTCTGAACGAAGTTTCTACCATCTTGGAGAAATGGTCGAAAACACTATTGTTGCGCACAATTGGCAACTATTTTGTTATTTTACTGCTGTTGTTGTTATCCCGATTGTTCGAGAATTTTATGCAAATTTTCTGGATGCCGAGGGTTTTGAAGTCTTTGTCAGAGGAATCGGAGTAGGATTTAGTCCAGAAAGAATCAACATATTTTATGGCCTGCCACCGACTATTGAGTGCTATTATTCTGGATTATCACCATCTGAGGAAGATTTGGACTTGATTATTGCTTATCTTACTGACGGTACTAAATCTTGGAAGATCAGGAACGAAAAAAGGGTAAACTTCAAATCCTTTGAATTAAATGGTGTATCTAAAGCATGACATTATTTTATTTCTACAAGATTGTTACCTTCCAACCACCTGAGTGAAGTGACTAGAGATCGAGCGATCTTAAACTACTTCATTCAGGAGAGGAAGCCTATTGATGTCGGGAGCATTATTTATGATTCTGTGGAGTCTATTACGAGGTCCAGAACTTTTATTTGATTGGGATTTCCATCTCTGATCTACTCACTATGTGTTAGTAATGGAGTCACTGCTGATATTTCTAAGGAGAAGCTGAAGTCTACTAAGACAATAGGGCAGGAGTGTGTTAGTATCTATGATCGTCTTCGAGGGAAGAGATCAACCGCTCCTTCTACTTCTGCACATACTTCAGGTAGACCTTCTACTTCTAGACCCTCTACTTCGCCGAGCCACCATCGATTTCTGGGAATCAATGCATGATCGCTTTTAGAGCGACGAGCAGCAGGAGTTATTTCAAACTCACTGTAGGATTGATATTATTGATAGAAAACTAGATCATTTATCTGATTATACCAAGAGGAAGAGTAGTTATGATGCTAAGTATGATGAAGCCCTAGTCAGATTCCTGAAGGGTGAACATGATGTTAGTTTTCCTACTTTTCCTAGTTTCACACCATTTGTAGATCCTAAGGACGTAGAATTTTCCTTTGGTGATGAAGATGTTGATGAGGCTACAGCTAATGATTAGTAATCATAGATTTCTATGATGTGCTACTCTGTTAGTTTATATTGTTTGGATTGTTTGTTAGTTTTATATTTGATGTATGTTAACTGTTTAGTGTTAGGATTCTGTTGTGTTGAGACTGAAGTTAGAATTAATTTATATGTTGGTTTAGTTAAATGTTTAGTACTTAATTATTTTGCTTTGTTTTAATTCTGTTTCAAATTTAATATCATCATAATTAGCTTGCTTACTTGTTATATACATGATTCAATTTTATCTTAATTATTCATAAAAGCATGATTAGAAGTTAATTTTTCTTTTTAAGATTGTTTTTACATACTTATTAAAATGTCTTATGATTTTCTTTCTCTCATACTTTCAAATTATCATAGTATACTGTACGGCTTATTTTTGAGTTATGGTGTTTTATTTGGAAAGGGGGGTCGCCTACAGAAATTGTCGACAAATTTTAATTTAATTTAAATAAATAATTTGAAAAGTAGTATTTGATTTTGAAAATTATTTTAAATTTGAAAATTTTAAGATATGAAATCAAACCGATCTCACATCCCGAATAGTTTATATAAACGAGCGTCGCACTACAAACCGTGTATCTATCCCGAAGAATAGACACCATCGCTTGATAATGAGGCTCGATTAAATAGACTAGAGAAGTTTGTGATATCTCGTTTGTCCTGCGAACCAATTTTATAAGCCGACAAATTCCCCGTTTAATATGAAAACATTAAACAGGGTTTATATTACTCAGGTTCTTAAAATTCCCTATAAGGGCAAGCCCCTATAGTTAATTACATCTTAAGTGACGGGAATCACCTAAGAAAACTCTAGATAATAATCGATAGTTCCGCTCTCAAGAATTTCAAAGTTTAAGTTTTCAATGGATTGAATTTTGGAATTTCATTAGGGAATGGATCAAATTTGGAACATTTTATTTTGGGAATTCAAAGGAAGAAAGGTAGGAGAAATCACAGATTCGAAGCGAACTTCGGTAATTTCCCGACTATCCTATTGTTTGGCTTGAATTTAGGAAAGTCCTAATGTTTATTTAATGTTTTGATCTTGCCAATTTTAATTAATTAGGACTTATATTCGTATGACACAATCATACAAACAGCCTCGAAGATGTGAGGGGGTTTATGTCGTATCGGACGACTACCTCAGAGTCCTAAGACCGGTTAGGGCTTAATTTGCAATGCAAATGCCTAACGAAGAGTTGAGGATTTATGTTGCACTAGGCAAACTACCTCGAAGTCCTATAGCTTGGTTATCTAATTCTAAGAAAGTTTTCGCTGAAGTAGACTCGGGTTTTGCTGATGACGATGGCCGTGCCGCCCACCATGCTCCGAGCTCCTTGTTGTTGTAGTGGTTTAATTTTAGAAGTCATAAATCGGGAGATGAGAAAAGTGTTCGGTTTGAGAAAATCTTAAAATCCAGGTGTTTTTAATATTTTAATTAAACAAATCTTAAAGTTGATTATAACAACACCGGTTAAGATCCCACGGTTCCATCCTTCCAGGCATCGTTATTTTTATCGGATTCACTTAGTCCGGATGAATTTGCTAAACTCAACTCGAATGAGTTCCACACTTTCATTTAGACCGTGGGAAATCCCGTTAGCAACACGTAGGTTACATCATCCGAGGTATTCCCGATCATCCAACAAGACGTTTTAATTTAGTTGTAGTTGTAGTTTTGTTGTTACGTTTGTGATTAAATTTTGAGTTATTTTATATTTTGAAATGTTGTGGCGGTGAATTTTATCTTGCAATGACTTTTAATTTAGTTTTGGTTTCAAGCTTTAGGGACTATCCTAGAGGTGTGGGTTTTCATGCAACAGTTGTTTATCATGCAAGAAAAGTAAGTGCGATGCGATTAAATAAATTGCAATAAGGTAAATTGCAATAAAATAAAAGCATACCTGGAGGGTCTTCCCGTCATCCCGAGCTGCACTTAAAACATAATTAGAATATTTAAGTATTTAAAGCGATTCCTAGGTAAAGCTAAGGGAAGGGTTATGGTTCTCTACCAAGTTCCTAATCCTATAGCTAGTCATCTCCTATGACGTCTAGGTTCTTGTATTTTGGTTTGAGGACGATTTTCTTCATCAAAGAACAACTAAATTTAATTGTTCTTATAAATATTCTATCGTATCGAGGAAGTGCTTAAAACGAGTCTTAAATATCTTTTTAACATTTCTAGGATTATTTTAAGTCCAAATGAATTTAATTATACAATTGAATTAATCGTCCGGGAGTTTATGTTTTGTTATCTCGCTCAGTGAACTAGGACATTTGAATATCCTATAAGTGAAGTAACACTTCACTTAACGCTCTGTTTAGGAGTTATGACAACAAAAACTTTCGAGGGCAAATGGATGTTCAAGTGGTTCATGATTTAATTTTTGTTAATGGATTTAAGTTTGGAATAGTGTTCAAGTTGTTTTAGATTTATTTTTGAATTCTTTATGTCTTAGGTGATGTTATACTTAATTTAATTTAATTTAATTTAATTTAATTTAATTCAATGTGGTTTAATTTAATTTAGTTTAATTTAATTTAATTTAATTTAAATTTTAATTTGATTTAATTTAATTTAATTTAATGTGTTTTAATTTAATTTAATTTAATATGTTTCAATTTAATTTAATTTAATTTAATTTAAGTTAATTTAATTTTTTTTAATTTTAATTTAATATTTTATTTTAAAAGGGTTTGATTTAAATAATTTAACATTAATTTAATTTAATGATTAAGTCTTTTAGCATTTTAAATCTTAAGTTTGAGTTATCATTTTAATTAGGAATTAAATATTATTGAGATGATTAATTTAGGGATTCTTAAATTAAGGAATAAATCTCTTCCTAATAACATCCCTATTTTAATAATTCAAAATTTATTATTCTTCCCAAATTTAATTAATTATTTTAATTAAAGTTCATTTCAATTATTTTTGAATTGTTTAATAGGTTCCTACCCATTAATTATTTAAATTTCAATCATCCTAATCAGATTAAGATCAAATATTTTACTCTTTCATTTTATTAAGCCTAAAGTTTTAATTAAGGGTTAAGATTTTAATTACCATTTTGCCCTTCAAGCTTAATAATTTCATAACTCACTAAATTGAGCTCAAATGAATTTGAAATTTTTATGTGACTTCACTCATATGTCAATCAAGACATTAGAGGAGAAAATGTGATTTTTCTGTATTTAATTTATTTATGTAATTATTTTGGTGGAAAATAAGAATTTCCAAGGAAAATTTAATAATATGACCAAGGAAAAGTTTCTGTCCTTAAGAAAATTATGGGACATTCCTAATGACCAGAGGACCACTTGGACCAAGTTTGGTGATTTTTTGAATTATATTATTTTTATTATAATTATTTTGAGTTTTGGGGTATTAATTAATTTAAAAATAAAATAAAGTTTGAAAAATGAATTTTATATTTTTCAAAAATCTCTCTGATATCAAGGAAATCAGAGAATCAATTTTTACAATTTTCTGATTTTTCTTTGATTTATTAGAATTATTTTAGTGGAAATGCTAGAAAATACATTTTTTTTAATTTTAAAATTACCTTAGAGCTTTAAAATTTAATATCTCATCATAGAGACTTAAGAAAAATATGGGATTTGTTCCTAAGTGATTAAAATTTAAAATGTGACATTATGGTGAATTTTATTATTTTTGTGATTTTTATTATTTTTTTAATTATTAAAATATTAAAATAATGCAAAAATCAACTTTTTTAGAAAATTGAAATTTTAATTTTCTTAAATTCCCCTAATATCAGAGAGGCTCCAAAACCAATTTGGTGAATTTTTGAAAAGCATTTTGAAAGTTATGAATTTTTAAAGTTTAAATTGGCTAAATGGCTTAATCAACCCATTTTGTAGGGCTAACCAAGTCCAATTAACTTCAAAGTTTTATGGTGGGTTCCTCTAATCCTAAAGGTCAGTGGAGAATTGATTTCAAGTCAATTTGATGTATGATTATCTCTAATTAATTAGAGACCTATTTAGGGTGTTTAAGCCAATTAGCGTTATTCCAAGTGGATTAATTCAAAACCTATTTTTCCTAGGGTCCTCTGGTCATAAGAAACATCACCATATTTTCCTAGAATTTATTTCACAACATGCTAATTATTGGATTTAAAATACTCAAAACGAGTAACATAAATTTGAAAAATCAATAACTTCTCATAGGGATGGCCTCGACTTTGGAAAATTCGGGAATGTTCCCAAATTCAGAGGCTTCAAAAGCCCTATGGTCTCATGCCATGGTGAATTTCCTATATGCATGGAGAATTAAAACAATGCAGATAGTAAATAAACCATTAAAAATAAAATACTTGATGAAATTAAATGATTTCTTTTCCACATTATTCTCCTCTGTTCACTGAGCAAGAGGGTATTTTTATTTTACTTTTCTGATTTTTCTACACAAAGTTATGAATTTTCAAAGTTCAGGGAATTAAATAAATCAGAAAAAATCCCTAATTTTCTATTTAAAACGGCGGCGCTGACTCATCCTAGGTAGCTCCGAAGCGCTGTGTGGCGCCTTCTGATTCGACGCCGCCATCCGACTCAGCGATCCAGGGGCCCGCGGTTCATGCACCATCGCGCTGTCCGGCTCAATCCAGACCGTCCACTCGATACACGCTCGATCCGACGGCTCATGGTCATCGTCTACGACTGGTGTGCACCCGTGACCGTCAACCTTCTAACCCTAATTTCTCACTAGATTCTCAACGGATTTTCATGTTCTTATGCTCTATGGATTTGTCTTGAGGAGACGAACACATCCATACGGTAAACATGTACTTAAATTGACTCAAATTAAATGGAGAATCTCTATAAGCTCGGGAAGAAGAGTGAGTCCATACCTTTGCTCAGAGAAGTGAAGCTTCGATCTGAGAGTTGTGTCACCTTCGATTGGGTCCAAGTAAGCTCCGGATGAAGTCCTCGGCACAGTGAATTGTCTAGCTATGAAAGTGACCACAGCCGATCACAAAGCTTGGAGGCTGGAACAACTGGGTGGCCTGGAGAGGGGGATTTTTCTGGTGGACTTCTTCCCTTGGTCTGGTGAAGGTGTAAAACCAATCAATTTGAGGATTGATCCACTGTGGAGAAGTGTCCTGGTTTTGGGCTTGGATTTCAACTCTGAAATTGAGTTCACAGAGAGGAAATGACAGGGGGATTTCAGTGGGGATCAAGTTCTCTATGTGTGGGGGTTTCCTAAAGGTTTGTTTCAGCACCTTCCATGGCCGAGAGGGGTGGTGTTTAAATAGAGGTGGCTGGAGAGCCTCACAGGGATGGCCAAGGGTTGGGATCAACTGCCAGGTCAAGGGCGAACGACCATGGTGGCCATCGGGCATGGGGCGGCTCAGCAAGGTGGAATTCCAAAGTTTGACTCCTCCCCATGTCTCGTCCATGGAGTTTTCCGACGACCCGAGCGGCCGGCCGGCAGGCATGGGTCACCCTCGTGTCCAGGTGGGTCGGTGGCTGGGGTTTAGTGCAGTCAATTGGGGCTTGCCATGTGTAAAGGGGATGACTTGGAATGGAATGGGGAAGAGGCCATTTTGGCTTGGTTTGGGTCAACCCATCATTTTGGGCTTGGTTCACCCTTCAAGGTGGCTTTGGGTGTTGTGGGGAGTCAAAAGGATCAGCTGGTTTGGCATGGAGAAGTCCTTATCCAAATATATTTGGATTAAATTTGGGTTAAGGTGAAACATGCTTAAGGTTAATGACTTTTAGGAGGTGCTTAAAGGACCTCCTCCTTTTGCCATTTAAGGAGGGTTGACAACATAGAGATCCTCATGGCTTGCCAATGGCTTGCATGTGGCTTCATGGCTCCATGTGGCTTGGGAAAAGATCGGTCAATTTCATAAAAAGGGATTTTGTGGATTTTGGCATTTTAATGGAAATTGTTATGGGGCTTGATTTGGAATTGTTTAATTGATGATTTTGAAACTTAGGGGTGATTTTGATTAAATGGATGATGAGGGGAAGTGTCATGTGGGCTTTGGATGAATTTGGGCTTTTGAATTTGAAGGAAGTGGGCTTTTAGGAAGGTTTAAGGGAAGTGGGCTTTTTGATTTTAGGATGGGCATTTGGGTGAAAATTTTGTGAAGGACCATGTCAAATAAATGTTACAATTGGTTTAGGGATGTTTCATGAATGGTTTGGAGTCAATTTGGTGTGATTTGGAATTGAATTGGTTTGAATTTGGGTTCATTTGGTAAGTGGACCAATGTAGGTCAAATTGGGCTAACTTGGGCCAATGTTGGGCTAGGGTTGAAATTGATGTAAAATTAATGTTGGGAAATGTTTATGGGAGTGTTTCAAAGAGGTTTTGGCTTTGGTTGGGTTTTGATTTTGGGGTTTGGGTCTATTTGGGCTAGGTTTAGGTTTAGGTCAAAATTGGGCCTTTTAGCTTTTGGTTGAATTTGAGTGGGGTTTGGGTCTAAACGTTGGGCAAATCATGTTAGTGTTTTGTTTATGGGGATGTTAAGGAAGGTTTAGAAAAGATTTAGGGTTAATTGGAGTTGAATTGGGTGAGTTTGGGCTAAGTTTGGGTCATGGGTCCAAATTGGGCTTTAAGGCCAAAAGTGAAATTGTATCCAAATGTCAATCAAATTGGACTTGGATTTGGTCTAGATTGGTGTTGGGGATGTTGAATTGAAGTTTAGAATTGAATTGGACCAGAATTTGAGTCAATTGGGTAGGTTTGGTTTGACATTGGGTTCATTTTGGGTTAAAATGGGTCAAATTGGGTGTTTTGATAAAAGTGTGGGTAAATTGACAAAATTGGCCCATGGTGTAGTTGAACAAAATGAAATTGGGAATATTTGGGATTTTCTGAAATTTTCTGGGAATTTTCTGAATTTTTGGATTTTTTTTGGCTAAGAGGGGCATTTTGGGTATTTGGAGGGTATTGGGAGGTATTTTTGGAATTTTGGTATTTTTGGGTATGGATGATCAATTTGAGTAATATGGGAATGTTTAGGACTGATTTTGAGGAATTTTGAGTAATTTAGGTGATTTTGCAAATTTTGGGTGGTTTCGAGGGTTTTGGGTAAGCTAAACGGGTGTAGGGTCACAGGGGTCAAAAATTGAAAATTTGCAAAATTGAAGATTAGGTAAATGTAAGTGGAATGAAATCATTTTGGTTGAGCCATGAAGCCATATCAAGCCCACATGAGCCATGAAGGGACTCATTTGAGGCATCCACTATGTTGTTCCTAACCCTCTTAGCCAAGGGCTTAGGGGTTAAGGACCATCCATGTGAATCACCTTCATGAGTCAGGAGGTCCAGTTGGGTGTGGGTGTGGTTTTAAGAGGTGTGTGAAAGTGTAGAGCATAAGTGTAGTGTATGTGTAAGCCAACCCTTCACTAGACCAGGCCACCCAGGGCAGTCTAAGGCCAAAGAGTCCTATAGGAACTCATCCTTTAAACTTCCACATTTGATTTCAACCCTCTAGGTGATTAGGGGTCTACAATCAAGTTTGTGGAGTTTGCAGGGAGTTAAGAAGTGGTTTGAATTTCTAAGTGGTGGGTCCCAATTCTAATCCTCTAGGACAGTTAAAGGAAAAACATAAGGCTAGGTCCTAAGTACTAAAGAGAAGAAGAGAAGACCTCATCAAAAATGAGGTCAACATATACCAAAACTTAAGTTTGGGGGAAGGGAAAATTCATTCAAAATTAAATTTTATTTGTCTTTAAAGAACTAATATTTTTATAAAAATAAAAACTTTTTATCATAACTTAAGAAATGAAGAATTTATTTAAGATCACTTTTATTTTTGAAATTATAAACAATTTAGTGAAATTAACCAAAATTTTACTAACTTTGATTGATTTTAAGAATATAATTATTTAACTTAAAGAAGAATGAGATAAAGAATTTTTCTATTCATGGTAGAAATAATAGAATTTAAGAAATATTAAGTAATAAAAAATTATCACTTGGAAAAGAAAAGATTGGAATTCTTTTTGAATTTTTATTTATGTTATAATCATTAAGTAGAAATGTATAAGTTTTAAAAATATAAGTTAAGGATAGTGAAGTTCAAAACCATTAACAGGCTATCCAGATATAGTAATCCTCTATATATATATATATATAAAAAAAGAAGAGAGGAGAAGCTTGAGGAAATGCATAATCAAAAATTGGCTTCACTTGAATTACCTTATAGAAAAAAACTAATTACATACTTTACTTAATTTTTATGCATAAATATTTATTTAGAAAAGATTTTTCAAGAAGATCTTTTTCTTATAAATAATCTATGAAAGCTTAATATAATAGACTTCTATTGTTTTCAAAATGAATGAAAAGTTTGAAATCTTATGATTTGGTCGTTAATTATTCTTTAAATTCTTAAAATTAAACCTAGTTAGTGAAATTGGGTTAATAATTTACTAAAGACTTTATAAAATCAAAAATTATAAGGAATCTTGAATATTTATCTTTTATTTCCAAAGGTTATATTTTTATATAGTAGAAAGAGTTACTTGAGGACAAGTAACATTTAAGTTTGGGGGATTTTGATCTATAAAAAAAATACATATTTCTTTATGTCTAAATTCTTATTAATTTCTATGGATATTATTCTTTAATGAAAGGTATTTTTGTGTTTTTGGATGTAGGTAATGTAAAAAGGTCTAAAAAGGAAAAAGGAGCAAAAAGGAGCAAAAATGGAGCAAAATACCAAAAGTATAAAAAACAATATGGCCTGGCACCTAGGCGCCAGAAACTGGCGCCTAGACTCGATACGAAAACTGTCAAGTTTTAAACAACGTTTGATCGGTTATTTTGACAGAGTGAGCGGTTATTGGACATTCTAGAAGGCTGGCAGTTGTTCCTTGATAATAGGACATGTGATACATTGCATTTGGATGCTCCAAAACGGTTTTAATGGCGAAGAGGTGCGAGCCAAACTGAAGAGGTGCGAAGAACTGGACGCGGTGTCCGGCGCCTAGGCGCCAGACCGACCTTCTAGAAGATTTATTGAATGCATACATGTTTTGAAGAGGTGCCTCAAGGCAACCCTTGAAGCCTATAAATAGAGGTCGATTTCTTCAGAAAACGTGCCCCTCCCATTGTACCCCATTATTTTATCTACTTTAGGATCTCTCATCCTTAGAGAGAGAATTAGAGAGAGAAATTTAGGGCCACTTTTGTTTAGTTTAGTGAGTTTATTCTCAAGTTATTGCATCTGGAGTTCATTACACTGTGGAGTCAGTAGGAATCGAAGATCCGTAGAAGAAATATTTGAGATAAGTATATTTATACATTTGATTCAAAGTTTAATTATCATGTTTTGCTATTTATTTTCAATTTGTTCTGAGTAGTTAGTTTACTTTCTTTCTTCAATTATGAAGAGATAGATAAGATAATATAAAGATTCAATGGAGAATTAAAATTCAAAATATTTTCAAAACATTGTGATGACATTAATACCTTATCTTACTTTACTTTTTAAATTGGCCGTTTGAATTATTAAAACCTGTTGAAGAGTTTTGAGACCTTGAAGGAGAAGAACTCTTAACTTGTAAATGTCACATGAATCCTTGGGTAGTCGAAGGCCATGAGCGGGTTATTCAAGGTGAAGAGCAAATAAATAGGAAGATAAGATTTAACGGGCGTAGAATTAATAAGTTTTTAGTGTGACAGACTAAATTCTTATAATTTGATTTATAGACTAGGAAAGGGTCACTAGTAGGGCCGACCATAGCCACCCTTGGACATCTAGAAGTGTGAGCCTAGATTAACCCATTCTACTAACAATACATCTGGACCTATTCTGTAAATTAGCCAATGTTCTTTGCGCCTGGATCAAAGGGTAAAGAATAGGAATGCTTCTATTTGACACAATACCATAAATTAAAATCTCCAACGAATATTAAATTATCTTAAAAATCTTAGATTAATTGAAGGAAAGAAAGTTGTTTATTTTATATAAAATTCATAAAATCATTTTCTTATTATTGTTGTCTTTATTTGCATCTAGTAAATTAATAGTAATTTATAATCAAATTAAAAGATAAAATATAAATATTTTTACTATTTTATTTTATTTTTCTTTCTTCATAGAAAATTTATTTCTATAAATCTTCCCTGTGGGATTGATACTGGGGTCTTTGTTTAACAACCCTATATTACTTGAAACGATACGTATACTTGCGTAGTACCCCTAGTGTGTAAAAATATTTTCTAAATTATATAAATTTTATACGCTAGCCGCTATTTATAAATTGAGTCAAAGCTTTTGGCTATCTTTTGGAAGAAAATATTACTGCGTTATTTGCGGTCGGGTCAACAAACCAAATATTTTTACTAAGTCCCTAGGATATGATATTGAATTTTAAAGGCTTAATGTAATTTTTAAGATTAAAAAAATGAATTTTCAACCTTTTTCACTAAAATAATTCTACTAAATCAAACAAAAATCAGAAAATTTTAAAATTTGTTTCTCTGGACTCCTTGAGGTCAAAGAAACTTAAGAAAAATATAAAATCTATTTTTCAATTTTTATTTTATTTTAAAATTAATTAATACTCTAAAACTGAAAATAATTATAATAAATAAAATATATTTCAAAAAATCACAAAAATTGGTTCAAGTGGTTCTCTGGTCAATAGAAACATCCCATAATTTTCTTAAGGACAGAAACTTTACCTTGGTCATGTTGTTGAATTTTCTTTGTAAACCCCTATTTTCTACTAAAAATAATTATATAAATAAATTAAAGTCATAAAAATCACATTTTCTCCTCTAATGTCTTAATTGACATGTGAGTGAGGTGACATAAAAATTTCAAATTTATTTGAGCTCAATTTAGTGAGTTATGAAATAAATAAGCTTAAAAGGGCATAAAGGTAATTAAAAATTTTAACCCTTAATTAAAACATTAGGTTTAATCAAAATGGAGGGTAAATATTTGATTTTAACTTTCTCTTGCATGATTGAAACTTAGGGAAATTAAAAGGGTAGAAACCCATTAAGCACTTTGAAAATATCAAAATGAAACTCTAATTAATTAAATAATTTAAATTTTGGAAAGAATATATCTAAAATTTGGATTATTAAAATAGGGATATTATTAAGAGGATATTTATTCTTTAATTTAAAAATCCCTAAATAAGTCACTTCAATAATATTTAGTTCTTAATTAAAAATTAAAATAATAATCCAAATTAAATAAATTAAACATTAAATGAAGATAACCCTTAAATGAATTAATGCTTAAAATGTTAAATGGTCCAATAATTAAAATAAAATTTAAAATCTTGGAGTTAAATTAAATTAAATTAAATTAAGTCAAGTCAAAGTTTAAATTAAATTAAATTAACACCTTAACAATTAAATTAAATTAAATTTAAAATATTGAAACTAAAATTAAATTAAACTAAAATTAAATTAAATTAAAATTAAATTAAACTAAAATTAAATTAAATTAAATCAAATTAAAATTAAATTAAATTTAAATTAAAACTAAAATTAAATTAAATGAAAATTAAATTAAATTAAAATTAAATTAAAATTAAATTTAAATTAAATTAAATTAAATTAAAATCACTTAACAACAAACCTAAATGAAATCATTAAGAGTTAAATCAAAACATATCAATAATTTCAACACCTCTTTCTATCTAAGTAAATTTAAAACATAAACATCAATTTGAAATACTAAAATAATTGAAAGTGTAAAGAATTAAATTAAATCTAAAATAATTTGAACAGTATTCCAAACATAAAATTATTAATTAAAACTTCATAATTAAATTAAATCACTTTAAATCATTAACTCAAACTTTAAATTAAGAATGATTAAAATTCTCAACAACCCAACTTGCCCTTAAAGGCTTTAATTATTATAACTCTTAAATAGAGTATTAAGTGAGATGTCACTTCATTCATCGGATAATCAAATACCTAAGTTCACTGAGCAAGAGACAAAGCTTCACTAAACTCCCTGGATGATTAATTCACCTGTGCAACTAAATTTACTTGGACTCAAAATGATCTTAGAAGTATTGAAAAGTTGTTTAGTACTCGTCCTAAGCACTTCCTCAATATGATGAGATGTTTTAGAAGAACAATTGAATTTAATTGTTCTTTGATGAAGAAAATCATCCTTAAACAAAACACAAGAACCTAGACGTCATAGGAGATGACTAGCAATAGGATTGGGAATTTGGTAGACAACCAAAATCCTTCCCTTAGCTTTACCTAGGTACTTGTTGAAACATTTAAATGCCTTAACATGTGTATTAAGTGCAGCTTGGGATGACGGGAAGACCCTCCAGGTACGCTTTTATTTTATTGCAATTTACTTACATGCACTGTACTTTACTTCTTCTTGCATGTTAAAAAGATTGTTGCATGAAAATTGAAACCTTCTAGGATAGCCACAAAACTGAAACCAGAACTAAATTAAAAGTCACCACAAGATAAAATTCACTACCACAACATTCCAAAATATAAAACAACTCAAAATTTAATCACAAACAAAACAACAAAACTACAATTATATCTAAATTAAAACGTCTCGCTGAATGATCGGAAATACCTTAGATGATGTAACCCATGTGTTGCTAACGGGATTTCCCACGATCTAAATGAAAGTGTGGAACTCATTCAGTTGAGTTTAGCAAATTCATCTGGACTAAGTGAATTCGATGAAAATAACGGTACCGGGATGACGAAACCGTGGGATCTTAATCAGTTCCGTTTAAACAACTTTAAGATTTGTTTTAATTAAAATATTAAAAAATTTTGGATTTTAAGATTTCTAAACCAAAACACTTCTCTCATCTCCTGATTTATGACTTCTAAAACTAAACCTCTGCAATAACAAGGAGCTTGGAGCATGGTGGGCAGCACGGCCATCGTCATCAGCAAAATTGGAATATACTTTTGCAAAACCTTTCCTAGCTTTAAACAACAAAACCATAGGACTTCGATGTAGTTTGCCTAATGCAACATAAATCCTCAACTCTTTGTTAAGCATTTGCATGAACATGTTATGCAAATTAAGCCCTAACCGGTCTTAGGACTACGAGGTGGTCGTTTGGTACGACATAAAGCCTCACATCTTCAAGGCTATTTGTGTGATTATGTCATACAAATATCAGACCTAAATAAATAAAATTAGCAGGATTGCAACATTAAATAAAATTCCTAAATTGAAGCCAAACACTAGGACAGTTTGGGAAGTTGTCAAGATTCTTCTTGGATCCTCAGCTTCTCCTACTTTTCTTCCTTTGGACTCCTGAAATTAACTGTTCCAAATTTGATCCATTCCCAATTAAAATTTCCTAAAATTCAATCCTTTGAAATCCTTAAACTTTGAAATTCTTGAGAGCAAAACCACTGATCATTATCGAGAGTTTTCTTAAATGATTCCCGTCATTTAAGATGTAATTAACTATAGGGGCTTGCCCTTATAGGGAACTTTAAGAACCCGAGTAATATAAACCTCGTTTAATTTCTTTATATTAAACAGTGGAACTTGTCGGCTTATAAAATTGGTTCGCGTACCAAACGGATGTCACAAATCTTCTAGTTTATTTAACCGAGCCCCATCATCAAGCAATAGTGTCTATCCTTCGGGATAGATATACGATTTATGGTGCGGTGCTCGTTTATATAAACTTTTTGGGATGTGAGATCGGTTTGATTTCATATCTTAAAATTTTCAAACTTAAAATTTCTTTCAAAATCAAATGTTATTTTCTAAATTATATATATATATATATTTAAATTAAATTTAAAATCTAAAATTCGCCGACAACGTCTATAGGCGAACCCTTTTTTAAAATACAAAACACAAACCTAAAAATATGCAGACAATTCCCAAAGACTTTCCTCAAGCAACTCTTCAAAAATCATTCAAATGCATTGAGTTTGAGCTTCACCGACTTCGGGTGCCGGCGGCACTCAAAAGGGCGTCATCGACACCCTAATGTTTAATTAGTTACAAAGATCTCTGGATTTGGGGGCCGGTGACGTCCATTCCGGCGTCGTTGGTGCTAGTAGGCTGAATTCTTCATTTTGCCTCTTTTTACTCTTAAATTCATTCCTTTTTTGCTTTCTTTCACTCCAAACACCTAAAATAATCACACTTGCAGCAAAACATGAAAAACACCTTCCTTTAAAGGGTAATATAAAAAAAATGGGAACAATTTATATATATATATAAACCAATATATTTTTGGTGAATCACCCTCACCTTAGAATCATTTACTTTAACTAACTTCCAATTTTTCATAATTTAGGACATTGCAATTTTACCCTTAATGTAAAAAAAGGCGTAAGATTGGTTTCTATCATTTAGGCCTTTATGTTTCAATCATCAAAAAGATTAATTAATATCATCAGCTGCACATTTACCCTTTTTTTAGGCCTAAATACTAATTAATGCTTAAATTCTATAATTAAAATTTTGCCCTTTAAGGGCTATCCCTCCATATTTCATTAAATTTAACTCAAATGAATTTAAAATTTTTATGTTACCCCACTCATGGGTTAATTAAAATATCAAAGAAGAAAATGTGATTTTTCTTATTTATTTAATTTTTATAATTATTTTTAATGCAAAAAAAGGGATTTTCAAAGTTAATTCAATAACCTATCTAAGACAATTTATCTATCCTTAAGAAAGTTATTGGAGGTTCATCCATGGTAAAGGACCACTTAGGCAAATTTTCATGATTATTTGAGTTTTAATTTAATTATTACAATTATTTAATGGATTGGAGTATTAATTAGGGATAAAATATTATTTAAGTGAAAAATTAATTTTATATTTTTCATAATCTCTCTGAGTCCAAGACACCAAGAGAAATAAATTTCATATTTTGTGAATTATATTTTAATTATCATAATTATTTTAGTGCGAAATTAAGGAAAATTAATTTTTAGCCTTTAAAATTAATATCTTCACTTAAAAAATTAGGAAAATTATTTTAATTACTCCCAAGTGATCAGGAAACCAAATGTGATATATTGATATACTTTTGCATTTTAGTGATTTTTTTTTAAAATAATTTTTAGTTATTTAAGTATTAAAATATAGCTTAAAAATGAAGTACTTATTTTAAGTTAAATTTTATTTTTTTAGGTTCCTCTGGTCACAAGGAACTCCCAAAACTAATTTCTTAAATTTCTTACTCATATTTTAATTATTAGAATTATTTTAATACAAAAATGCCATTTTTAGTTATAAAATCCATTTTAATTATTAAATTTATGGGGAGTTAATATAATTATTATTTATAGCGTGGAATACTTTTTGTGATTTTTCTATTTATATTTTAATTACTTGATTTTTCTATCATTTTAGTGAGTTAAGTACTTAGTGTGATATTTTTTAGTTAGTTAAATCTATTTTATATTTTTTTAGGGTTCTCTGACCACATTGAACCTACCAAAGGTATTTTTATATGTTTCTAGTTTATATTTTAATTATTATAATTTTAAAACCAAAATAGAGGGGAATAGTTTAAAAATTAGGGAACACTGTCTAGAGATAACCTCTGATATTGGAAAAATCAGAAAAGATCCCCAACATGAGAGTAAAGCCCTCGAAACCTCATGCCATGGTAAATTGTTTGTGACAAGTTATGGCTTAAAGATGATTCAATGTATTTAATTGATGTAAAAAAATAATATAAGTCAAATAATACTAATTTTAATTCCACATTATTCTCCTCTATTCATTGAGAAACAAGGAATTTTTTATTTTTTTGATATTTCTGCACCAAGTTTTGAATTTCCTAAGGTGGCTCAATTAGTTAAATCCAAAAAAATATAGAAATTCCTACCTATCCAGCGCGGTGCTGACTCGACCTCTGCAGCTCCACAGCCTCGCGTGTAGCTCCACAATTTGATGCCTCCTTTTGACTCAGCAGCCAAACATCCGCGCTTTATGTTCCTCCATCTCATCCAGCACAATTCTGGTCGTCCAAGAGATACACGCTCGATCCAACGGTTCCAATTCTTTTTCCTTAACTAGTCATCCCATAGATCGTCCACACTAAAAACCTAAGATCTAAAGCTAGACTTAACCAAATCACTATTGGTTTGTTCCTACAGATGTATCTAGCCTTAACAAACACATCTATATGGTTTATGCAGTATGAAATCAAGTGTATTGCCAAAAACGTCAAAAACAAGCTCGGTTTGGGGAGAGAGTTTAATACCTTTGCCTGAGATGTGTGTCCTCAATCAAGTACTTGCAGAAGCTTCCTTGGGACCTGGCAAACCTCCTGGAAGTGTTATTAGGCTCTGGTGAACTATCCAAGTATGAGTTCGATCATACTAATTTGGGGGCCATTGTCTTGAGCTAGGTTAGAGCAGCTGTAGAATGGGGCTTTCAGGGGGAATCTTCTTTGTTTTCTCTCGTGATGGTGTGGATAATGTTAATTTGATTTTTTTGTAGTGTGGTGGAGTGGTGAAATTTGTTATGGCTTTGGCTGAGAATTAGTTGGTGAAATTGGCTCTGGACAATGGGAGCTAGAGCTAGAGAATAGTGGGATTGCACTTAGGGAAGTTTATTGAAGCTCTGGAAGAATTTTTGTAGGGCTTTTCCAATATTGAAAGCTACCTTTCCTTTGGTCATGAAGGGTTTAATTTAAAGATATGGCTGATAGGTGGAGCTTAGGGTTTCAATTTGGGTGCAGAGCGACGCTTAGGTGGAGTGAAGAACGACGCAAGTGACCTTTCAGAGCTAGACACATTAGATGTGCAATTCGATTCAGCTCATGTGCATGGCCTTCACTATTTTAGCTCCTCCTGTGACTAGATTGGCCGACCAGAGTGGTGCTTAGGTTAGGGTGGTCAGGTGAGCCAGAGGGGAGACTTAATGGTGATTAATCTGGCTAGCGATGGCTTTGGGTAAAGATTTATTTGGTTTAGCCACTTAAGGAAAGAGATCCCATAATTTAAGGGATCCTTGGTCCATGGCTCATGTATGTTAGGCTAGGTGGATCTATTATAGTCCCCGATAAGGTGGCTGTGGTGGGCTTGGGTTGACCAATTTGGCTTGCTTTGAGTGAGCTTGGGTCAAGGGTTCAAAATTGGGTCATGGTCTTAGACTGGAGTTTAGGTTTGTTTTGAGCTTGATTTTGGGCCAAGTGATTTGTCAATCTGATGTGGGTGATGGTCATGGAGGGTTTAAAAGAGGATTTGAGTGATTTTGAATTGATTTTGATGGTTAATTTGGTGGAATTTATCTTGGGATCAATTTTGGGGTATGTGGGCTAAGCTTGGGTTTTGGTTAGGCTAGGGTTGGATTGAGGGTCAATTGAATGTTTGAAACAATTTAAAAGAATGCCATTAAGAGTTTTGAACCATAATTAGGTGGAAATTTTGGGGTTATGGCATTCAATTTGGTGACATTTAGGCATATGGCTAATTTAGGGTAAAATTGGGGATTTTGGCTTGGGCTGGATTTGAGTGAAGCTTGAGTCTAAATTTAGTTCAATTGGTGTGGCTCAATTTGGTTTAGGTAAATGTTATGAAGAGTTTTTTATATTAGTTTGGGGGAATTGATTTGATCATAGATTAACTTGGAGATTTTGTTCATATGGTCAAAATTGGGGATTTTGGATTGGACTTGTAATTGAGTTGAAATTGTGTTCAATTGGGCTTGAAATTGAGT
The DNA here is from genome assembly GCA_022702705.1 of Papilionanthe hookeriana x Papilionanthe teres. Taxonomy (NCBI): domain Eukaryota; kingdom Viridiplantae; phylum Streptophyta; class Magnoliopsida; order Asparagales; family Orchidaceae; genus Papilionanthe; species Papilionanthe hookeriana x Papilionanthe teres. Next base: position 61,907,441 of record CM040432.1, on the reverse strand, counting down.
TCGATTATGATTGCGTACAATGTATTTGAAATTACAATTGAAATTGGCTAAGATTTAAGTCAATTGGCTTGAGATTGGGGTGATTTAAGTGTTTTGGGCTTTAAGGAGCAATTTGAGAATTTTGCTCAAAATGGGCCAATTTAGTCAAATTGGGCTCATGGGGTGGCTCAAATTGGTTTTGGGGACATTTGGAGTCAATTTGGGGATTTTGGGAATTTTTGGGTCATGAGGAGTATTTTAGTAATTTTGGCTAATTTGGGAGTATTTTGGGAGTTTTAGTAATTTTAGGGTATCTTGGTCAATTTTAGTGGTGGGGAGCATTTTAAAATGATTTTGGAGAGAATTAGATAATTTGAGCAATTTTAGGAATTTTGGCTGAAATTAGGGTTAGTGGGCAATTTGGTGATTTGGTGAAGTTTAGGGGTAAGAGATAAAAAATTAGAGTTTTGGTAAGATTGGGATTAATTGAGAATACCAATCATGATATTAACCTATATGAGCCATGGACCAAATAAAGTCCCATTTTGTATCTTCCACGTGTTGGTCCTAGCCATACCGTAACCTGGTGCCAAGAGCTTGGGGAACCGCCCTCATGAGTTTTCAAATGAGTAGGGAACCAAGATTGGACATGTTTGGTTTAGGGTTTGAGGTAGTGTGTGTGTGTGTGCAAGCCTGATCAGATCCAGACCACCCAGGGTTAGTCATAAGGCTTGACCATCCTATAGAGACTTCTCTTGGGTTTCCTTATGCTTGGATCCATCCCACTAAGCGCTAGAGGTTGGTAGCAAGTATATGAAACTCTAAGTGAAGCAAAGAGGCATTACGAATTTCTAGTGGGGAGGGTTCCTTTGCTAGTCTTCTAAGATAGTCACCAAAAAATCCTATGACTAGATCCTATGCTCCTAAAGAAAGTGTAAACCTCGATAAAAGTGACGTCGATAGTTAATAGTATCATCAGTCCTATCCTCTCCCTTATTGAAGGTTCTAAAGGTAGGAGATACTATTCTAAAAATATCACATCATATCCATTGTTTAGTATACATTAGCATTATCGTCATTGCCCTAGCCACCTAGGCCTCAAACTTACACCAGTCTGATGCTCCATACGTGGCAAAAACAAATGTCCCCAATTGCTCACAAGGGCTTAAATACCTTAAAGAAGACTCAAGTCCCTAATATTTGGGTTATAAATGTAGGATAAGTAGTTTAGGGTATTGTTGAACTCACTTTTGTTGAGGTCTAATCTTTCTTAGAAGTCCAGGCATAGGACTTTCCTGTTGACTATCCTAGAGGACTAGTGATGGAACCCAACCCTATTAGAGATTCTAAACACTTCTTTACTCTTCTTGGGGTTCCACATGTTTGATACTAACCTCTAGCAATTTGTAGGTTGGGACCACACGTGAGGGAGCTCAAGAAGAGATTCCCATAGAATTGCTTGGCCTTAAGGTTGACCCTGGGTGTGGTGGTCTTGGTCGATCCTACACACACACAACCCTTAACAATTCCACTAATAACGTAAACCCTAAATCAATCACCTTTAGCTTGGTTCCCCATAATTTTGCAAACTCATGCGAGAGGTCTCCCAAGCCCTTATCCACAGGCTAAAGTTTGGCTAGGACCAACATACGGAGAATCCAAAGTGAGACTTCCCTTGGTCTCATGGCTCAATAAGGATAGTTCCATGATTAACATTCCCAATTGATCTTAATTTTGCCAAATTCCCAATTTTGACCTCTCTTAGCCCCACTTTCCTAAATTACCAAAATACCTTTAAACCCTAAATTTTCCTAAAATTTCCAAAATTGCCCAAATTCTCAAATTCTCTTCAAAAAATCATTTCAACTCACTTCAAACTATTCAAATTGCTCAAAACACCTCAAAATCCTTAAAATTCTAAAAATTCCAAAAATACCCAAAATTACCAATATGCCCTTCATACCTAAAAAATTCTAAAAATTCCCAAAATCTCTAAAAGCACTCCAAATATTCCTAAAATCAATCCAAACCACTTCATTAAGCCCAATTTGACTAAATTCACCAATTTTGACCAAAATCACCAAATTTTCCCTAAAGACCCAAAATCCTTAAAATTCCCCCAATTTTTACCAAATTGACTTCAACCTCACCCAATTTCAATTACAAATAAAAATTCATCATATCCAATCCAAATTGAACCAAATTCAAGGCCAATTGAGCCAACTTCAAACCATATTATAAACCCAATTTAAATCCCCCAATTTTGCCCAAATTCTTAAATCACACCAAATTGAATCCCATGATCAATCCAATTTCCCTAAATTTAAATTCCAAACTTTTCATAACACTCCTTTAGACTAAATGGAACCATCAATTGAACCTAATAAAAACCCTAGCCCAATCTAAACCCAAGCCTAACCCAAATGCCCCAAAATTGACCATGTGCCAGATTCTACTAAATTTGACCTCCCAATCAATTCAAAATCACCCAGTTCCATTTCAAAACTTCTCATGACAATCATCCAAAATAAATTAATCAATCAATTGATGCATGTCTTAGCCCAAACCCAACCTAGACCCAAGTTCAAACTAAAAAGCCCAATTTTGAACTTAAACCCCAAATTTGACCAAACCCATCCAAATTAACCAAACCATGGTCACCACAACCAACATTTGTGCCCTAGGAACCAAGCCATAACCACCTAGCCTAATCTAGTTGAGCCATGGACCAAGTGTCCCTTGATTTGGGAGATTTCATCATATATTTTGCTAAACCAAGGGAGATCTTTTCCTCCGGCCATAAAGCCATTTAAACCATCACAAATTAACTCTCTTGGCTCACCTGCACCACCTAGCACCAGCCCTTGCTTGGCCAGTTAGCCTAGTCAACGAAAAACACCAAAACTGAGAGCCACCCCAAGCATTAAACCAAAAATTGGAACTCCTTCAGTTGGTTCACACCCATTGTCCATTGGCGCCACTCAACCCTCCACCTAAGCATCCCTTTTTACCCAGTGCCCAGCCCTGGTGGCCACCATGGCTGTTTTTATTTAACCACCATCTCCCATGGCCAAAACATAGAGAGTGCACTGAACCTTGGGGAGACTTTGCCAAATTGCTTCAATAGCTTCTCCCAGGCCTCTTGAGCTCAAGCCCACCACTCTCCAGCCATCTTCCTCAATGCCTGAGTCCAATTTTGCCACCCAAAATTAGGCCAGAAATAGTACTCCCTAACAAACTCCACCAAACTTAAAATTAGCTTGCTCCTCACCATCCTTAGGCCAAACGAGGAAGTTCTACATTGAAAGCCCCAACTCCCAGTCACTCTTTACCTAACTTCTGCCTCAGCCTCTCCACCTGTAGGAGGAGTTCATACACAGCCCCTTTGCCAGAGTCAAGTGACACATTAAGTAGGTTCATCAGGTCCCAACGAAGCTTCTTCAAGCACCCAATCAAGGTCTCACCTCTTAGGCTAAGGTATAAACCATTTTCCCACAAACCAAGCTTGTTTTGGATATTTGGAAAGAAAACTTTAGTTTTATGCTTTATTATGCATATGAATGTGTTCGTCTAGACTAGATGAAAATGTATGAACAAACCCCAAGTGATTTGGTTGAGTATCGAGAGAGATCTTAGGGTTAGAAGGTGGACGCTCCGTGGGTTACACCAGTTTAGGACAAAGGGTGTGGACTGTCAGATCACCCGTGTAATAAATAAAGGGCAAGGATCATGCCTGACGAAGGAACTTGACATAAAGCACGTGTTAAAGAGACACTAATGTGGAAGGCAGTTTCAAATGGAGGAGCACCACATGGAGCTTCAGAGCTGCCTATGTTGCACTGGCGTTGACTGGATTAAATAGTAAAATAGGTTTATTTTTATTTACTTAATTCAGTTAATTTATATAATTCATAAATTAGAGTAAAAAATCATAAAAATTAAAGAAAAATATCTTGTTGCTCAGTGAACAGAGGAGAATAATATGGGATAAACATAAAAAATGTTTAACATCTATTTATTTTTAAATTAATTAAATACACTAAACCTTCATTAAATCATAACTTGGGAAATATAAATCATCATGGCATGAAAATTGGAGGGCTTGTTTGCTCGATTAATAGGAGTGTTCCTTGATGTTTTTCCAGAGTCGGAGAGCATCTCTAGCATGAGAACCCCAATTTTCAAGTTAAATCACCTCTGGTGCATTTATAAAATTATAAAAATTAAAATAATAATTAGAATAATATAAATATAACTTTTGTAGCTTCACTGTGATTAGAGGACGCAAAGAAAAATATAAATGAGATTTAAGTAATTTAAAATATCACTAATTGTAATTATCTAATTAAAACCCTTAAGAAAAATAAATAATTAAAATATAAATAAAAATTCACTAAAATGAACCCACACTGTAAATAATGATTATATTAACCCACTATAAAAAAATTGAAACCCATCTGAATTAAATTGGTCACTAAATTTGACTTTCTAAATTGCTTTTTGCATTAAAATAATTTTAATAATTAAAATGTAATTAAGAATTTTATAAAAAGTGGTTTTAGGAGTTCCTTTTGATAGAGGAATGTAAGAATAATAAAATTGAACAAAATATAAATATTTCATCTTTAAAGCTTATTTTAAATTTTAAATAATAAAAATAATTTAAAAATCATAAAAATCAAAAAAATTTAATAGTAGACTAAAATGTTTTAAATTATTTTTTGATCACATAGGAGCAATTAAAATATTTTTTCTAGTTTTCTAAAAATAATTATGAATTTATAAAGGATTAAAAATGAAATTTTTATAATTTTTCACTAAAATAATTGTAATAAATAAAATAAATTTCACAAAAATATGAAAAAAATTTTCTGGGTTCCCTTAGCTCAGAGAGATTTAATAAAAATATAAATTATGATTTTCAACTTAAAAAATAGTTTATATTCAATTAATACGTAAAATCAAATAATAATTATAATAATCAAAGGTCTAAGTGGTCCTCTAACTAAGGTGAACCATCAATAATTTTCCTTAGGATAAGTGATGTACTTTGATAAGTTAATGAATTAACCTAAAAATAACTATTTTTGCATCAAAAAGTAATTCTAAAAAAATAATAAATTTGCATTTTCCCCTCTGATATTTTAATTGACCTATGAGTGTGGAAACATAAAAAATTCCAAAGTCATTTGACACAAATTTAAAGAATTATGAAGTGATAAGGCCATAAAGGACAAAATGGTAATTATGGAATTTAAGCCCTAATTGATATTTAGGCTAAATCAAAGGGTAAATAGGTAACATATGATCATAATTGACTTTCCTAAGTGGTTGAAATACAAGGGATTAAGAGGTAGAAACCATTTCATCACTCTCCCAAAATAAGGGTATAATGGTAATTTTCCTTTAATTATTATAATTTGGAGGTTAATTAAATTGAGTGATACTAAGGTAAAAGGTTTGATTCTAGAAGACTTTCATTCACTAATTAAAGAACTATAGCTAATGGTTGGATTATAACATAATATTTGATCACAATTAAACTCATCTAATTTAACGTTCTTAAAATTACAATTCTCCCCATGAAATCTTAAGGGCTTAGTAGTGAGATAATCCAAGTTTGTTTAATAAGGCTTAGAAAATACAAAAAAAAAATGATTACAAAAATTTTTAAAACACTACTAGCCCAACTCCAAGTTTAAGTTGGCTAAGTTCCTTAGCAAATCAATTTTCCCTTAAGGGCCTTCACTCACATAACTCATAAATGAAGCATCAAGTGATAGTTACCGCACTCAGAGAGATGATTAAAACATCAAAGGTCATTGAATACGTGATAGGCAACTCCAGTAAACTTTGACTTACTTAGGGATGATTTAGCAACATAATACGTTTAGCAAAACTCGAGACATTCCAAAGGATTCAAAAGAAGTGTAGGGTTATCCCCCGTACTCTTTTTCAGCCTTTTTCAATATCTTGGAAGAAAATTGAACCTATTAGGTCTTTTCTTAAGAAAATAATCCTTGAGATATAAACAAATGAATAGGAACCCAACAATTTATGACCTAGGACTAGGTAGGCATACTCCTTGAACCTCTTTCTCTGCTTTCTCTTTTGGCAATTAATTTAAGTACATGCAAAAATTACATAATTATTGTAAAACTTAATCATTCAGCTGGAGTGCGAGAAGATGACTGGTACACTTTTTACAGTTTATTTACAACATGTTACTTTACCGTGCCTACTTTCATTTTCTGCAAATTACTTCACTTCGCATGCAAAACCAAATAAAACAAAACAAAACCAAAACAACAATTGACACTCAAAACAAAACCCAAGACAAAACAAAAATTCTTTTCAGACTTAAACAACATTTTCAAAACAAAAAAAATGAAACGAATGAACTAAATTTAATACACCGCCCTTTAGATGATAGGGAATCCATCAGAGGAGGCAACCTACAGCTGCTAATGAGATTATCTTGGTCTGAATGAATTTAACAATTCTTTTAGACTAAGTGAATCTAGAGAAATTTGTGGTGCTGGAATGAGGGAATAGTGGGATCATGACCGATATCACATAATCAACATGAACTTCCCCCCATAAGATTCTTAAGAAAAAATTATAACAATAAAACCTGACATACACACTTGAAACATATTGGAATTTCTTTGAACATATTGAACTTTACACTTCAAATTTGAAACCCTTTACAACAAAAGCTTGGAGCATGCATCGTGGGTAGCACGATAAGGACATGCAGAAGAAAATCTTCAAGAGTGCAAATAAATCTACAACAGCAAACTCTTTTCCTAAATTTAAACAATAAGCCATAAAACAACGAGGTTGTTTACCTAGTGCGACATAAAAAATCAACTGATCTTCTAGGCCTTTGCATAAACCTTTTGTACAATATAAGCACTAACTCATTCTAAGATTTTGAGGTCGTCCTACGATACAAAATAAATTCTCCTATCTTCCGGGTTATTTGTATGATCGACATCATGCAAATGTAAGCCCTAATTAATAAAATTAGTAGGATGAAACATTAAATTTTATCTTTTAAAAATTGAAGCCAAATCATAGGATAGTTTGGGAACTCAATGAGGTTTTTCTCAGGATCTGTGGCATCCCCAAGCTTTCTCCTTTAGATTCCACAATAAATTCTCCCATTTTCACCTTTCTCATTTGATATATCTTATGTCGGACCTTGAAAATCCTAAACTTTTTCAATTCATGAAAGCAATATTTTCTGATCTAAATCGAGAGTTTTCTTAGGTGACTTCAGTTGCATGAGATGCAATTAATTACGAGTGCTTGCTCTTATAGGAAACTTTAAGAACCTAGCTTAATATAAACCCTATCTAATTTTTCATATTAGATGGGGGAAATTTTCGGTCAACATAAAGGTTTCACAGACTAAACAGATGTTAATCTACTAGTTCATGTTATTGAGGCTCATTATTAAGCAATATGTCTATTTTCCGGGATAGATACATGGCTTATAGTATAATTCTCTCTACTTAAAATACTAAGGATATGGGATCAGTTCGGTCTCATATTTTATAATTAAAATGCTACTTTTCAATATTATCTATATATTAAGTTAAATATATTTAAACCAGGTGATGGGATTCTTATTTCAGTGGGTGACAATTTCTAATTTTGCGACCGACAACTTCTGGTGACTCTGTTGGGGACTAGTTTCTCTCTCCATTTTTGCCAGGAGATTTTGTTTTCATACATCGGGAATGTTTCTATATCCCTCATAGGCTAGATTACCATCATTCATTGATATGCTTTGTCCGTTTCTTTCTTGGGAAACTGCAATCGACTCTTCTTGATTCCAGGACCGTCTGATTAACCACCGTTAGACCGGGGGGGGGGTTAGATGTCTTAGTATTTTTCTTTTTTGTGTTGGGTTAGACCCTCAATCAGTGTATTGGTGAGCAAGTTTCACCAAATTGAGGGGTGTTGTGAAGAGGTTCTCACATAGGGTACCATACTTCACTTTTACTTCATGTCTCTTGGGCTGGATTTGTCGTCTATAAATTGAGCCAACTCTTTTATCGCTCTTAAATTCCTGTTAATCTCTTAAAATTAATCCAAAATCTTTAAATCTATAAATAAATTGATAATAGGCTACAAAAGATTGTAAGATAAAAGAACAAAACAATATAGAATAAATGCTTGAAAATAAAATGAAACGAAACAAATGCAATGTACCCAGTTCATAGAATAACCTCTGTTAATTCGTAGTATTCGCACTATGATTACAAGGTATAGGCCATTGCTAACTTTTGAAACTTTTTTATATCGACAGTTACAATGTCGAACCCAAAATCTACTTTCTCTTGCAACCTGCCCATCAGAAGAGAAGCTTGTCTCTTAGCACCCACAATTCAGTTTGGGACCGGCTTCAATGAGTTCGAAGTTATGCTCGGTAAAGCCCTGTACGTTGTCGTGAAAATCCCCACCCCCAGAACTTTAAGAACCTTATGCTGAGTTTGATCTAAACTCCCACCAAGACTTCCTTTCTGCTAAGCAGGCAAAGGTTACTGCCGCCTCAGTCAAGTCAGTTTCTTCTACACCAACGAGGATTGTTACCCCATACTGCCACTAGATTTACTGTCACCACACTAGCCTTCCTGTCTACTGAAGGGAAAGAGGTTTCATATGAAGAAGATTCAGCTGATGCACCTCTTACCCTGCCGTGAGAGTTCGAGGTTGGTTCAAGTTCCAGAGTCGCTTCGCCGACTAGGTCTCAAAGGAGGAACCACAACAGCAAGATTCTGAGAGACATTAGGGCTCGAGCTACAAGTCTGCCCATCAGCAGGAGGAACGTGCTGTGTTAGAGACCTACCCTCTCTTTTAAGGAGTAGGTTCCACCTATTGTCAGATACTACAAGAGATGAGAGTCTCAATAAGATTGCTAACGCCTTATTGCAGCTTCGATGACATAATGAGAAGATGGAAAACCCCACTCTTATCACTAGGGTTCGTACCATGTTCCAGAAGTTAGCTGACAAAGAAGAATGTTCTTTCACTGAGCTACTTAAGAGGATGGGTTGTGTAGTGTCGTTAAAGATGAAGAAGGAGACTTTGAGGGGAGACAAGCCCTCTTGTCGGATACAAAAATCACTAGACACACGACCAGCTCATATTCCCACTAGACTCCATTTAGGGAAACGTGTTAACATTGTCAGTACCACTGCAGATACTACCACCGTCGCCCTGACACACACAAAGCACATATAGGTCAAGTCTTGTTAGGGTCAGAGAGTACCATATGCTGTCGGTCATGAAGAGTTCTTGAAGAAATATAATAGAAGAGGATCATTTACCCATGTACCTGGTCTACACCCCAGGAAGCAAACTTCTCCTCATCACCCCAATGTCCCCGCCGAGATACTTCGTCTTGAGGTGCAGACTTTGAAGAGAAAAGTGTGGATATTGAAGGTTTTTGCACTAGTACGCTCTGAAGTCCGTTGATCACGTTTGTCAAATGGATCATAAGTAGAATATTTCTGTTGCCACTACCGCCATTGCCTCAAAGTCCATTGTAGATATGAGAGATGTTTAAGAGAAGCCTATAGACCTCAAGTTGATAATTGAGAAACCTACCGATGATAAAATTGGGAAGCTCCAAGCTGAGATTTCAGAGTTGGCAAAAGAACGAGGATTAGACGTCGACAATGATGATTACTACCTATCAGATTACATGGATGAAGATTTCATGTAAATAATTTTGTCGAGACCAGGGCCACATCATCTGAGCGCGATACTACACCTTCTACCAAGGAGAAGGCCAGGGATGAGCTTCAAAGGGACATTCTGCAATGAGATTAACAAATCTGTCGCATGAAGAAGAAATCAGAAGAGATGGCTACCACGATGACCGCGATGGCTACAATGCACGGACAATCACAATCATGACCAATAGTATCCCTAGAGGTGAATCAGCCTGAGATTATCTATATTGCAAATGAAAGAAAGGTCGCTTCTGCGAGCCACCAAAAAAAGAATCAGTTCAGAATATGGTGCCAGAGAAATATATCATGCAGTAGTCAAAGGTAAGGAAGCCTTCGCCCAATCGAAAGGGGACTCATCGGTTTAAAAGGCTAGACCTTACCCGGAGGAATATGATGTCGTCCCATATCCTAAGGTTTTGTACTGCCAACCTTTAAGAATTTTGATGGAACAGGTAACCCCCGACAGTACGTTGCACACTTCCGAGCAAGCTGTTGCAACACGGAGTAGTGAGGCATTATTTTTTCACCAGGTCATTAGCATAATTTCAAGAGTTGCATTTAATTTGTATACAAAATTTCCTAATGGATTGATAAAGACATTTATAAAATTGGAAAATTTTTTTGCGAAAAGGTTCTCCAGGGTCCTTTACCACATTACCATTAGAGAACTTATAATGGAATGACAGAAGCACAATGAGATTTTGGTGGAATACATTCTACATTGGAGAAATTTGAGCATGAAGTGTGACCTCAGTTGTAGGAAGAACATGTGATCGAGGTCTTACTCAAAAGCAACCATGAACCGATAACTTCCATGCTTAAAGGGCTTACCATCAAGTCATTTGAAAAACTACTCAGTAAAGTTAACAGTTTGTAGGAGGAGATCAAGCATATGGAGCCTCCAGAGAAGACTGAGAAGTCAAGGCCAGTTAAGACATTTGAGAAGAATTCTGGCATAGTGGCAACGATTGATAAAGGTAAGCAGTCGACGAGGATTCAGGCTGAGCAACCTCTGACAAAGTAAAGCCAACCTCCTCAAAAGTATGTTCAACTCCATCCTTAACAGTATAGTTTGCAGTATGTTCAGTAGGCCTAGCAGTACGGTCAACAGTATAGTCAGCCCGGTCAGCAGTCAGCCCAGTAGAGGCCTTATAGGATAATTGGGAGACAAGGTCCGTCAATGATAAATTTCTTAAATAGGGTATACTCCTTCAAGGACGACACAATAACAAAGATGTTTCTCAATTTTATGAAAAAGCCCGAGTTCAAGTTTCCTAAGTTGAAGAAATCAGAGGACTTCGATAAGAAATATCAACCCAACTATTGGTCGTACCACAAACAGCGTGGACACACAACAGAGAATTACTTTAGCTTCAAAGATTGCCTTGAGAAGAACTTTAAAGAGGGAAATATTATGATTCCAAATGAATATAAAAAAGAACATGTGATAGGTTCTAAAAATATGATTTTGGCTGATCCTATCACTCCGATAAATTTGTATCCCAATAAGGATGCGTTGAGCACAGTTTGGACTAGATCCTTCAGAAAGATACTATATTAGATTCAGCACGTTTCGGAGCAAGCTGCCACTCAAATTCTACTACTTACTAGGCCAAAGAAGGAGATGACATCAGAGAAACCACCATGATAGGAGAGATCGTAGATGAGATGAAGATTGATAGCGCAAAGGATAGGATAGGGGTCGCCACTGTTAGATTGGTTGTCTTGGATTTGGGGGAGAAATCCCTCAAACCATTAACCCTGTATAATTTATTTTATGCCCCTCCAGGATCTTATAATTATAAGAGTGACGATTTTGGCTACATTTTAACTATCTCTAGTGACGACAAAACTGTCCACGACCAATTTAACCTCAATTTCATTTCCCAAATATGATTTCCGAATCATATTAAATCCTGATGAGACCAATGACAGATACAAAGAAGATATTGACAACACCAAATACGATGGTTTGGGAAGTGAGGAGCCAGTCCTCAAGTTCAAAGGAACACCAATTGTCATCAACTTACACTGTTCAGATTCAGAATCAGAAGAATTAATTACAACATCAGGAGAACCTCCGAGTCCAGATGTGTAAGAAATATTAGAAGTGAACCTAAGGAGTTGAAAGATATTACCCCTAAGAATGGCTCCAATGGAAAAAGGAAAACAAGTAGTCACTCGAGAAGAGAGACACATACGCAAGAAAAAATTGAAGGTTCAAATAAAGTGGATTACAATGTATGAGCTCATCTTAGAAAATTACCAGCCAAACTAAGCATCTACGACTCTCTCATCATGTCAAAGGAGATGAGAGAAACTTTGATCACAGCTCTACTTGACACAGAGATTTGCTTAGCTCAATTGACTAGCACCTCCTCGGATGCAGTTTGTGTTTTAAAGGAACAGCCTGAGGTGACCTTCACTAATGATGACTTGCTACTCAACACTACCAAACACAACCGACAGCTCTACATTTTTGTCAATGTTGGTAGATTCATAGTTTTTAGAGTTCTAGTAGATCGAGGAGCGTCGCTCAACTTAATGAGTCTATGGATGTTAGCATACTTAGACATTGATGCTCATAAACATACTATAGATAAGATGATGCTAAGAGGATTTAACCAGAAAGAAGTAGAAACACATGGATCGACTATGCTGCTATTGAAAGTTGGAGATTTAGTTACAGCCGCAAAACTCCATGTCATCGATGCATAAACTTTTCTCAATGCTCTACTTGGTCGACCGTGGCTTCACGAGTACAATATGGTCCTGTCGTCGCTACACCAATGCATCAAATATTACAAGGATGTAAAGGAACACTACATTAAGAGAGACCTACAACTGTTCTCGATACATGAAGTAGGCATCTATGAAGATGCCGCCTACTATGCTCCCCAAAGAAGACCATCATTTCTAGAGAAGTTGTGTTGAATAAGATTAAAGATTCAAGAGTACCACAAGAAAGGGGCCATTCAGCTCTAATTCAACAGTCTCCCACCACTCTTTCGCAATGAGTTGGTGGAAGTTCTTTTAGCCCGCGCATCCAAGATCAAAGCCGGGGATGCAAGCGAGTAAGAATTAGAAAGATTGTTGAATGGAAAAATCTAAATACAGCATCGACTTAGAAGGAAGTTCTGAAGAGGATAAGTTCGATGGAGATACAAGGATAGCAAACCAAAAGAAGCCTCAGCTTGAGATCTCCTTGGATGATGTGGAGAAAATTGAATAAGAGTCGATGTACGATCAGATCAACCATTGCGTAAAGGCCATGACCCTAACTCCGATCCTCCCTTAAAAGGTCGAGAGTATAGAGGTCATGGAAGTTCGTACTGTTGGGTTGAAACTGGCCAAGTTTTACCATGCTTCCCCTTCTTCTAATTCTAAAACTTGTGTAAATTTTGAAGAAGTTGATTTTAATGAATTAATGGAATTACCATTTGGTTACTTTTCTCTGTGCATACATAAGTTCATTCAAAAAGGATATGTGCGGATTTGGTTCGAATTGACCGGTCAATGACTTGAATTTTGCATGGTTGTTACTAGCCAGTTGGAAGAACAATGCCTCGACGACAAAGATGATTATGAAGATCAGCTGATAAGTGATGCTCCGCCAGAATTCGAAGATGAGATCAAGACAATAGTCGATGAATTAAAAGAATTCAACCTCGGGACTAAGGAGCAGCCCCGACTCATTTTTATAAGTTCTCTACTTAATGATAAAGAATCTATAGAGTTGGTTAAGCTATTGTCAGAATTCAAGAATTGTTTCACTTGGAGCTACGATGAAATTCCAGGTTTGTCTCCAGACATCACAGACCTTAGGCTTGGACTGGATTAAAGTATAACCCTTGTGAAACAAGCTCCTAGAGGAGTGCACCTCGATATAGAACATTAAGTCATGGTCGAGGTGTAGAAGTTAATAGACGCTAAATTTGTGCGACAAGAACAGTAACCCACATGGATAGCCAATGTTGTACTAGTTAATAAGAAGAATGTACAAATACAGTGTGTGTCGACTTTAGGGATATAAACAAAGCATGTCCAAAGGATGAGTTTCCACTGCCAATACAAAAACTAATGGTGGACATTGTGTTGGCACATGAAATCTTCTCGTTCATGGATGGATCATCAGGTTATAATCAAATCAAGATGACACCGAAGATGCAACACTTAAAGAATTCAGAACTCTGATTAAAGATCTTCTACTACTTAAAAAATCTACTACTACATCATGATGTCGTTTGGCTTGAAGAACACTGGATCTACTTACCACAGAGTAATGATAAAGATCTTCTATTACTTCATCCACAATCACGTGGAGTGCTAAATGGATGACCTGGTCATCAAAAGCAAAGTGAAGGAAAGCCATTGGTATGATTTGAGGATCAATTTCAAATGATTACGGTTATACAATCTCAAGATGAATTCCTTAAACTGCACCATCGGCATTACCTCCGGGAAATTTCTAGGATTTGTTCTCCATCACCGAGGAATCAAAATCGACCTAGAGAAGATTAAAGCTATTTTGGAAATGCCACCTACCATAACCTTGATGCAACTACGATCCTTTCAAGTTAAATTGGCATATCTGAGTCTCTTCAAATCTAATCTGACTAGAAGGTGTATACCTTTTTCGAACTTACTCTGAAAGAATGCCAAATTCTATTGGGGAGAACCATGCTAGTGGACCTTCGAGGATATTAAGTGATACCTAAAGACACCTTATGTTTTAGCAGCCCCTATCCCATGTAGACCGTTGATACTTTATATCGCGGCCTTAGATGAATCCGTCAGAGCTCCTTTAGCCCAAGTCAATGATGAGGTAAGGAAAACATACTCTACTACTTGAGTCGACGCCTAGTACTAGCAGAGGTAAAGTACCCTCCTATTGAGAAGTATTATCTAGCCTTGGTTTTTATCGCTCGGAAGCTTAGACACTACATGATTTCTCATAAAATTAACCTGATTTTGAAAGTTAATCCGTCGCAATTATTGATGACCCGACCAACACTTTTCGGATGTTTACCAAGGTGGTCGATGATTTTGTTGCAGTTCGATATAAATTTTGTGCCACTTCACGCTATCAAAGGGAAAATTCTCGTAGAATTTTCTCGCTGTACACCCACTACCAGCTGTGTCCCTTCTCAGTGATGAATTACAAGACGAACAAATAATGCAAGTTGAAGATCTCAATACTTAGTGCTTGGGAATGTACTTCGATGGAGCTTCATCAGCTAGGAGAGATAAAGAATTAAAAATAGTGATACCTGGTAAAGCAGGGATTGGTTTGATTTTCGTTACAAAAGATCAAGCAATGTTGAGATTCTCTTACCACCTGAGAGAGCCGTGTACCAACAATGAATCAGAATACGAGGCTTTGATAACTGGTTTAGAATTAGAAAAACTAATGCACATAACAGACATTGCCATTTATAGCGACTCACAGCTCTTCATTCAGCAAGTAAATAGGTAGTACAAGATTCTCAAGCCAAGACTCAAAGGATATCACAAGCATATGATGAAGTTAATGTTGACCTCACTTTCGTGAGAGACCATTGAGGGTCATTTTGAGAAAGGAATTCTACCAATATGGACCTCCTAAATCTTTTCAAGGACTAAACCCTGAAATCTAAGACAAAAACCTAATGAAGAACTTTTAACCTAGATCTTTATGACATCCAAAAATGATAATATGGATGACAATAAACACTAATTTGGGGACACATTGATCCAAAGGTCAACCCAATGACCTAAATGGTCAATTTTGGTCAAAATAGGCAATCCATGACCTAAAGACCACCATATTGACCATGTTGGTCAACACCGTGACCTAAATGATCAAACTTGGTCAAAATAGTCAAACAATAACCAAATGATCACCACATTGACCCAAAGGTCAACCCAATGAGCTAAACGGCCCAATTTGGTCAAAATGGCCAATCCATGACCTAAAGACCACCAAATTGACCATGTTGGTCAAACCATGACCTATCTGGTCAAAACGGTCAAATAATAACCTAATGACCACCACGTTGACGTGAAGGTCAACCCAATGACCTAAATGGTCAAAATTGGTCAAAATGATCAATCCATGACCTAAAGACAACCGTATTGACCAAGTTGGTCAACCTCATGACCTAAATGGTCAAACTTGGTCAAAATGGTCAAAGAATAACCTAATGATCACTACATTGACCCAATGGTCAACCCAATAAGCTAAATGTTCAAATATGGTAAAAATGGACAATCCATAACCTAAAAATCACCAAATTGACCATATTAGTTTACCTAATGACATAAATGGTCGAATTTGGTCAACATGACTAAACTAGGTCATACTCCCAAACCTAAAGGGCCCCATGACTAACCAAACCATGACAAGGTTAGGTAAGTCACATTGGTCAACCATGGATCTGAATTGGTTTACCATGGTCAACCTTGGTCAATTTTGGTCAACTTTAGTCAAAATATTCACTTTTCAACCAAATTAATAAGCTTAATGAAACGATTAACTTCCAAAATCATTTTGAGTAATTTATGGGTTAATGTTATAATTTCATACATTTTTAATTAATTGCATAATTAATTTAAAATGGAATTATAAATGAATAACCCTAAATTAAAACCAAAATGTGACATCATATATGAAATCATAAATGAGTTTCAATTTCAAATTTAACCCATGTGAAGCTACCAATGGGTCACCCATGACCTAGGAGACCCATTACGCTCCATCATGACATGATTAACCCTATGACAAATGCATGAATGGACCTAACCGAGGTTAAAAATTTATTATGACACCATCATGAAGAATGAAGGAGGTGTCATGCCTTCATGAAAGGCTTGAAGGATGATATGGAAGAGTCATCACTTACCTTACAAGCCGCCCATTGGAGAATAATGCATGGCTTAAGTCATCCCTACATCATGATTGAGCTCATCATATCCAAATTATGAAAGTGAGGAGAGTGGAGATTATGTTTCATTCCCCTCTAAATTCCATGGGTGACTCATATGCCTATGTAAAGAGGAAGTGGTCGGATCTATCCTAGGTCATTTCTATCACCGCATGGGCTACTCAATGCGAGAAAAGCCCTTATCATCAGCATAAATGATATCTTAATGAAAGTGAGGGAAGGAAGAGTATATATGGCATTCCATTAAAAACCCATTGGATAACTTATAAACTCATACGGGGGAGGTGAATTTATCAAGATTTACCAAGCCATATCCACCTCATAAGCTAGCCATTGGAGGGGAGCCAAAATACATGCCAAGCTTTCACTATAGTTAAGTTCAATATGGATTGATTTGGGAAGCTCAAATGTGATTATCTACAGCTAGAAACTTTTCCTCATGCCATCACGAGCTGATTAACCAACTCTCCACGTAAACCCAAGGTGAACCATGGCTCATATAATCCTATATATAGGCTAGCCCGAGAGCACCGCCCAAGAGGAGAGACCCAAATACGTTGACCAATTCCAAAAACCACCAACTACAAACTTCTTCCCCATCGCTAGGCAATTGATTCCATAGGGATTTAACCTCTGAAACCCACTCATCTCTTCCAATTTTATCCTTAAAAATAGAACATATTTTTGGGTTGGTATGAAACCTCTACAAACTTCAAAGTAATCATCCTAAAACCATCACAGAAAACTACAAAGACAAGCCCAATTTATATTGGCCTTCCCTATAGGCTCTAACCTACCTTTCAGTATTTCCTTTCGAAACTATGACCCTTATGATGGAACACATACATGGAACTGATTTCAACTCAAATTGAATCAAGGACAAGCTTACCAAGTCCAAGTCGAAGCCTCAGAACCAATCTAATTGAATTTTCATCAACTCAGGCTAAGGTATGGCTTTCTAAACTCAAATCGTGCAAAGGTTTGGTACATTGTGAAACGAATCATTTCATAGCTTATACATCACCGTATGGAAGGGTTCAAATTTCACTTAATTTGATGAAGAATCAAGTGAGTTATTGTCTCTAGATCATGGACAACTTGCAAGTTAAACCAAATGAGGAAGATGCACTGATGTCGTCCGTTTCTGTGTTTGGGAACTGATCACAGAAAAATTCATTAAGAAATTCATATCTATTTTTGATGAAATTTCACTTTAAAGAAAGGTATTTTCTTTATTTTATTGCAGGAACAAAGATTTATAAGTGATGGAAGCAAAAAGCATGAAATGGAGCAAATTTGGATCAAAAAGGAGGAAATTCATGCAAATATAACTACTTCGCCGACGGCGAGATCGAGGCCGCCGACGGCGAGATCGTGAGGAGAATTTCTGAAGGAATTATAACTACCTCACCGACAGCGAGCCCGAGCCCGCCGACAGCGAGATCACGAGGTTTGAAGTCCTTCTAGAAGCCCCGCTGACGGAGAGGCCGTTTCCCTGCGACGGTGAGCTAGTTCAAAAATGCATATACATTGAACCTGGACACTTTTTGAAGAGGTGTTTAAGCACCCCTTGGACCTTTGCCTACCTCTATAAATAGAGGTCGAATTCTAGAGTGTGTGTGTGTCTTTTGAGTCTTCTGTGTGTTCATTTCTAGTGTCTTGAGTGTAAGTTTAAGTGAGTTTAGTGAGTTCATTAGTTTAATTGAGTCGTTGTTTAGTTGCTCGAACTAGAAGGAAAAGTCAAAGGAAGTTCGAGGAGTCCGTCGGGGAGGAAATTAAGATAAGTATCTTTGTTTATTGTTGTTAACTTTAAATGAAATCCATGATTTGTTTTACTCCTATGCATTCTGAGTAGTTTTCTTAGTCTTTCTCCTTGTTTATGAAATTTATGCGGATCGATGAAATTAAATAAAAGCACCTAATATAGTATAAATAAATTGTGATAATTTTTACTTAAAACTTAATTTACTTTCAATCTGGCCAATTGAGTAGCTAAATAATGTTGAATTATCAACTATAGTAAAAATTACATCCAATATTCATGGAAGTCAAAAGCCTTGGAAGGCGGGTGCAAATAAATAGGGAAATATTAATTATCGGACGTAGAATTGGATATTTTAGTGTGACAGACTAAAATAATCAATTCGATCCTACTGTTTGAGAGCTGAAGTGTAGATGTTAGCCCTCAGGTGAGGGGAACGTGGGAACTCTAAAGTGGCAGCCGGTATCCTCCCAGCCTAGCCGCAGATTCAGTAATCAAACATAAGATTAGTCAATGTTCTTTGCACCTGGACCAAAGGGTAAAGAATAAGAATGCTCCTATTTGTCACAATACAATTAAAAAATTCTATTTAAATTCATTAGTTCACTTAATTTTCTAAAAACAAGGAGAAGGATACTTTTTCTGAATTAATTAAATCAACTTTATTTTAAGCATTAGTTTACTTTAAGTTTGCTTTTAATTTCAGTCTACTAGATTAGTAAGTAATTCCTTTAAATTTAGTCGATAACAATTATGTTAAAAACTTCCCGTGGGATCGATAACCGAGGACTCCACTAGAGCCCTGTATTACTTGATGCGATACGTATACTTGCGTAGAATCCACATTATACATTAAATCATATAACTATATTTAAAGCGGGATCAAGTTTTCGGTGCCGATACTATTAACTTAAATTGCATACATATAAAAAGTGGGTCAAGTTTTTGGCGCCGTTTACGGGAAGTAAAGAAATTATTTACTAAAGTAACGGACTAATCTAAAATCTATTTTAAAAATTGTATGCGAAAATTTGGAAACAAAAATTTAATACCTTACGATTCAAAATTAGAGCGTACAATTAAAAGAATTAGAAAACAAAAAAGAGAAATTATAAATTTAACACAAATGGCAAATATACCTGAAAATAAAAATATCAATCAACCAAGACCATTACGAGATTATGTCAAGCCTACATTAGATGAAATTCATTTAACTATTCAAAACCCTGATGTAGCTGCTAATTCATTCGAACTTAAACCTGCAATTATCCAAATGGTACAAAACAATCAATTTAGTGGTTCACCTACTGAAGATCCTAATTTACATTTTGCTAGTTTTTTAGAACTATGTGCTACTTTCAAATATGAAGGAGTATCTAACGATGCTATTAGACTTAGACTTTTTCCTTTTTCTTTAAGGGATAAGGCTAAAATGTGGTTAAATTCGTTAGCACCTAAATCTATTAAAACTTGGGGAGAATTATCACAAAAATTTCTATCCAAATATTTTCCACCATCTAAAACTCGCTAAGCTTAGAAATGATATAACTTCTTTTAGTCGAGTTTGATGGAGAGTCAATATATGAATCTTGGGAGAGATTTAAAGAACTTCTTAGGAAATGCCCACATCATGTGTTACCAGATTGGTTAATTATCCAAACTTTTTATAATGGATTAGTAGGATCTTTAAGATCAATCATCGATGCTGCTGCTGGAGGATCATTAATGTCAAAACCATTTGATGAAGCCTATGCATTAATCGAAGAAATGGCAACAAATAATTTTCAATGGCCTGCTGATAGAATGAATCCAAAAAAAATAGCTAGTATTCATGAAAATGATGCAATATCTATGTTAGCTTCACAAATTGCTGCTATATCTAAAAAATTAGATCATTTTGGAATGAATTACTCTCCAATGTTAACAGAAGAAAATTCATCTGGATAACTTATAGAATCCCAATCTCAATATGAAACAATTAATGCAATTAACAACAGACCTAATAATCCTTATGCAAATTATTATAATCCTGGATGGAAAAATTATCCTAATTTTAATTGGAATAATAATACAACTAATCAACCATGGATGAATAATATGACACAACAATTAGGAAATTCATCTAATCAAGGAAATCCTAATTATAAACCTAATTATCCACCTGGATTTAATAATAATAACCCACAATTTAAAGATAAGAAATTATCTATAGAAGAATTCATATTAAATATGGGTCAACATTTACAAAATCAAGGAAATCAACTACAAATACAAGGAAATCAATTACAAAATCAAGGAACAGCTATCAAAAATATTGAAACTCAACTTGGACATATTGCTATTGTACTTAATAATAGAATACCTGGATTATTTCCTAGTAATGTAGAAATAAATCCTAAAGACAAGGGAAATGAACAAATTAAAGCGATACAATTACGAAGTGGAAAAGAATTAGAACCTCGAATTCAGAAAGAACTTGAGAGTCAAAAAGAGGAAATAGAAATTGAAAAAGAAAAGAATCAACAAAATCCAAACTTAGAAAATCCTTTAATACCTATGAAAATTTCTGTTCAAAAACCTCCACCACCATTTCCTCAACGACTAATTCAACATAAAAAAGACAAACAATTTGCTAAATTCCTTAAAATTTTGAAGAAATTAACGATAAATATTCCTTTCGTAGAAGCTTTAGAACAGATGCCAAACTATGTAAAATTCATGAAAGATATTCTAAATAAAAAAAGAAAATTTACCGATAATGAAATGGTTGCACTTAGTGAAGAGTGTAGTACTTATTATTCGAAAAAACTTCCCGAAAAATTAAAAGATTCTGGTAGTTTCACTATACCCTGCGCTATTGAAGAAAAATTCTATGGAAAAGCTTTGTGTGACTTAGGAGCAAGCATCAATGTAATGCCTCTATCAATTTTCAAGAGATTAGGATTGGGAGAAATTTCACCTACTTCAGTAACCCTTCAGTTAGTCGACCATTACGTTACATATCCTAAGGGAGTTATTGAAGATGTATTAGTTAAAGTGGATAAATTTATCTTCCCCGTAGATTTTAATGTTCTAGATATGGAAGAAGATAAAGAAATTCCTATCATTTTAGGAAGACCATTTTTAGCCACTCGGAAAAGCTATGATTGATGTTCAGAAAGGAGAATTAACTATGAGAGTAAATGACCAAAAAGTAACTTTTAATATTGCTAAATCAATGAAATATCCTGCGCTAGAAAAAGATGATGAGTGTTTTCGAATGGAAGTACTTTATCATCTACGAAAAGAATATTTTGAGGAATATTATGAAGAAAAATTAGAAAAAGAAAATACTGAATTAATTGAAAAATCTGAGATAAATGAAGAATTAGATTATATTCAAGAGAAATTTGAATTTTTGGATAACACAGAAAATACTGAAAAAAATATAGTTCCATCAATTATTAAACCTCCTAAACTTGAGTTAAAAATGTTACCTAATAATTTAAAGTATGCTTACTTAGGTAATTCTTCAACTCTACCAGTTATTATTTCATCTGAATTAAATGAATCTCAAGAACAAAAACTTTTAGATACATTAAAAAAAATATAAGAAAATTTTTGGTTGGACTTTAGCAGATATTAAAGGAATTAGTCCTTCAATCTGTATGCACAGAATTATTTTAGATAATGAACATAAACCTAAAGACGATCCACAAAGGAGATTAAACCCGATAATGAAAGAAGTAGTTAAAAAGGAAATTTTAAAATGGTTAGATAATGGTATTATATATCCTTTTTCCGACGATGTAGGTAAGCCCAATTCATCGTGTACCTAAAAAGGAGGGGTGACTGTCAAAACTAATGAAAATAATGAACTTATTCCTATAAGACAAGTTACTGGATGGCGAATATGTATTGATTATAGAAAATTAAATACGACCTACTAGAAAAGATCACTTCCCTTTACCATTTCTTGACCAGATGTTAGATAGATTAGCCGGACATAAGTATTTTTGTTTTTTAGATGGATATACCGTTTATCATCAAATACAAATTGCTCCTGAGGATCAAGATAAAACTACCTTTACAAGTCCTTATGGAACTTTCGCTTTTCGAAGAATGCCTTTTGGATTATGTAATGCACCTGCAACATTCCAAAGATGTATGATGTCTATATTTAGTAAATTAATTGATAATGGAATAGAAATATTTATGGATGATTTCTCTGTATTTGGAACAACATTTGACACATACTTAAGTCATCTTGAAAAAGTATTTGAAGTATGTGAGAAAACTAATTTAGTTCTTAATTGGGAGAAATGTCAATTTATGGTTACAGGCGGCATTGTATTAGGGCATAAAATTTCAGAAAAAGGCATGGAAGTAGACCCTGCAAAAATTCTAGTAATAGCTAAATTACCACCTCCAACTACGGTAAAAGGGGTAAGAAGTTTTCTTGGACATGCTGGATTCTACAGACGTTACAATAAAGATTTTTCAAAAATAACTAAACCTCTATGCCAACTTCTTGAAAAGGAAAAGAAATTTGAATTTACAACTGAATGCCTGAATGCTTTCGAATTATTAAAAGATAAATTAATTACAGCACATATAATAGTTTCGCCTAACTGGGAGAAACCATTTGAGCTTATGTGTGATGCTAGTGATTATGCTATAGGAGCAGTTCTTGGGCAGAGATATGATAAAATTTTCAAAGTTATATACTATGCTAGTAAAACTCTAAATGATGTTGAAATAAGTTATACAGTTACTGAAAGAGAATTATTAGTAGTTGTATATGCTTTTAATAAATTTCGCCATTATCTAATTGGAACTAAATGCATTGTGCATACTGATCATTCTGCTATAAAATATTCAATGCAAAAGAAAGATTCTAAACCAAGATTAATCAGATGGATATTATTAATGCAAGAATTTGATTTTGAGATAGTTAACAAAAAGGAGCCGATAATCAAATTGCTGATCATTTATCAAGATTAGAAAATCATGAATTATCTAATATTGATAATGAAATTTTAGACAGCTTTTCCCGATGAACAACTTTATAATATTAATGAGTTGAAAATACCTTGGTATGCCGATATAGTAAATTATATTGTAAGTGACATTTTACCACCTATGTTAACTTTGCAACAACTGAAAAAATTCATTCACGATACTAAATCATATTTCTGGGATGAACCATATTTATATAAGCAATGCAAGGATCTAATTATTAGAAGATGTGTGCCTTATGAAGAAATTGAACCAATTATTCAAAAATGTCATGGTTCTGATTTTGAAGGACATTTTGGGATAGATAAAACTGCATATAAAATTCTACAATCTGGATTTTATTGGCCTACTGTATTTAGAGATGTATATAGATATATTAAAACTTGCGATAAATGCCAAAGAGTAGGAAACATATCAAGGAAAAATGAAATGCCTCTGAATTTTATATTATAAGTTAAAATTTTTGATGTTTGGGGATTAGATTTCATGGGACCTTTTATTCCGTCATTTGGAAACTCATTATATTAGTAGTCTGTCGATTATGTTTCCAAATGGATCGAAGCACAAGCTTTACCTAGGTGTGATGCTAAAAGTGTTTCAAAATTCTTAATGAAAAATATTTTTACTAGATTTGGAATGCCGAGAGTGATTATCACTGACGGAGGAACTCATTTTAGAAACAAATATATTCATAAACTAGTAGAAAAATATAATATTATGCATAAGATATCTACTGCTTATCATCCACAAACTAGTGGATTAGCAGAAATTTCTAATCGAGAGATTAAGCGTATATTAGAAAAGTCTGTAAATCCTAATAGATCAGACTGGTCTATAAGACTAGACACTGCGTTATGGGCATACAAGACTGCTTATAAAACTCTGATTGGAATGACTCCTTACAGGCTTATATATGGAAAAACTTGCCACTTACCGGTTGAATTAGAACATAAAGCATATTGGGCGATTAATGAATTTAATTTTAATATGAAAGAAGCTGGTGGGAAGAGATTGTTGCAATTAAATGAATTGGAAGAATTAAGAAATGAATCATATGATAATGATAGGATTTATAAGGAAAGAATGAAATTATGGCATGATCGGAAGATTAATCGGAGAAATTTTGAACCGAGACAAGAAGTTTTGCTTTATAATACTAGATTGAAATTATTTCCTGGGAAATTGAAATCTCGATGGTTAGGACCTTTCACCATAACTCAAATATTTTCATATGGAACTATAGAAATTGAAGATCCAAAAACAGGACATAGATTTAAAGTAAATGGACATAGATTAAAACCATATTTCGAAAACAGACGACCAAATTTTAAAGAGGTTTTAATGCTTAGTCAACCTAAACACTAACTGAATTAGGTCGGGCTGACGAGGTTAAACCAAGCGCTTTATGGGAGGCAACCCATAGTAGTCTTTTATTTTTAATATTTACATATTAGTGAGTCTATATTATTAAAACAAATCTTACTACTCAAAATTTTTATTACAATCATCACAAAAATTGAACCTTTTGGATGAGATCAGAAAATATTCGGACCAGAGCGAAAACGGGTGATTTTTATGAATCTCGCCGACAGCGAGCCTGAGCCCGCTGACCGCGAGATCGTGGACCATTACTCAGTTAGTTTAATAACTAAGTCGCCGACGGCGAGAAACTTCCCGCCGACGGCGAGGCAGTTAAAAATTTGGTTTCTTAAAGATTTTTGTGCAGTTTTGGACGGATCTAAGTCATTCCTTCGTAAGAAATTAATCCAAATCCAATTTTACACCATTTTCTTCCTTAGGAACAATTAGAGACCAATCCATTCCATCCAAAATGGCTTCCAAATTCCTAGAAACCACAAAAACTGAAGTTTTCAACCGAAGAAAATTCGTTAGTTTGGAGGAACAGCGAATCTTCAACAAAGGCTTGATGAAGAAAAGACTTATCAAAGAAAGAGGATTCGTCAATAGAGGAGTAGAGAATGCTACTACAAATATCGAAGAAATGATCGCACAGCGGCATTGGTAGGTATTTTGTTATACAACTTCCGCTGTAGTTATACCAGTAGTTAAAGAGTTTTACTCTAATTTACATGCGATCAACAATGGAAATGTGTATGTCAGAGGAAGATGGGTAACATTTACTTCTGCAAGAGTAAATGAATTGTTTTCTATAGAAAATACCTCTGTCTGTCATTATTCCAAATTTGTGCCTTCAAGATACAATATGAACGAAATCTATAGATATCTGACCGACGAACCAGATGATTGGGAGTTGCGAGAAGACGGGTATGTCAGTTTTTCTACATCACTTCTAAACCCTGTTTCGAAGCACTGGCATTTCTTTATATCATCAAAGTTATTACCTACCATGAGAGTAAATAATGTATCAAAGGAATGCGCTATTTTAAACTATTGTATTCAAATTGGATTACCTATCGATGTTGGATCAATAATAGTAAAGTCTGCATTGGGATTAATCGTGCATGGGTCAGTGCATGGACTTGGACACCCATCAACTATATTTGCTTTATGCAGTCAGTACCAAGTTTCTTATGAGGCTTGGGAAAAAGTACTTTTACCATGGAAACCCCTGGATCCTACTGATATGTTTCCCACTTTGGATAACAATGATGAGATCATAGTTATTTCTGACAGAGCATCACAGAACAATCCTTTAGCAAGGCCCATTACAAATAAGACTAATTTCATTCTGAAGAAGATTAAAGGATTGGAGAAAGAGTTGCAAAATGTGATGAGTTTTATTGACAATATCTCTGATATGTTTGATCATATTGATTGGAGAATGAAGGAGCACTTTGATCATACTGGACATCTGAAGGCCAGTTTTATTCATCTACTAAGACAGAAATGATGGATTAATGAAGAATCTATTGTAGAATTCCCTTTCAGGCCTTTCTACAATTTATTTGTGCACCTGCATCGCATCAGAAATATCAGAGAAGATATTAGTTCAGACACTGAAGAGTAGGAAAAATTTCTATGTTTATGTTATATTTGTGTATATATATATATGTGTGTTGATTAGGAGTTAAGTTTTATTATGAGTCGAACTTTGATTTGATCATCTCAGATTTGATGAGATTATTTGTAAATTGTTATGTCTCAGCATTTAGAGTGTTGTGGTTTGGATTGCGATGCTGAGTATTATGGATTTGAACAATTAAGTTAAGTGTGTGTAATGTTGTCAGAGTGAAATCTGTAAGTTTCATGGATTTCATTTATGAAGTTATGTTGTTTGTTTTGTGTGACTTTTTGTGAGTTTAAGTATCTAATCTTCGTAGTATTATTAAATTAAGTGATCGGAAGATTGATTAAGGGCAATTCGAGGTTGAAATTGATTGACGAATTTAAAAAATTAAAAAATTTTGGAACCTCGCCGACGGCGAGAATTAGTTCGCTGACAGCGAGAAAACCCGCTGACAGCGAGACTGAGCTCGCCGACGGTGGATTTTTCCCGAAACTTTTGCCTTATGAAATTAATTAGCTCGCCGATGGTGAGAAAAACCTCGCTGACAGCGAGAACGCGAAAAAACCTATATTTGACCAGTCAACCGACACTATTCATCATCCCTTTCCTCAAATTTTCGAAAAAACCGACCTAGGGCTTGAGAGATCTCGGATTTGAAGCGATTTCAAGACTTTTTGACACCAGATTTCATCTTCCCTTAGTAAGAGCTTCACTTCTATGCAAAAATTTTTTATTTTCACCATGAATTTCTTCTACATTGGGATATTTTGAAAAATTTTGAAATGTGAAGAAAATACTTGGAAGAATTTCATATAAATTGAATTAAATGGATTTTAGTTGTTGTAGGAAGCCTTCTTAGTAATATTTTGGAGTTTAGTTAAAATTTTTGTGAATTTCACAGATCGAGAAATGGCTCCACGACAAAAATGACTAGTAGATTTTGACGAAACTCGATTCATTAATGCGAGAGCACAAACTCGATACTTTCAAAATATACAAGCAAGAAAGTGCATACAAGATCGAGTTTTCAAGAATCCAGGAAGAGAAGTAGAGCGAGTTATAAAGGAGTGAGGATGAGAAAACTTTTGCTACGTTACCAACAGAGCAGCTGTAGAAGTTGTGAAAGAATTTTATACAAATTTAACACAGGCGGAAGATGCCCCGGTTAAGATTAGAGGATTTTTTGTAGATTTCAACGCTGCTAGAATAAACGCTTATTATGAAGTTTGAGACACCTACATGAGCGAATATGAAACTTTTGGAACTATGGAAGGACCATTGGAAGAGGTGATCGACTTTCTCACTGATGGGAAAGGAGTCTGGAAGTTAAAGCAGCGGGAACGGGTAAACTTCCCTCTTTCTATGCTAAATGCAACATCTAAAGCTTGACATTATTTTATTTGTTCTACTTTGTTACCTACCTACCATCATAGTGAGGTGACAAGAGATAGAGCAGTTCTGAATTTCTGTATTCAGAACCAGAAGAGTATTAATGTGGGAAATATTATATACAAGAACATATTAGCCACTGCTAGAAATGAAAGTGGAGGAGGACTAGGATATCCTGGTCTTATCTATAGACTTTGCCAATTATCTGGGGTAGAGGCAAGCGATGATGAAGAATGGATAGAGCCTATGAAACCCCTTACTCAGGCTAATATAAAGAAATATGAATCCCACGAAGGATGGAGATCTGGGACAAGGGATTATGTACCTTCTTCAAGTAGAGATATACCCTCTAATAGTTATGAACCACCCCTCGCACACCACTCCTACCCTTCAAGATCTGATGAATGAGTTAACCCTGAGTAGAAAGAGTTTTGAGTTATTTGGAGAAAATATGGAAAGAAGATTTGAGCATATAGATCAAAGGATCGGAGGCTTGGAGAGAAGACATGATTATGATAGCGAATATCTCCAGCGACATTCAAAGTACGAAATTGCATACTGTGAAGCTGAGCGTCGTTATAAGAGTGGTGATTTAGATGTTGTCTTTCCTGAGTGACCCCGTTATACACAGTACCAGCCTGCTCAGCCTTCTCAGCCTGGAGATCAGGGAGACGACATAGTTTGGGATTTCGATGCAGAAGATTAGAATCTTTGTTTAGTTTGTTTGATTTGTTTAGATTTGTTGTTTTGCAAACTTTATTATTTCTGTGTGTAATATTTTAGTAATTTCTGTAGACTTTGGACTTAGTATGTTTGTTTGTTTGCTTGAGCTATGATATTAGATTTTTTTATGTGTTAAATTAGTTGCAAATTTTTATAAATATAGGATGTTAGTCTTTCTTTAAATGTATTGTTTAAGTAGTAATAGATTAAGTTTTCTTTGTTATGTTTCATACTTATTTTAAAAATTTCCATCCCTGCACTTTCTTTTTAAATATTATATATAGAAGAATACTAACAGTACAGGTTCTATAAGTAATGAAAAGCCTGCAAAATTTCGAAGAAAAGAAATACCTAAAGCTCAAAGGTATGATGAATTTTATTTATGTACTTTCCCTTTTTCACTATGTAGAATAGATAGAAAAATTTAAGTTTGGGGGAAAGTAAATATATAAATTTAATTATTAAAATTGTTCTCAATATCTATTTTCAAAAATTATTATTAAATGATTTTCTATAGTAATTTTCAAATTAAATAAATATGAGTTGCTTTATTTAATTTTTCTATAAAGTTAAAGAAAATAGTTCTAGTAATTCAATTAATTAATAGAAGGAGATATTTGGTTAAAAGGAATAAGAATATAGTAAACTATTTAAAGTAAGGGAAACTATATTCTAAAATTGGAATTTCTTAAGTATATAGATGAAAAAGAAAGGACAGAAACTCAATGAAGTAAAAGTTATGAAATATATATAAGCAAAGAAATATTTGAAGTTTCAAATTTAGGATGAGAAGTTGAAGTTCAAAATTATTAACAGGCTATCCAGATACAGTAATCCTCACTTGAAAAGAAAAAAAGAAAAGAAAAGAAAAGAAAAGAAAAAAAGAAAAGAAAAGGAAAGAAAAGAAAAATATAAGTGAGGAGAAACTTGAGGAGATGTCTTATCAAAAATTGGCTTCAATGGATTCAACCTAAAGGGTAAAACTTAATTATATTTCTAATCTTATATTTATGGATTAATATTTTACTAAATAGTGATTTCTTGAATTTCTATCATCTAAATATCTTAAGTAATTTACTATCTTAAATATAGTCATTCCTGAAATAAATAGAAAGCTAAAATCTTAGACCTGATAACTAAGTAATCTTATCTCTATAAAATTAATATAAATTACTTAGAAATATTTCTATTTAACTTTATTATAATGTTATTTAAAATTAATTCATATATTATTTGAATTGAAAATTTCTATTATAGAAATCATTATCTTTATTTAGTATTAAAATTACTTGAGGAAAAGTAATAATTAAGTTTGGGGGATTTTGATCACAGAAAAATTCATTAAGAAATTCATATCTATTTTTGATGAAATTGCACTTTAAAGAAAGGTATTTTCTTTATTTTATTGCAGGAACGAAGATTTATAAGTGATGGAAGCAAAAAGCATGAAATGGAGCAAATTTGGATCAAAAAGGAGGAAATTCATGCAAATATAACTACTTCACCGACGGCGAGATCGAGGCCGCCGACGGCGAGATCGTGAGAAGAATTTCTGAAGGAATTATAACTACCTCGCCGACAGCGAGCCCGAGCCCCCGACAGCGAGATCGCGCGGTTTGAAGTCCTTCTAGAAGCCCCGCTGACGGCGAGGTCGTTTCCCGCCGACGGCGAGCTAGTTCAAAAATGCATATACATTGAACCTGGACACTTTTTGAAGAGGTGTTTAAGCACCCCTTGGACCTTTGCCTACCTCTATAAATAGAGGCCGAATTCTAGAGTGTGTGTGTGTCTTTTGAGTCTTCTGTGTGTTCATTTCTAGTGTCTTGAGTGTAAGTTTAAGTGACTTTAGTGAGTTCATTAGTTTAATTGAGTGTTGTTTAGTTGCTGAACTAGAACGAAAAGTCAAAGGAACTTCAAGGAGTCTGCTTGGGGAGGAAATTAAGATAAGTATCTTTGTTTATTGTTGTTAACTTTAAATGAAATCCATGCTTTGTTTTATTCCCATGCATTCTGAGTAGTTTTCTTAGTCTTTCTCCTTGTTTATGAAATTTATGCGGATCGATGAAATTAAATAAAAGCACCTAATATAGTATAAATAAATTGTGATAATTTTTACTTAAAACTTAATTTACTTTAAATCTGGCAATTGAGTAGTTAAAATATGTTGAATTATCAACTATAGTAAAAATTACATCCAATATTCACGGAAGTCAAAAGCCTTGGAAGGCAGGAGCAAATAAATAGGGAAATATTAATTATCTGACGTAGAATTGGATATTTTAGTGTGACAGACTAAAATACTCAATTCGATCCTACTGTTTGAGGGCTGAAGTGTAGATGTTAGCCCTCAGGTGAGGGGAACGTGGAAGCTCTGAAGTGGCAGCCGGTATCCTCCCAGCCTAGCTGCAGATTCAGTAATCAAACATAGGATTAGTCAATTTTCTTTGCACCTGGACCAAAGGGTAAAGAATAGGAATGCTCCTATTTGTCACAATACAATTAAAAAATTCTATTTAAATTCATCAGTTCACTTAATTTTCTAAAAACAAGGAGAAGGATACTTTTTCTGAATTAATTAAATCAACTTTATTTTAAGCATTAGTTTACTTTAAGTTTGCTTTTAATTTCAGTCTACTAGATTAGTAAGTAATTCCTTTAAATTTAGCAGATAACAATTCTGTTAAAAACTTCCCTGTGGGATCGATAACCAGGACTCCACTAGAGCCCTGTATTACTTGATGCGATACGTATACTTGCGTAGAAACCACATTATACATTAAATCATATAACTATATTTAAAGTGGGATCAAGTTTTTGGTGCCGATACTATTAACTTAAATTGCATACATATAAAAAGTGGGTCAGGAATGGACTACTTCGAATTAATCCCAGCTGATCCCGAATTTTGAACTACGCAGCTGGTCAAGCGCGTTTTGAGGAGTACGAGGACACACGATCTCCTCTTGTTATTTTTGTTTAATTAGAATTTAATCAATTATAGAATAACCTTAAACTCTTCAAAATTCATATCTTAACAAATAAAAATCGTGAAAATATAATAAAATTACCTCTGAACACAAAAAATTGAAAAGAATAATGTGGGAATGAAATTTTAAATTAACAAGTTATATTTATTTTTGATTAATTAATTAGTTCCTAAATTAATTTAATTATTAAAAATTATTTATAAATGTGAATAAATATGAAAATTTTAGTGGTCAACCTTTAAGTCCTAAAAAACATCCCCTTATTTTTCTAAGGCTACGAAAATTCCCTAGGATATGATTTCCTATTTTTTATGATACTTTTTAATTATTTTTAATAACAATTATAAAAACTAGAAAATAAGGATTTAAATTGGACATTAGTTAAGTAATTTTGGCTGATAGATTTAAACCTTAAATGATAAATCTTAATCTTTGGAAAATTTAAAATGACATTTTAACTCTCAGAGTTAAAAATTATAAATCATAAATTTATATTTAACTAACCCTAAAATCCTTTAAATCTCAAGTCCTTACCCAAGCTTACCAAACATATTGGATTGTCAATTTTTTAGTCTAACTCCAAATAGAATCAAATCAAATTGAAATTAGTTCTAACCATTCATTAGTCCTAATTAACCCTATTAAACCTCAACTACATTAGGTTTAATACAAATTAAGCCCTAATTACATCTAAGACACCAATTAGACCTGCTTAAACCCTGAAGCCTTAATCACATTAGGTTTAACACCATAAATCCTAATTAGGTCTAACTCCTCATTAGACCTAATTATTCCTATTAAACCTTACTTACATTAGGTTTAATATAAAAAAACACTAATTAGGTATAACCCCTCATTAGACCTAATTAATCCTTCTAAACCTTACTTACATTTGGTTTAATACAAAACAAACCCTAATTAGGTATAAACCCTCATTGGACCTTTTTAATCCCATTAAACCTTATTTATATTAGGTTTAATATCAAACAAACCCCAATTAGACCTAACCCTAATTAGGTCTTATTAATTTAACTAAAACTTACAAAAATACGGTTTAATTAAACTTAAAACCTAATAAGACCTAACCTTAACTTGGTCTGATTAATTTAATTAAACCATAACTAATTAAGGTTTAATTGAACTTAGACCCTAACCAAGTCTAACCCTAATTAGACTTAATTAATCCTTAAACCTTACTTACATTGGGCTTAAACAACGTTAAACCCGAATTAAGTCTAACCCTAATCAGACTTTATTAATCTTTAAGCTTTACTTACATTAGGTTTAAATAACATTAAACCCTGATTAAGTCTAACCCTAATTAGAATTAATTAACCTTTAAGCCTGTCGGCATATTTTTAGGTTATGTGTTTTGAAAATGGGGTCGCCAACAGAAATTATCGGTGAAATTTAAATTTTAAATTTAATTTAAATATATATATAATTTAGAAAGTAGTATTTGATTTTGAAAATAATTCTAAGTTTGAAAATTTTAAGATATGAAATTAAACCGATCTCACATCCCAAATAGTTTAAATAAACGAGCACCGCACCACAAACCGTATATCTATCCCGAAGAATAGACACACTGCTTGTTGATGGGGCTCGGTTAAATAAACTAGAAGATTTGTGACATCCGTTTGGTATGCAAACCAATTTTATAAGCCGACAAGTTCCTTTGCTTAATATAAAGAAATTAAGCAGGGTTTATATTATCTGGGTTCTTAAAGTTCCCTATAAGAGCAAGCCCCTATAGTTAATTACATCTTAAATGACATGAATCATTTAAGAAAACTCTCGATATTGATCAATGGTTTTGCTCTCAAGAATTTCAAAGTTTAAGGTTTTCGAAGGATTGGATTTTGGGAATTTCAAAAGGGATTAGCTCAAATTGGAACAATTTATTTTAGGAGTCCAAAGGAAGAGGAGTAGGAGAAGTTGAGGATCCAAGAGAAATCTTGGCAACTTCCCAAACTATCCTATGATTTAGCTTCAATTTAGGGAGAATTATTTAGTGTTTCAATCCTGCCAATTTTAGTTATTTAGGTCTTATATTTGCATGATATCTGATTGTACGAATAGCCTAAGGAGATATGAGGATTTACACTGTACCGCACGGTAACCTCGGACTCCTAAGACCGGTTAGGGCTTAATTTGCATAATATGATTATGCAAATGCCTAATGAAAAGTTTAGGATTTATGTTGCACTAGGCAAGCTATCTTGAAATCCTATGGCTTAGTTATTTAATTCTAAGAAAGGTTTTGCTGAAGTAGACACAAGTTTTGTTGATGAAGATGGTTGTGCTACAAGCTCCTTATTGTTGCAGAGATTTAGTTTTAGAAAGTTAAAATCATGAGATGAAAGAAGTGTTTTGGTTTAGAAAAGTTTTAAAGTCCAAATGTCTTTAGTGTTTTATTAGGGAAATCTTAAAGTTGATTATAACAACACCGGTTAAGATCCCACGGTTCCATCATTACGGCACCGTTATTTTTATCGGATTCACTTAGTCCAGATGAATTTGCTAAACTCAACTGAATGAGTTCCACACTTTCATTTAGACCATGGGAAATCCCGTTAGCAACACGTAGGTTACATCATCCGAGGTATTCCCGATCATCCAACAAGAAGTTTTAATTTAGTTATAGTTGTAGTTTTGTGTTCTGTTTGTGATTAAATTTTGAGTTGTTCATATTTTGAATGTTGTGGTAGTGAATTTTATCTTGTGTTGAATTTTTAATTTAGTTTTGGGTTTCAATTTTGTGGCTATCCTAAATGTTTCAGTTTTCATGCAATTGTCTTGTTTAACATGCAAGGAAAGTAAAGCGCAGTACATGTAAGTAACTTGTAATAAAATAAAAGCGTACCTGGAGGGTCTTCCCGTCATTCCAAGCTACACTTAAAGCACATGTTAAGGAATTTATATATATTTGCAAGAAAACACCTAGGTAAAGCTAAGGGAAGGTTTTGGTTGTCTACCAAAGTCCTAATCCTATTGTTAGTCATTTCCTATGATGTCTAGGTTCTTGTGTTTTATGGATGATTTTCTTCATCAAAGAACAATTAAGTTCAGTTGTTCTTTTAAAACTACACATCATATTGAGAAAGTGCTTAGGATAAATCCTAAACATCTTTTCAATACTTCTGGGAATGTTTTGAGTCCAAGTGAATTTAATTGCACTGGTGAATTGATCATCCAAGAATTTAGTTAAATTTTCCTTCTTGCTCAGTGAATTAGGATGTTTGACTATCCTATGAGTAAAGTGACATTTCACTTAATGCTCCATTTAAGAGTTATGATAACAAAAGCCTTTAAGGGCAAATCAATTTATTAAAGATTTTAATGATTTAAAATTGGAATTGATGATTTAAAGTGGTTTAATTTAGTTATGAAATTTTAACAATTTTAAGTCTAGAATATTGTACAAATTGTTTTAAATTTAGTTTAAATGTTTAAACCCTTTTTTTTATTATCGCAATGTTTCAGATTAATTTTGATGTTTTAAATTTACTTAGAAGTGTTTGAATTGTTCATATATTTTTGATGGTTTGATTTAGGTTAATTAAGATATTTTAGGTTAGTTTTTATTAGCTTAAAATATTAATTTAGTTAAAATGTAGGGAAATTCATTTTTTAATATTAAAAATTGTTTTAAGTCTTTAAAATTCAATATCTTAACCTAGAGACTTAAGAAAAATATTTGGTTTGTTCCTCAGTGATTAGGAAGCAAAATATGACATTTTTGTGATTTTTATTATTTTTATGATTTTTATTATTTTTAATTATTTAAAATATTAAAATAATGTAAAAATGAAGATTTTTGAAAAATTCCAATTTTAATTTCTTAGACTCCTCTGATATTAAAGAGCCCACAAAACCAATTTGGTGAATTTTTAAAATGTATTTTTAGAGTTATGAATTTTTAAAGTTTAATTTTGGTCATGTAACTTAATTAATCCATTTAGTGGGGTTAAATATTTCCAATTGTTTCCAAATTTTTATGTGAGGTCCCTCTGATCCTAAAGATCAGTGGAGAATTATTTTCAAGTTCTTTTGATGTGTGGTTAACCTTAATTAATTAAAGTTCAGTTTTAAGTAATTAGGCCAATTAGGGTTATTCTTAATGAATTAACTCAAAACATAATTATCCTAGGGTCCTCTAGTCCTAAGAATCCTCCCCAAATTTTCCTAGAATTTTGTAAGTAATATGCTAATTAATGGAATTAAAATACCAAAAACAGTGACATAAACTTGAAAAATACATAACTTGCCATAGAGATAGCCTCTGACCTTGAAAAATTCAGAGAATGTTTCCAAGATCGGAGGCTTCAAAGCCCTATGGTCTCATGTCATGGTGAATTGTCTATGCAAATGGAGAATTAAAATACTAAAATGAGTAAATAATTAATTAAAAATAAAATACTCATCAAATTAACTCAATTCTTCTTCACATTATTCTCCTCTGTTTACTGAGCAAGAGGGTATTTTTAGTTTATTTTTATGATTTTTCTATGCAAAGATATGGATTTTTCAATTTCTGGGTATTTAAATAAATAGAAAATAACCTATTTATCTATTTAACCAGTGCGGCGCTGACTCAACCTCGGTGGATCCGAAAGCCCACGCGGCGCGCTCCCATTTGACGCCGCTATCTGACTCAGAAGTGTTAACCTCATTTTTGATGAGGTCTTCTCTTCACCTTTTAATACCTAGGATCTAGCCTTAGGCTTTTCCTTTGACTATCCTAGAGGACTAGAAATGGAATCCACCACTTAGAAATTCAAACTACTTCTTAACTCCCTGCAAACTCCGCAAGCTTGATTGTAAACCCCTAATCACCTAGAGGGTTGAGATCAAATGTGGATGTTTAAAGGATGAGTTCCCTATAGGACTCTTTAGCCTTAGGATCACCCTGGGTGGCCTGGTCTGATGAGAGCTGACTTACACATAAGCTACACCCTCACACACACATCCTAAAAAACCACACCTATACCCAACTTGATCTCCTGACTCATGTAGGTAATTCACATGGATGGACCTTAACCCCTAAGCCCCTGGCTAAGAGAGTTAGGAACAACATAGTGAATACCTCAAATGAGTCGTTTCATGACTCATATGAGCTTATCATGGCTTCATGGCTCAACCAAAACAATTTCATTTCAATTACATTTGATCAACCTTCATTTTTTCAAAATTTCAATTTCTGACCCCCGAGACCCCCGGGACCCCCGGACCCACCTAGCCTACCAAAAAAACCCTTGAAATTACCCAAAAACCTCCAAAATTTCCAAACCACCCAAAACTCCCCAAAATTAACCTTAAACATTCCCAACCATTCAAATTGATCATCCATAACCAAAAATACCAAAATTTCCAAAAAAATACCCCAAATACCCTCCAAATTACCAAAATGCCCCTCTTGACCCAAAAATTCAAAAATTCCAAAAATTCCCAGAAAATTCCAGAAAATCCCAATTTTGTCAATTTACCCCACTTTTGCCAAAACCCCTAATTTGCCCAAAAGTCAAACCCAAATGAACCCAATGTCAAACCAAACCTTTTTGATTGACCTCAATTTTGGTCCAAATCAATTCTAAACTTCAATTCAATATCCCCAATATCAATCTAGACAAAATCCAAGCCCAATTTGATTGACATTTGAATCCAATTTCATTTTTAAGCTTAAAGCCCAATTTTGACCCATAACCCAAACTTAGCCCAAACCAACTCAATTCAACTCCAATTAACCCCAAATCTTTTCTAAATCTTCCCTAACATCTCCATAAACAAAACACTAACATAGTTTGCCCAAAATTTGGACCCAAACCTTACTCAAATTCAACCCAAACCGAAAATTCCCTAAATAGGCCTAAATCCCCCATGAATCCAAATAGGCCCAAATCCCAAAATTAAAGCCCAACCAAGGTTGAAAACTCTTTGTGACACTCCCATGAACATTTCTCAACATTAAATTTACATCAATTTCAACATTAGCCCAACTTATTTCCATATTGATCTATTTTGACCCTATCACCAAGGGGACCCAAATTAGACTCAATTCAATTCCAAATCACCTCAAATTTGTCTCAAATCACTCATGACACATCCCTAAACCAAACCCAACATTTATTTATCATGGCCCTTCGCAAATTTTTTTTTATCTAAAAGCCCATTTTGAAACATAAAAGCCCATTCCCTTAAACCATTTTAAAAGCCCACCTTTGCTAAATTTTAAAAGCCCAAACCCATCCTAAGGCCCACATTACAATCTCATCTCATCCTCACTCAATTAATATCACTCCCTAAGTGCTAAATCCATCATGAAAATCAAACCAAAATGGTATTATGCCAAATCCCATCAAATAACCCCAAAATTTCCAAAAATTCCTAAAACCCTTTTCCATGAAAATTGACCAAACTCTTGATAATCCAAATGTGAGCCATGAAGCCATGTATAAGCCACATGAAGCCATGGATGGTTTGACAGTTTACCAAGCTATTAATGGCAAGGGGAGGGGGACCTTTTCTAAGCTCTCACTAAACCTTTTTAACCCTTTTATTGTCTCACCCTAACCCAAAATTAACTTAAACAAAATTGATGTGGACTTCACCACACATGTGAGCCTGACCCACCTGACCTCCTCAGCCGAAAATGAGGCCATGGGGAGATGAACCAAACCCAAAACCATGGCTTGGACCAAATCAAGCCAAAATGGACACTCCTCCACGTCACTTTGATCCGCCACTTTACACTTGGCAAAACTCAATTGAACCCCTGAGATTGACGTAACCCTGGCCGGCCAGCCACCACAGTCACCGGAAAATGCCATGGTTGAAACCTTGGGATGAGCCAAAGTTTGGATTTCCCACCTGCTGAGCTGCCCCAAGCCCAATGGCCATTGCAGTTGTTCTTCCCTTGCCCTGAGCAGTTGATCGAAGCCCCTAACTCCCCCTGGGAAGCCATGGCCATGGCTATTTAAGCCAGCCCAACCCCTCTCGCCCAAAAGGTTGGCCGAACCAAACCATCACGAATCCCTCCAAACTCCTCACAAAGCTTCCCCTAGCCAAGAGCAATCCATCCCCACTGTTCTCCTGCCCTAACTCCCACTGATTGAGCTCAATTTTGGAGCTCAATTCTCAGGCCAGAACAGGACACTCTCAAATCCACAACCAAAATCAAATTATACTCACCCACACCTGCACATGACCAAGAGAAGGAGTTCCCTAGTGAAAGACCCCTCTCCAGGACACCCATTTGTTCTAGCCTCCAAAGGTTGAAATCGGGTCTGGTGGAAATCAAGTCTAGGCAATTCCCCAAGGCCAGAGACTTCATCTGGAGCTTTCTTAGGTTCAATTGAAGGTGACACAACTCTCAGATCGAAGCCACACTTCTCTGAGCAAAGGTATGAGCTCTCTCTTCTTCCCGAGCTTTTGAACATTCTCTATTTTGATTGGCTTAATTTCATGCCACATAAACCATATGGATGTGTTCGTCTCTTCATGACAAATCCATAGAGTATAAGAACGTAGAAATCGGTTAAGAATCGAGAGAGATATCAAGCCTGGAAGATGGACGGCTCTTTGGTGAAGTCGATCGGGGACGATGAACGGATGTCGTCCATTCGCGCGTGTATTGGACGGACGGCTCAGATGGCGTCGGACCGGGAGATGATACATGAATGGCGGGCTCCCACAGTGCTGACTCAGATGGCGGCGCCGAATCAGAGCGCGCCGCGTGGCCTTTCGGAGCTGCCGAGTATGGCGTGGCGCCGCGTGGATAAGTAGGAAATTAGGGCTATTTTCTATTTATTTAATTACCATAACTTTAAAAATCCATATCTTTGCATAGAAAAATCACAAAAATAAAATAAAAATACCCTCTTGCTCAGTGAACAGAGGAGATCAACGTGGAAAAGAAATCAAGTCATTTCATCAAGTATTTTATTTTTAATGATTTATTTACACTCTACATTGTTTTAATTCTTTATTTGGATAGACAATTCAACATGGCATGAGACCATAGGGCTTTTGAAGCCTCTGAACTTGGGAACATTCCCTGAATTTTCTAAGGTCAGAGGCCATCCCTTTGAGAAGTTATTGATTTTCCAAGTTCATGTTACTGTTTTGAGTATTTTAATTCCAATAATTAGTATGTTCAGAAATAAATTCTAGGAAATTTGGTGATGTTTCTTATGACCAGAGAAACCTAGGAAAAATAGGTTTTGAGTTAATTCAAATGGAACAACCCTAATTGGCCTAAATACCCAAAATTGAACTTTAATTAATTTAGGGTTAACTACACATCAAATTAACTTGAAAA
This sequence comes from Papilionanthe hookeriana x Papilionanthe teres, assembly GCA_022702705.1. NCBI lineage: Eukaryota > Viridiplantae > Streptophyta > Magnoliopsida > Asparagales > Orchidaceae > Papilionanthe > Papilionanthe hookeriana x Papilionanthe teres. Next base: position 61,867,622 of record CM040432.1, on the reverse strand, counting down.
CTATTCTCCACTGATCTTTAGGATCAGAGGAACATCACATAAAAATTTGAAATCAATTGGAAATGTTTAACCCCACTAAATGGATTATTTAAATCACATAACCAAAATTAAACTTTAAAAATTCATAACTCACAAAATACTTTTCAAAAATTCACAAAATTGGTTTTGGAGCTTCTCTGATATCAGAGAAATTTAAAAAAATTAAAATTGTAATTTTCTAAAAAAGTTGATTTTTATCATTATTTTAATATTTTTAATAATTAAAAAATAATAAAAATCATAAAAATATTAAAAATCACCAAAATGTCATATTTTGAATTCTAATCACCTAGGAACAAACCAAATATTTTTCCTAAGTCTCTAGGGTAAGATATTGAATTTTAAAGGCTTAAAACAATTTTTGAATTAAAAAAATAATTTTCTTTAACATTTCCACTAAAATAATTCTAATAAATCAAAGAAAAATTAAGAAAAAATAAAATTTGGTTCTCTGATTTCCCTGAGGTCAGAGAGATTTTTGAAAAATATAAAGTCCATTTTTCAACTTTTATTTCTTTTTTAAATTAATTAATACTCCAAAACTCAAAATAATTCTAATAAATAAAATATAATTCAAAAAATCACCAAAATTGGTCCAAATGGTCCACTGGTCATTAGGAACATCCCATAATTCTCTTAAGGATAGAAAAATTTTCTTGGTGATGTTATTGAATTTTCCTTGAAAACCCCTATTTTCCATTAAAAAATAATTACATAAATAAATTAAATACAGAAAAAACACATTTTCTCCTCTAATGTCTTAATTGACATGTGAGTGAGGTTACATAAAAATTTCAAGTTCGTTTGAGCTTAGTTTAGTGAGTTATAGAATTATTAAGCTTGAAGGGCAAAAGGGTAATTAAAATTTCAACCCTTAATTAAAATTTTAGGATTAATAAAAAAAGGGAGGGTAAAATATTTGATTTTAAACTGATTTTAGATGATTGAAACTTAAATGATTGAGGGTAGCAACCTACTAACCATTTCAAATATAATTAAAATAAAACTTTAATTAATTAATTAATTGAAATTTTGGAAGAATAATAAAAATTGGAATTATTAAAGTAGGGATATTATTAAGAGGATATTTATTCTTTAATTTTTGAATCCCTAAATTAATCACTTCAATAATATTTAATTCTTAACTAAAAGGATAATCATGACTTAAGATTTAAAATGCTAAACAATTTAACAATTAAATTAAATTAAATTTAAGATGTTGAGATTAAATTAAATCAAAATCGAAATCAAGTTAACACCTTAACAATTAAATTAAATCATATTTAATATATTAAGATAAAAATTAAAATTAAATCAAAATAAATTAAAACAAATTAAGTTGAATTAAAATTAAATTAAATTAAAATTAAAAATTAAATTAAATTAAAATTTAAATTAAATTAAATTAAACCAAATTAAATTAAAATTAAATTTAATCAGATTAAATTAAATTAAATTAAATTAAATTAAATCAAATCAAATTAAATTAAATTAAATTAAATTAAACTTAAATTAAACTTAAATTAAATTGAATTAAAATCATTTAACAACACACCTAAATGAAATCATTAAGAGTTAAACCAAACACTTAAAGTAAACTTAAAACATAAAGGTTAAATCTAAGATATAACATCACTTAAAACGTAAAGATTTAAATTAAATCTAAAAAAAATGAGTGACTTGAACACTATTCCAAACTTGAACTATTTTTTTATAATTAAGTCAAAATTAAAATTAAATCATAAAGTTTAAATCATTAAAATACTTAATAAGTTGATTTGCCCTTTTAAAGCTCTTATTATTATAACTCTTAAATGAAGTATCAAGTGAAGTGTTACTTCACTTATAGGATATTCAAATTTCCTAGTTTACTGAGGAAGAGAACAAAACTTAAACCACTGGATGATTAATTCATCTGTGCAATTAAATTTACTTGGACTAAAAACAATCCCAGAAATATTGAAAAGATGTTTAGGACTCATCCTAAGCACTTCCTCAATATGACTGGATGCTTTAGAAGAACAATTTAATCTAGTTATTCTTTGATGAAGAAAATCATCCTTATACCAAACCAAGAACCTAGACGTCATAGGAGATGACTAGTTATAGGATTAGGAACTTGGTAGACAACTAAAACCCTTTCCCTTAGCTTTACCAAGGTATTTCTTGCAAAATATTTAAATGCTTAACATGTGATTCAAGTGCAGCTTGAAATGATGGGAAGACCCTCCAGGTACGCTTTTATTTTATTACAATTTACTTACATGCACTGTACTTTACGTTTTCTTGCGTGATAAACAAGACTGTTGCATGAAAACCAAAACCTTTAGGATAGTCCCTGAACTGAAACCAAAACTAAAATAAAAGTCATTGCAAGATAAAATTCACTGCCACAACATTCCAAAATATAAAATAACTCAAGATTTAATCACAAACAAAATAACAAAACTACAATTGTAACTAAATTAAAATGTCTCGTTGAATGATCGGGAATACCTCGGATGAGGTAACCCACGTGTTGCTAACGGGATTTCCCAAGGTCTAAATGAAAGTGTGGAACTCATTCAGTTGAGTTTAGCAAATTCATCTGGACTAAGTGAATTCAACGAAAATAATGGTGGCAGGATGACGGAACCATAGGATCTTAATTGGTTCTGTTTAAACAACTTTAAGATTTGTTTTAATTAAATATTAAAAACACTTGGATTTTAAGATTTTCTCTAAACCAAAACACTTCTCTCATCTCCTGATTTATGACTTCTAAAACTAAACCTCTGCAACAACAAGGAGCTTGGAGCATAGTGGGCAGCACGGCCATCGTCATCAGCAAAACTCGGATCTACTTCAGCAAAACTTTCTTAGAATTAAACAACCAAGCCATAGGACTTCGAGGTAGTTTGCCTAGTGCAACACAAAACCTCAACTCTTCGTTTGGCATTTTCATAATCATGTTATGGAAATTAAGCCCTAACCGGTCTTAGGAGTCCGAGGTAGTCATTTGGTACGACATAAACCCTCACATCTTCGAGGCTATTTATATGACTGTGTCATACAAATATAAGTCCTAATTAACTAAAATTGGCAAGATTACAACATTAAATGATATTCTCAAATTCAAACCAAACAATAGGATAGTTTGGGAAGTTGCCAAGATTCTTCTTGGATCCTCAGCTTCTCCTACTTCTCTTCCTTTGGACTCTTAAAACAAACTGTTCCAAATTTCAGCTAATCCGTATTGAAAATTCCAAAATCCAATCCTTTGAAAACTTTAAACCTTGAAATTCTTGAAAGCAAAACCACTGATCATTATCGAGAGTTTTCTTAAATGATTCCCGTCATTTAAGATGTGATTAACTATAGGGGCTTGCCCTTATAGGAAACTTTAAGAACCCAGGTAATATAAACCCTGCTTAATTCCTTTATATTAAGCAGGGGAACTTGTCGGCTTATAAAGTTGGTTCGCAGACCAAACGAATGTCATACATCTTCTAGTTTATTTAACCGAGCCCCATCATCAAGCAGTGTGTCTATTCTTCAGGATAGATACACGGTTTGTGGTGCGGTGCTCGTTTATAGAAACTATTCGGGATGTGAGATTGATTTCGTATCTTAAAAGTTTCAAACTTAAAATTATTTTCAAAATCAAATGCTACTTTCTAAATTATATATATTTAAATTAAATTTAAAACCTAAAATTCACCGACAACTTCTATAGGCGACCCCTTCTCAAAATACAACGCACAAACCTAAAAAATATGCCGACAGGAAGCCACGCGGCCCGCGGTCTCGCTCCGTCCTTTGATCCGGTGCAATCTAAACCGTCCACTCGATACACATGCGATCGGACGGCGCCTGGTCATCGTCTACGACTGGTGTGCACCCGTGACCATCCACACTAAAACCCTAAGATCTCTCTCATTTCTCAAAAGATTTTCATGTTCTTATACTCTATGGATTTGTCTTGAAGAGACGAACACATCCATATGGTTTACATGCATTGACATTAACTCAAACGAAATGGAGAATTGCTGGAAGCTCTCGAGGAGGAGGAGTATCCATACCTTAGTTCATGAGGTGATGCCTCAACTGAATGTGCTCGGCACGTTCGTTTGAGTCTCCGAGCCTGGGGATGAAGCCTCTGGCCCTGTTGAATTGTCTAAGTACAACTTCCACCAAGCCCGATTTCAAAGCTTGGCCGATAGAGAGAATGGCTGGCCTGGTGAGGGGGCTTCCACTAGGGAACTCCTTCTCTTGGTCCTGTGCAGGTGTGGGTGAGTTTAATTTGATTTTAGTGAAGGTTTGGGAGGTGTCTTGTTCTGGCCTGAGAATTGAGCTCAATTAATGGGATTTTGGGCAGGAGAACAGTGAAGATGGATTGCTCTTGGCTAGGGGAAGCTCTGTGAGGAGTTTGGAGGGAATCTATGAAGGTTGATTTCAACCAACCTTTTGGCCGAGAGGGGGTGGCTTGTTTAAATAGCCATGGCCATGGCCTCCCGGGGGGGTTTGATGGCTTGGATCAACTGCTCTGGTGAAGAGAAGAACAGCTGCAGTGGCCATTGGGCATGGGACAACTCAGCTAGTTCAAATTGAGTTTTTGAATCCATTTAGACCTCTAGGCCATGGTGTTTTCCGGCGACCTGGTGGCTGGCCGGCCATGGTCAGGTCACCATCCTGATCAGGAGGGTCAGGGCTTGAAGTTTGTGGGTTAAATTGGCCAAAGCCAAGTGTAAAGAGGTTTGATTTAAGTGGTAAGGGGGAAGGGTCATTTTAGCTTGATTTGGTACAAGGCATGGTTTAGGCTAGGTGCACCTCCCCAAGGCTTGACTTTGGGCTGAGGGAGAATCATTTGGGTCAGCTAGAAAGGGGCGGTGAAGTCCCCATCCAAGGTGATGTGGCTAAACTTGGTTTAGAGTGTAGCATAAATGGGGTTAAAAGGGCTTAATGAAGGCTTAGGAAAGGCTCCCCTCTTCTTGCCATAAATGACAAGGTGAGGTGTCAAAACTCTCATGGCTTCATATGGCTTGTAAATGGCTCACATTTGGCTTACATTTGGCTTGGAAAAGGTTGGCTTGTTTCATGAAAAAGGGTTTTGGAATTTTTGATGAATTTAGGGGAAATTGGCATGTGGCTTAGTTTAGAAAAGTTTAATGATGAATTTGAAAATTAGGGAGTGATTTAAATTAAAGGGATGATGACGTGAAAGTGTCATGTAGGCTTTGGATTGATTTTGGGCCTTTTGAAATCATCTTGGATGGGCTTTTAAAATGGTTTAAGGAAGTGGGCTTTATGTTTCCAAATGAACTTTTGGATGAAAAGTTTTGTGAAGGACCATGCCAAATAAATGTTGGGTTTAGTTTAGGGATGTGTAATGAGTGATTTGAAACAAATTTGAGGTGATTTGGAATTGAATTGGGTTGGATTTGGGAATTTTTTGGTAAATGGGCCAAAGTGGGTCAAATTGGGCTAACTTGGGCTAAGGTTAGGCTAATTATAGATTTGATGTAAAATTAATGTTGAGAAATTTTTATGCGAGTGTTACAAAGAGTTTTCAACTTTGGTTGGGCTTTGATTTTGGGATTTGGGCCCATTTGGGTTCATGGTAGGTTTAGGCCAAAATTGGGGATTTTGGTTTTGGGTTAAGTTTGGGTTCAAATTTGGGGCAAATCTTGTTAGTTTTTTGTTTTTGGGGATATTAGGAAGGTTTAGGAAAAGATTTGGGGTTAATTGGAGTTGAGTTGGGTTAGTTTGGACTAAGTTTAGGTCATGGGCCAAAATTAGGCTTTAAGCTTCAAATTGGAATTGGATCCAAATGTTAATCAAATTGGGCTTGGATTTGGTCTAAATTGATATTGGGGCTATTGAATTGAAGTTTAGAATTGGATTGGATCAACAATGAGGTCAATTGGGTTGATTTGGTTTGACATTGGGCTTACCTTGGTTAAAAATGGGCCAAATTGGAGGTTTTGGTAAAAGTGGGTTAAATTGAAAAAATTGGCCTATTGTGTAGTTGAACAAAATGAAATTGGGAATATTTGGGATTTTGTAGAATTTTCTGGGAATTTTTGGAATTCATGGATTTTTGGTTAAAAAGGGCATTCGGGTATTTGGAGGGTATTGGGGGGTATTTTTGGAAATTTTGGTATATTAGGCTAAGGATGATCAATTTGAATGGTGGGAAATGTTTAGGATTAGTTTTGAGGAATTTTGGGTAATTTAGGTGATTTTGCAAATTCTGGGTAGCTTCAAGGGCAGTTGGTAGGTTTGGTGGGTGTAGGGCCCCGGGGGTCAAAAATTGAAATTTTGGAAAAATAAAGATTGATCAAGTTTGAGTAGAATAGAATCACTTTGGTTGAGGCATGAAGTCATATCAAGCCCATAAGAGCCATGAGAGGACTCATTTGAGAAATTCACTATGTTGTTCCTAACCCTCTTAGCCAAGGGCCTAGGGGTTAAGGTCCATCCACATGAATTACCTACATGAGTCAAGAAGTCAAGCTAGGTATGAATGGTTTTAGGATTTGGAATGTGTGTGAAAGTGTAATGTGTGCGGGTCAACTCTCACCAGACCAGGCCACCCAGGGTAGTCCTAAGGCCAAAGAGTCCTATAGGGAACTCATCCTTTAAACCTCCACATTTGATCTTAACCCTCCAAGTGACTTAGGGGTTTATAATCAAACTTATGGGGTTTGCAGGGAGTTAAGAGGTGTTTGAATTTCTAAGTGGTGGGTTCCATTTCTAGTCCTCTAAGATAGTCAAAGGGAAAGCTTAAGGCTAGATCCTAAGTACTAAGGAGAGAGAAGAGAAAAGACCTCGTCAAAAATGAGGTCAACAAAGCCTTACTTACATTAGGCTTAAACAACATTAATTTTAACCTTAATTAGACTTAATTGACCTTTAAGCCTTACTTACATTAGGCTTAAGCACCTCAAATCCTAATAAAATTTAAACCTAGTTAGAATTAATTAATCCTTAAAACTTACTTACACTAGGTTTAATTAACCTTAAACCATAATTAGTTATAACCCTAATTAAGCTTGATTAACCTAATTAAACCTTATTTACATTGGTTTAATTAACCTTAAACATTAGTTAGACTTATCCTTAATTAAGTCTAATTAATTAATTAAACCTAGGTTTAATTAACCTTATACTATAAGTAGACTTATCCCTAATTAAGTCTAATTAATCAATTAACTCCTATCCAAATAAGCTCTAATCAACCTTAAATCATAATTAGACTTATCCACAATTAAGTCTAATAATCAATTAAACCTTACTTACATAAGGTTTAATTAACCTTAAATCTTAATTAGACTTATCTTTAATTATGTCTAATTAATTAATTAAACCTTACCCAAATAAAATTTAACTAACCTTAAAATATAATTAAGCTTATCCCTAAATAAGTCAAATTAATCAATTAAATCTTATCCAAATAAGGTTTAATTAATCTTAAACCATAATTAGACTTATCTCTAATTAAGTTAATTAATCAATTAAACCTTATTCAAATTAGGTTTAACTAACTTTAATCCCTAATTAAGTCTAATTACTCAATCCAAATGAGGTTTAATCAACCTTAAAAGTCTAATAAATTAATTAAACCTTACCCAAATTAGGTTTAATTAATCAAAAATAGTAATTAGACTTAAACATAATTTAGTTTAATTAATCAATTAAATCTTATCCAAATAAGGTTTAATTAAACATAAACCATAATTAGATCTAATCAGTTCAAAGAAATCATAACCTTAAGTTCAACCCATATTGAACTTAAGTCAAACCTATAACTTAGGTTCAATCTATCTTGAACCAAAGTTAACCCAAAACCTTAAGTTCAACCCATATTGAACTTAAGTCGAACTTATAACTTAAGTTCAACCTAACTTGAACCCAAGTTAACCTAACCTTAAGTTCAACCCATATTGAGCTTAAGTCAAACCTACCTTAAGTCAAATGTATAACTTAGGTTAAATCAAACGTGAACCCAAGTTAACCTAACCTTAAGTTCAACCCATATTGAACTTAAGTCAAACCTGTAACTTAGGTTCAATTAAATTAAACCCAAGTTAACCCAAACCTTAAGTTCAACCCATTTTGAACTTATGCAAAATCTATAACTTAGGTTCAACCAAACTTCAACCCAAGTTAACCTATCTTTAAGTTCAGCCCATATTGAACTTAAATCAAACCTATAACTTAGGTTCAACCTAACCTGAACTCAAGTTAACCTAAATATGAAGTTCAAACCATATTGAAATTAATTCAAACCCATGACTTTGTTCAACCTAACTTGAACCCAAGTTAACTCAAACTTCACGTTCAACATACCTTGATCTTAAGTCAAACCTTTATATTCAATCGACAATGAATTTAAAATTTCTAAGTCTACTTTATATTAGACTTAATCTAAAATTCTTAAGTCTAATTTATATTAGACATAATCCAAACCTTTAGATTCAATTGACAATGAATCTAAAATTATTAAGTCTAATTTTATATTAGACTTAATCTAAAAATTCCTAAGTCTAATTATATTAGACTTAATCAAAATTTTTAGATTCAACCGACAATGAATCTAAATACTTACTTTTCAACCAATAATGTTAAACTTAATCAAAATTTTTAATCTAAATCCTATGTCAAATTTGTATCAGACTTAACCATATCACTTGGACATGATCTAATCTATAAAGTTTTAATCTTAAATCATTCTTCTTTGAGTTTAAAGTTAAAGAAAAAGACCATTATACAATTCAAAAGAAAATGACAAAATTTTTTAATAAACATTAAACAACATAAAATCTTTCAACCTTAAAATACAAAAAGACATTAAAAATTAAAGGAAACCTTAATGAACAAACATCACCGAATGTAACTTAAAACTTTTAACGTTCAAATCTTTGAAGATTTCTTGGAGGATACAATTTGTGGTTGGTGATAAGAGTCTTCCGGTCCTAATTTAAACACATTTCGGACTAAGTAGATTTGAATACCCTATAACCCTGGGATGACAGAGCCATAGACATATTGACCGAGTTATTTAAAATAATTAATATAAAAATATGACAATAAAAAAAGTTGTTTTCTTTATGCTAATCATGTTTTTGTAGTATAACTAGAAATACAAGATAAACTACGCTTTAGATTTACTTTGCATGTATTAGGGTGTGTTAACTTTATTTTGCAAGTACGACATTCTGAAGCAGACAATGAGAAAAAAAATTAAAAGGACATGAATAAAACGAAATCATTAACAAAAATAAAACCTAAATTCTTAGGATAGCCACAAAACCTAAAACTTAACATAAAAATGACATTAATAAAACCATAAAAATGACATAAAGACAAAAAAAAATCTACAACTTCTTTAGGATTGAACATTGATATTCATTTCTTTGACATTAAATTTCTTAGAGAATGAATGTTTAACGTTAATCAGGAGTTCTCTTAGGTAATTTGAATCACCTAAGATGTAATTTGCTACGGGAGCTTACACTTATAAGAGAATTAAAGAACTTAGAATAGAACCTCTGGTTACAAAATTTTCTACATGATTCTCCCTATATGAAAACTTCAGTAATGACATATTTCGAAGATTTCCTCTATATGTTTATCATTTAATATTTTCTTTTCTCTATTTTCTATCATTCTTAGCCCTTCCTCTTCATTTTCCTATATTCTTAAATTCTAAGGATTCTTGACAAAATCCAAATAGAATAAGTTACTTGAGAATTAGGGGCAATATGATAGATAAATAGAGTGGCGACTCCTCAAACCGACAATACACCGTTTCCTTCCATCAATAATAAAGCACAAGTACCTCTAGTAGCGATGGCAATGACATTTCCAATTGTCACCAAGAGAGAATTAGCGACTCTGCTGGGGATATCTCTCACCTCATTTCTCGTCAAATATTCATTTTTAGATATATTCTATCTTTTAACAGATAAAATTATCTCTTTAACACTTTTTAAGAGTTATCCATGACAAATCATAATAACGACAAAAAATAAATGACATAATAAATTCCCAGTAAAACAAAAAAAGTTTAAAAAATAATTTTGACATATTTTTCTCCTGAATTCTCAGGATGGATTCTCTAGATTCAGTCTTTTCATTATATCAAGAGCTTAATTCATCGATGAATGAAGATATTTACTTCCCAAAAAATGAATTTTTATTATTCGATGAAACTCCATATATGATGAATATTCTATTTCAGATAGTTGCAGAACCTTTTGAAGAATTTAACTTATATCCTTATCAAGACTACCTTCTCTTAGAAAATTTCCCTCAAGAGACTCCCATAGAGCAATTCAATTTTGAGGGAATAGAGGAAGAAGTTGATAGTAAGGGTAAGAAAATTTGCGTGGAGGAAGATAATATTCCATTTTCTGTTTATGTGATTGGATCCAGTTCTAGAATTGTTCTGTTAACTCATACTCAACAAAGGAAAAGAAACTGATCTCTCAAGAGGAAAAAGAAAAGAAATGGAAATAACAAATTTGAAGCATCTGAATCAGATGAGAGTTTATTATCCTGGAAGAAGAATAAACTTTATCCAGTACCTGCCAAATATTATGAAGACGTGTTCCAATCTCATAAAAAAGAAAAGTCTCCACCAATTCGAACAATATATGATGAAGACGTGCTCGAACGACGCTCAATCTCCAAAATCCTGGATAAAAAGGGATGTGCGGTGTCTACAACCTTGAAGAGGAGACTTCTTGCACAAAAAAATTCTAATTATCCAGAAACGTATCAACAATTAGAATGTCAACATATTCAGGTACCTGTTAAACTTCGTCTGGGATCAAAAGTAAGAGATGCAGCTCCTTTAACAAATAGCACAAAACACAATAAATTGATCTTATAAGCCGAAGAAACATTTGCTAAAATGAATTCTCTAGTAGAAATGTTATGAGCCAGTGATTATTCCTATTCACAACATGATGATGTACTTCCTGAAATTCCTCTTCCTATACTAAAGAATAATGTGTGGAAGCTTGAATTATCAGAAGGAATGTCTGATATTTTGAATACTTCCATGAATACTCCTCAAGAAAATGATTGTACAAAGAATCATGTCAAGTCATTTGACGAGAGTCTGAAAAAGTTAAAAGCTAATATTAAACAATTGGCTACACGAAGGAAAAGCAACTCTTCTTAAAACCTAAAAGAGGAATTTGTTGAAATAAACATGGTGGAGACTCGGCTACATCTACAGCACGAGAATTACGGGAATTACCTCTCATATGTGAAGAAAATGTAACCGAAGAGTTACGAATGGTTATAAAAAAATGAGATGAACAGATCAATGGTCTTGAGCAGAAGATTGAAGAAATGATGACAACTTTACAATGTTCTTCACAGACTGCTCCACAACATGTTGTTGAAATTTTTTGGTTGGAGGATAAAAGATAACCCATCTAAGTTGAAGAAAGTGCACAGAAGAAAAATGACTCCACTCAAAGTGGCATTCTAGAAAAAAAAATCATACAACTTGTGGAGCAAAAAGTGAAGAAACAATGGATCAGGTGAGGGTCGGATCATTGATTCTAAAGGGTAACCCTTATCTAGAAGAATTTAATTCAATCCAATATCCTAAAGTTTTTGTTCCACCTCTTTTCAAAATGTTTGATGAAACTGGAAATCCATGTCAGTATCTAACACATTTCAGAACAAGTTGCTATAAAGTAGGTGGGAATGATTCCCTCTTTTTCAATCAATTTATCAACAACCTAATGGGAGTAGCTTTTGATTGGTATGCTGAGCTTCCTAATGGATTGTCGGCATATTTTTAGGTTATGTTTTTTATTTTGAAAAGGGGGTCGCCTACAGAAATTGTCGGCGAATTTTTTATATTTTAAATTTAATTTAAATATATAGTTTAAAAGATAACATTTGATTTTTGAAAGTAATTTTAAGTTTAAAAGTTTTAAGATATGAAATCAAACCGATCTCACATCCCAAATAGTTTACACAAACGAGCACCGCACCACAAACCGTGTATCTATCCCGAAGAATAGACACACTGCTTGATGATGGGGCTCGATTAAATAAACTAGGAGATTTGTGACATCCGTTTGGTCAGCGAACCAATTTTATAAGCCGACAAGTTCCCCTGCTTAATATGAAAACATTAAATAGGGTTTATATTACCTGGGTTCTTAAAATTCCCTATAAGGGCAAGCCCCTATAGTTAATTGCATCTTAAGTGATGAGAATCACCTAAGAAAACTCTCGATAATAATCAGTAGTTCTGCTCTCAAGAATTTCAAAGTTTTAAGTTTTCAAATGATTGAATTTTGGAATTTCAATAGGGAATGGATCAAATTTGGGACATTTTATTTTGGGAATCCAAAAGAAGAAAGGTAGGAGAAATCACAGATTCGAAGCGAACTTCGGTAATTTCCCGACTATCCTATTGTTTGGCTTGAATTTAGGAAAGTCCTAATGTTTATTTAATGTTTTGATCTTGCCAATTTTAATTAATTAGGACTTATGTTTGTATGATAAAATCATACAAATAGCCTTGAAGATGTGAGGGTTTATGTCGTACCAAACGACTACCTCGGAGTCCTAAGACCGGTTAGGGCTTAATTTACATGATATGATCATGCAAATGCCTAACGAAGAGTTGAGGATTTATGTTGCACTAGGCAAACTAGCTCGAAGTCCTACGGCTTGGTTATTTAATTCTAAGGAAAGTTTTGCTGAAGTAGACTCAGGTTTTGCTGATGACGATGGTCGTGCTGCCCACCATGCTCCAAGCTCCTTGTTGTTGCAGAGGTTTAGTTTTAGAAATCATAAATCGAGGAGATGAGAGAAGTGTTCGGTTTAAAGAAAGTCTTAATTTCCAAGTGTTTTTTATGCTTTAATTAAAACAAATCTTAAAGTTGATTAAACAGAACCGATTAAGATCCCACGGTTCCGTCATCCCGACACCGTTATTTTCATCGAATTCACTTAGTCCAGATGAATTTGCTAAACTCAACTAAATGAGTTCCGCACTTTCATTTAGACTGTGGGAAATCCCGTTAGCAACACGTGGGTTACATCATCCGAGGTATTCCCGATCATTCAATGAGACGTTTTAATTTAGTTGTAGTTGTAGTTTTGTTGTTACGTTTGTGATTAAATTTTGAGTTGTCTTATATTTTGAAATGTTGTGGAGATGAATTTTATCTTGTAGTGTCTTTTAATTTAGTTATGGGTTTCGGTTTTGGTTTCGTCCTAAAGGTGTAGGTTTTCATGCAATCGTTGTTTATCATGCAAGAAAGGTAAAGTGCAACGCGATTAAATAAATTGCGGTAAAGTAAATCGCAATAAAATAAAAGCGTACCCGGAGGGTCTTCCCGTCATCCCAAGCTGCACTTAAAACACGGTTAGAATATTTAAGCATTTAAAGTAATTTCCTAGGTAAAACTACGGGAAGGGTTATGGTTTTCTACCAAAATCCTAATCCTATAGCTAGTCATTTCTATGACGTCTAGGTCTTCGATTTTGGTTTTAAGGATGATTTTCTTCACCAAAGAACAACTAAGCTCAATTTGTTCTCGAGGACATTCCATCATATTGAGGAAGTGTTTAAGACGAATCTTAAACATCTTTTCAATATTTCGGGAATTGTCCTAAGTCCAAATGAACTCTATTGTTCAAGTGAATTAATCATCCAGGGTGTTTGAGTTAAGTTTTATTTCTTGCTCAGTGAATTAGGATGTTTGAATATCCTATAAGTGAAGTGTCATTTCACTTGATACTCCATTTAGGAGTTATACTAGTAAGAGCTCCCAAGGGCAAAATGATATTTAATGATTTGTGATTCGAATTTAAGTTCAAATTAATGATTTAAGTTTGGAATAGTGTTCAAGTTATTTTTAGATTTATTTTTGAATTCTTTATGTCTTTATATTTAATTTAATTTAATTTAATTTAACTTAATTTAATTTAATGTGGTTTAATTTAAATTAATTTAACTTAAGTTAATTTAATGTAATATGATTTAGTTTAATTTAATTTAATTTAATTTAATTTAATTTAATTTAGTTTTAATTTAATTTAATTTAATTTAATTTAATTTAATTTAATTTAATTTAATTTAATTTAATATAATATAATTTAATTTAATTTAATTTAATTTAATTTAATTTAATTTAATTTAATTTAATTTAATTTAATTTAATATAATATAATATAATATAATTTAATTTAATTTAATTTAATTTAATTTAATTTAATTTAGTTTAATTTAATTCTTAATTTTTAATTTAATTTTTAATTTTAAAGGAATTTGTTTTAAATAATTTAACTTTAATTTAATTTAATGATTAAGTCTTTTAGCATTTTAAATCTTAAACTTGGATTATCACTTTAATTAGGAATTAAATATTATTGGGATGATTAATTTAGGGATCCTTAGATTAAAGAATAAACCTCTTCTTAATAATATCCCTATTTTAATAATTCCAATTTTATTATTCTTCCAAATTTAATTAATTATTTAATTAAGGTTTATTTCAATTATTTTAAATTGTTTAGTAGGTTTCTATCCTTTAATTATCTAAATTTCAATCATTCAAATCAGATTAAAATCAAATATTTTACTCTTTAATTTCATTAAGCCTAAAGTTTTAATTAAGGGTTAAAATTTTAATTACCATTTTGTCCTTCAAGCCTAATAATTTCATAACTCACTAAATTGAGCTCAAATGAATTTGAAATTTTTATGTGACTTCACTCATATGTCAATAAAGACATTAGAGGAGAAAATGTGATTTTTCTGTATTTAATTTATTTATATAATTATTTTTGGTGGAAAATAAGGATTTCCAAGGAAAATTTAATAATATGACCAAGGGAAAGTTTCTATCCTTAAGAAAATTATGGGACATTCCTAATGACCAGAGGACCACTTGGACCAATTTTTGTGATTTTTTGAATTATATTTTATTTATTAGAATTATTTTAAGTTCTGGAGTATTAATTAATTTAAAAATAAAATATAAGTTGAAAAATGAATTTTATAATTTTTAAAATTCTCTCTGATACCAAGGATTCCAGAGAACCAAATTTTACAATTTTTTGATTTTTCTTTGATTTATTATAATTATTTTAGTGAAAATGCTAGAAAATACATTTTTTTATTTTAAAATTACCCTAGGGCTTTAAAATTTAATATCTCATTAAATAGACCTAAGAAAAATATGGGGTTTGTTCCTAAGTGATTATATTTCAAAATATGACATTTTGGTGAATTTTATTATTTTTGTGATTTTTATTATTTTTAATTATAAAATATTAAAATAATGATGAAAAATCAACTTTTTTAGAAAATTGAAATTTTAATTTTCTTAAATTCCCCTGATATCAGAGAGGCTCCAAAACCAATTTGGTGAATTTTTGAAAGATATTTTGAAAGTTATGAATTTTTAAAGTTTAAAATGACTAAATGGCTTAATCAACCCATTTAGTAGGGCTAACCAAGTCCAATTGACTTGAAAGTTTTATGGTGGGTTCCTCTGATCCTAAAGGTCAGTGGAGAATTGATTTCAAGTCAATTTGATGTATGGTTTGCTCTAATTAATTAGGGGTCTATTTTGGATGTTTAAGCCGATTAGGGTTATCTTAAGTGAATTAACTCAAGTCCTATTTTTCCTAGGGTTCTCTGGTCATAAGGAACATCACCAAATTTTCCTAGAATTTATTTCACAACATGCTAATTTTTGGAATTAAAATACTCAAAACAGCCACATGCATTTGAAAAATCAATAACTTTTCACAGAGATGGCCTCTGACCTTGGAAAATTCAGGGAATGTTCCCAAGTTCAGAGGCTTCAAAAGCTCTATGGTCTCATACCATGGTGAATTGTATGAATGCATGGAGAATTAAAACAATACAGGGAGTAAATAATTAATTAAAAATAAAGTACTTGGTAAAATTAATTAATTTATTTTCCACATTATTCTCCTCTGTTCATTGAGCAAGAGGGTATTTTTATTTTATTTTTGTGATTTTTCTACACAAAGATATGGATTTTTGAAGTTCTGGTATTTAAATAAATCAGAAAAATCCCTAATTTCCTACTTATCCACGCGGCGCCGCGTCAACCTCGGCAGCTCCGAACGACCACGCGGCGCGCTCCCATTCGACGTCGCCATCCGACTCGGCTGCCGGGGCCCCGCGGTTCACGCACCATCTGCCGGTCCGACACAATCCAAGCCGTCCATCCGATACACGCGCGATCCAGACGGTTCTCGGTCATCGTCTACGGCCGGGTGCGATCCCGTGATCGTCCACACTCTAACCCTAAGAACTCACTCGATTCTCAATGGATTTTCGTGTTCTTATGCTCTATGGATTCGTCTTGAAGAGACGAACACATCCATATGGTAAAAATGCATTGAAATTCATTCAAATGAAATGGAGAATGTCTGTAAGCTCGGGAAGAAGAATGAGTTCATACCTTTGCTCAGAGAAGTGAAGCTTCGATGCGAGAGTTGTGTCACCTTCGATTGGGTCCAAGTAAGCTCCGGATGAAGTCCCTTGGCACAGTGAATTGTCTCAGCTATGAAAGTGACCACAGCCGATCACAAAGCTTGGAGGCCGGAGCAACCGGGTGGCCTCGGAGATGGGGCTTTCGGTGGGAAACTTCTCCCTTGGTCCAGTGAAGGTGTAGGACCAATCAATTTGGGGATTGGCTCACTGTGAGGAGATGTCCTGGTTTTTGGGTGAAATTTCAGTTGAGAAATTGGATTCTGTCAGTGGGGATTAGGGCAAATTGACACTGGGGATCAACTGCTCTAAGTGTGGAGTAGGGTTTGGAACAATTTTGGCAGAGTTTCGGCAAGGTTTATGCAACTCTCCTCTATGGCCGTGAGGGGGTCGGGTTTAAATAGAGGTGGTCGGAGGGCCTCGCGGGGATGGCCGAGGGTTGGGATCGACTGTTTTGGGCATGGGAAGAACGGCCATGGTGTCCATTGGGCATGGGGCGGCTCGGCGAGGTGGAATTCCAAGGTTTGGCTCCTCCCCATGTCTCGGCCATGGCGTTTTCCGGCGGCCAGTGTGGCTGGCCGGCAGGCAAGGGTCACCCTCAAGGCCAGGGAGGTCAGGGATTGAAGTTAGTGAATTCAATTGAAGCCTTACATGTGTAAAGTGGTTGGATCAAAATGGCATGAGGAGGTGGCTTCTTTTGCACTTGGTTTGGTCAACCCATTGAAAATGGGCTTGGTTCACCTCCCCATGGTTGATTTGGGCTGAGGGAGGATCAGGTGAATCGGCTAGAAAAGGGTGGAGAGGTCACCATCCATGAATATTTTGATTAATCATGGATTAAGGTGAAGCATTAAAAGGGTTAAAACCTTTTTAAGGGGGCTTAAAAGAGGCTCCTCCTTTTACCATTAATGGCTTGATCACATGTCAAACCTTCCATGGCTTCATGTGGCTTGTTCATGGCTTGCATTTGGCTCCATTTGGCTTGGGAAAAGTTTAGTCGATTTCATGGAAATAGAATTTAGGAATTTTGGTATTTTGGTGGAGAATTTTCATGAAGCTTGATTTGGAATGGCTTAATGATGATTTTAGGACTTAGGTATTGAGTTTAATTGAAAGTATGATGAGGGGAAATGTCATGTGGGCTTTAGGATGATTTGGGCTTTTGAATTTTGAAGGAAATGGGCTTTTAGGAAGGTTTAAGGGAAGTGGGCTTTTAAGTTTAGGAATGTGTTCATGGATGAGAATTTTTGTAAAAGGTTGGGCCAAATAATTGTTGGTTTTGGTTTAGGGATGTTTCATGAGTAATTTGAAATAGATTTAAGGTGGTTTGGGTTTGAATTGGGTTGAATTTGGGTTTATTTGGTAAATGGGCCAATGTAGGTCAAATTGAGCTAACTTGGGCCAATGTTGGGCTAGGGTTGAAATTGATGTAAAATTAATGTTGGAAAATGTTTATAGGAATGTTTCAAAGAGGTTTTGGCTTTGGTTAGGTTTTGATTTTGGGATTTGGGTCTATTTGGGTTAGGTTTGGGTTTAGGTCAAAATTGGGCTTTTTGATTTTGGGTTGAATTTGAGTGGGGTTTGGGTCTAAATTTTGGGCAAATCATGTTAGTGTTTTGTTTATGGGGATGTTAAGGAGGGTTTAGAAAAGTTTTGGGGTTAATTGGAGTTGAATTGGGTGAGTTTGGGCTAAATTTGGGTCATGGGTCCAAATTGGGCTTTAAGGCCAAAAGTGAAATTGGATCCCAATGCCAATCAAATTGGGCTTGGATTTGGTCTAGATTGGTGTTGGGGATGTTGAATTGAAGTTTAGAATTGAATTGGACCAGAATTTGGGTCAATTGGGTAGGTTTGGTTTGACATTGGGTTCACTTTGGGTTAAAATGGGTCAAATTGGGGGTTTTGATAAAAGTGGGGTAAATTGACAAAATTGGCCCATGGTGTAGTTGAACAAAATTAAATTGGGAATATTTGGGATTTTCTGGAATTTTCTGGGAATTTTCTGAATTTTTGGATTTTTTGGCTAAGAGGGGCATTTTGGGTATTTGGAGGGTATTGGGAGGTATTTTTGGAATTTTTGGTATTTTTGGCTATGAATGATCAATTTGAGTAATGTGGGAATGTTTAGGATTGATTTTGAGGAATTTTGGGTGATTTTGGAGGATTTTGAAAAATTTGGGTAATTTCAAGGGTTTTGGGTAGGCTAAGCGGGTGTAGGGTCCCAGGGGTCAAAAATTGAAAATTTGGAAAATTGAAGCTTGGGTGAATGTAAGTGGAATGAAATCAATTTGGTTGAGCCATGAAGCCATATCAAGCCCACATGAGCCATGAAGGGACTCATTTGAGGCACTCACTATGTTGTTCCTAACCTTCTTAGCCAAGGGCTTAGGGGTTAAGGACCCTCCATGTGAATCACCTGCATGAGTCAGGAGGTCAAATTGGGTATGGGTGTGTTTTTATGAGGTGTGTGAAAGTGTAGTGTATAGGTGTAGTGTGTGTGTAAGTCAACCCTCCTCACCGGACCAGGGCCACCTGAGGCGGTCCTAAGGCCAAAGAGTCCCATAGGAACTCATCCTTTAAACTTCCTCATTTGATTTCAACCCTCTAGGTGATTAGGGGTCGACAATCAAGTTTGTGGAGTTTGTAGGGAGTTAAGAAGTGGTTTGAATTTCTAAGTGGTGGGTCCCAATTCTAATCTTCTAGGATAGTCAAAGGAAAAGCCTAAGGCTAGATCCTAAGTACTAAAGAGAGAAGGGAAGACCTCATCAAAAATGAGGTCAACATGGATCTGTTAAAACTTTTGTTGAACTTCAAAATCTTTTTATTCAATGATATAACGATCAAAAATTTTTTTTGCGGAAAAACAAAAGCTGGGAGAAACCCTTGTTGATTACATTTTGCGCTGAGAAATTTCAGCCTGAAATGTGAACCACAACTCCAACAACAACATGCAGTTGAAATTTTGCTTAAGAATATTCCTGGTCCTATAGAATTCATGCTTAAAGGATTCACGATAAAAACATTTGGAAAGTTGCTTAGTAAAGCTGATAATCTTCAAAAGAAAGACAAGCACAGAAAAGAAAAAACCAATCAAGACATTCGAAAAGAAATCTACAATGGTTGGAAAGGGTAAGCAGGTGATGTAGGTGCAACTCGAACCAAAGAAATAATGACAAAACACTAGTCAACAACAACCTCAGTTATCTTCACAACTGCACTTCCAACAACCAGTCCCAACACCAATAAAAAGAAATTGATGTCTGAAAGAATAAATAAAAAATATACACTTAAGAAAAAGCTGTTGTAAAAATATTTTGCAGAGGACTCAGAGAAGTCGATATGAAAGACCGTTCTAATTATTATTATTATCATAGGATGCTCGAACACAAAATTGAAGATTGTTTTGTCTTCAAAGATTGGTTAGAGCATAATTTTAAAGAAGGGAATATAGTTATCTCAAATTAATTTTTGAAAGAACCTGAAAAAGGTTCAGTCAACATGATTTCGGCTGATGAATATATTCCTGATAATAACAAAGACAATTAAAATAATGCTCAAGGTGAATTTCTTAAGGAAACTTTCACAAACTTTCAAAACACTCAATCTTCCAAGAAGGAAAAGAAGAAGAAAAAGAAAGAGTCGATAAAGGTTATAGGTCTTGTTAATATATGGGCTATTGTTTCTTATGTACCTTATGTTTCTAGTTCTACTAGGATAGTCGTCTCGGACGAAGGGAGATAATCACTCGAGCCATTGACTTTGTATAACTTTCATTATAACCCTACTATGAATAATAATTATTCCCATTCAACTTACATCTTGACTATTTCCGATATCATTCTTGAAAATGAACAAATCAGTTTCACTCCTGTAAACAATATTCAAATCATACACAAATCCAAAGATATCAAAGACAATCAAGACAATGACAATGAGAATGAAGATGATGACATAACGCTTGAATTACAACAAGCACCAATTTCCATAGAATTGGAACATTTTAATTCATAAGTAAATGAATTGAACGACATACCAGAAGAAATAACTGAAATTATGATACGAAGCGGAAAGGATTTTCCTCCAAGAATGGCTCTTAAAGAAAAAGATAAACAAATAGTAGCACCAGAAGAAATCATTCCTCTGATACAAGAGCGAATGTTTGAAGGAAATAAAGATAACTTTTATAAAGTGGACTATAATATAATAGCCTATTTAAGAAGACCACTAGCAAATTTGAGCTTTTACGATACCCTTATTTTTTCCAAAGAGATGAGGGAATCATTGATAGAAGCTCTTCAAGACCATACAATTTATTTAGCTCAACTCGCTAGTGTTCCTTTAAATAAGGCTAATCCATTAGAAGAACAGACCAGGATAACCTTCTCTGACAATGACATGTTGCTCGGTACAACTAAAAACAATCTACCACTATATATCATGAAGAATCTCAATGATACGACACTTTCAAGATTAGTTATTGATCTTGGTGCCACGATTAACATCATGAAACTCTCGCATATTTGGACATTGGTGCAGAGAAATTATTAAGAGACAAAATGATGTTACGTGGATTCAATCAATAAGGGGAACGAGCTGTAGGAACAATAACATGGCTTCTAAAAATAGATGATTTGATGACAACGACAAAATTCCATGTCATTGATTCTGAAACCTCTTTTAATGCCTTAATCGGCTGACCATAGCTCCATGAACATAAAATGGTGCCATCTGCACTACATCAATGTATTAAATACTTAGAAAATGGACAAGAATATCACATTATGGGAGACTTACAACTATTCTTAATCCATGAATTGGTGTACATGAAGATGCTGCATACTACAACCCAATAAAGAAAATGGTATTCTTTAGAGATGTTGTAGTAAACAAAGAAGAAAGAGACAAAAACAAAATGAATGAAGAAAATAATGATAAAGAAAAACAGGTCAATGAAAGTTCTTCTTCAATACATAAAGACTCGTTTCAAATCCGCATCTGAGGCCGAGGTCGAGGGAGAGGATGAGCAAGAGAAATATCAACCATCGGCATGAACAAATCACTAAAATTCAAGATTTATCTAGAATCTAAAAAATAGAAAAGAAAAACAATGACGACAAGTTCAAAAGAATCACACTTCAAAATATCTCTTTAAAACATGATAGAGACAAACAAATTGAATTTATGTATGAGAAAATTAATCACTATATACATGTTATCACTCTAACTCCAATCTCACTATAAAAAATTGAGAATTTAGTGGTTAAAGAAATACTTAGTGAAAATAGAAAACATATAAAATTTTAACTTGGTTCTACTTCTTCTAGTTCTAAGACAGATGTAAAACTAGAATATGAAAATGAAAATGGTAAGAAATCAATGAAAATAACTTTTGGGCTTTATTCTCCATGTGTTCAAAAAATTCTTTCAAAATAGTTTGACGAGTACACAATGACCATTAAATCGATCTATAATTTTTGAAAATTTTTGTAATTATAGCAAACGACATCATAACTCTAAAGAAGGTATAAGGTTTGGCATCATAGAACCTCTAGATACAAAATTTTGCTTTGTTGCCACTAAAATTTCTAATTCTTAGTAGACACCAGATCTTAATATAGAAGATATAGCATCAAAATATGAAGAAGAAATTAAAAAAACAATGAACGAACCAAAAAAAAGTAAATTTGGGAACCGAAGAAAACCTAAAACAAACCTTTATTAGTAATTTCATTAATGAATAGAAGAAAAGGAAAAAGTTTAATTGTTAAGAAAATATAAAGACTATTTTGCTTGGAGCTATGACGAAATGCCTGGACTGGCTCCAGAAATCATAGTCCATAAACTCAGAATAGATCAAAGTGCAATCCATGTTGAACAAGGACCAAGAAGATTGTTTGTTGAAAGTGAACAACAAGTCATTACTGAAGTTAAGAAATTAATTGAAGCTGATTTCATCTGACATTGCTGGCTAACATAGTGCCAGTAAAGAAGAAAAATGGTCAAATTTGAGTCTGTGTAGATTTTAGAAACTTAAACAAAACCTGTCCAAAGGATGAATTTCCTCTACCAATTCTAGAATTAATGGTAGATATTGAATTACCACTTGTAATATATTATTTTATGGATGGAATGTCAAGTTATAACTAAATCAAAATGCCTCTAGGAGACAAAACAAATATAGCTTGAAGAACACCTATTGGCATATGCTGCTACAAAGTAATGTCGTTTGGATTAAAGAATGCTGGTGCTACATATCAAAGAGGTATGAAACGAATTTTTGACGAACTTATCTACGATCAATTTGAATGTTATGTGGATGACTTAGTTGTTAACAGTAAACAAAAAGAGGATCACATGTACGATTTGAGAATTTTCTTCGAGCGCCTACGACAATTTAATCTTATGGTGAATCCTTTCCAAAGTACGTGATGTGGACTTTTTATATTGCAAGAACTTAAGAACCCAAATTTATATATTTATAATGATTTTGTCAAGTCCAAACTTCAACGCAAGTATATGTATGTATGGCTTATTTTTTGGTTATGTGTTTTATTTTAAAAAAGGGGTCGCCTACAGAAGTCGTAAGCGAATTTTAAATTTTAAATTTAATTTAAATAAATATATAATTTAGAAAGTAGCATTTGATTTTGAAAATAACTTTAAATTTGAAAGTTTTTAGATATGAAATCTAACCGATCTCACATCCCGAATAGTTTATATAAACGAGCATCGCACCACAAACCGTGTATTTATCCCGAGGAATAGACACACTGCTTGATGATGGGGCTCGATTAAATAAACTAAAAGATTTGTGACATCCGTTTGGTCTGCGAACCAATTTTATAAGCCGACAAGTTCCCCTACTTAATATAAAGGAATTAAGCAGAGTTCATATTACCTGGGTTCTTAAAGTTCCCTATAAGGGAAAGCCCCTATAGTTAATTACATTTTAAATGACAGAAATCATTTAAGAAAAATATCGATAATGATCAGTGGTTTTGCTCTCAGGAATTCCAAATTTTAAGGTTTTCAAACAATTAGATTTTGGAATTTCAATAGGGAATGGATCAAATTTAGGACAATTTATTTTGGGAATTCAAGGGAAGAGAAGTAGGAGAAGTTGAGGATCCAAGAAGAATTTTGGCAACTTCCTAAACTATCCTATTATTTAGCTTCGAGTTTAAGAAAATTATTTAATGTTGCAATCCTGCCAAGTTTAATTAATTAGGACTTATGTTTGTATGACATAATCATACAAATAGCCTCGGAGATGTGAGGGTTTATGTCGTATCAAGCGACTACCTCGGAGTCCTAAGACCGGTTAGGGCTTAATTTGCATAACATGATTATACAAATGCCTAACGAAAAGTTGAGGATTTATGTTGCACTAAGCAAACTACCTCGAAATCCTATGGCTTTGTTATTTAAAACTAGGAAAGGTTTTGCTGAAGTAGATTCAAGTTTTGCTGATGACGATGGCCGTGCTGCCCACCATGCTCCAAGCTCCTTGTTGATGCAGAGGTTTAGTTTTAGAAGGTGAAAATCAGGGGATGAGAAAAGTGTCTTGGCTTAGAGAAAATCTTAAAATCCAAGTGTTTTTAATGTTTTAATTGAAACAAATCTTAAACTTGATTATAACAACACCGGTTAAGATCCCACGGTTCCATCATTCCTGCTTCGTTATTTATATCGGATTCACTTAGTTCAGAAGAATTTGCTAAACTCAACTGAATGAGTTCCACACTTTCATTTAGACCGTGGGAAATCCAGTTAGCAACATGTAGGTTACATCATCCGAGGTATTCCCGATCGTCCAATGAGATATTTTAATTTAGTTGTAATTGTAGTTTTGTTGTTTCGTTTGTGATTAAATTTTGAGTTGTTTTATATTTTGGAATGTTGTGGCGGTGAATTTTATCTTGTGATGACTTTTAATTTAGTTTTGGTTTCAGTTTTGAGGCTATCCTATAAGTTTTGGTTTTCATGCAACAGTTGTTTTACCATGCAAGAAAATTAAAATGTAGCAAATGTAGGTAAATTGCAACAAAGTAAAACTGTACCTGGAGGGTTTTCCCATCATCCCAAGCTACACTTAAAACACATGTTAGAGCATTTAAACATATTTTTGCAAGAAATACCTAGGTAAAGCTAAGGGAAAGGGTTTTGGTTGTCTACCTGAATCCTAATTCTATTGCTAGTCATTTCCTATGACGTCTAGGTTGTTGGTTTGGTTTAAGGATGATTTTATTCAACAAAGAATAATTAAGTTCAATTATTCTTCTAAAACACCCCATCATATCGAGGAAGCGTTTAAGACGAATCTTAAACATCTTTTCAATACTTCTCGGATTATTTTGAGTTCAAATGAATTTTATTGTATTGGTGAATTAATCATCAAAGGATTTTAATTTTGTTTTGTTTCTTGCTCAGTGAACTTAGGACATTTGAATACCTTATGTGTGAAGTGACACTTCACTTGATGCTTCATTTAAGAGTTATAACAATAAAAGCCTTTTAAGGGAAAACTAATAAATACTTTAATGATTTAATTTAATTTGATTTAATTATAAAAATTAATTAATGATTATTAAGTTTGGAATAGAGTTCGAATTATTTTAGATTTAATTTAAATCTTTACACTTTAAGTGATATTATATTTCAGATTAACTTTTCATGTTTTAGATTTACTTATATTGAAAAAGGTGTTGAAATCTTTCATATGTTTTGATTTAACTCTTAATGATTTCATTTAGGTTTGTTGTTAAGTGATGTTAATTTAATTTAATTTAATTTAATTTGATTTAATTTAATTTAATTTAATTTAATTTAATTTTAATTTAATTTTAATTTAATTTTAATTTAATTTAATTTTAGTTTCAATATTTTAAATTTAATTTAACTTAATTGTTAAGGTGTTAATTTTATTTAATTTAAACTTTGACTTGACTTAATTTAATTTAATTTAATTTAACTCCAAGATTTTAAATTTGATTTTTATTATTGGACCATTTAACATTTTAAGCTTTAATTCATTTAAGGGTTATCTTCTTTTAATTTTTAATTTTTTTAGTTTGGATTATTATTTTAATTTTTAATTAAGAACTAAATATTATTGAAGTGACTTATTTAGGGATTTTTAAATTAAAGAATAAATATCCTCTTAATAATATCCCTATTTTAATAATCCAAATTTTAAATATATTATTTCCAAAATTTAAATTATTTAATTAATTAGAGTTTCATTTTGATATATTAAAAGTGTTTAATGGGTTTCTACCCTTTCAATTTCCCTAAGTTTCAATCATCCAATAGAAAATTAAAATCAAATATTTTACCCTCCATTTTGATTAAACCTAAAGTTTTAATTAAGGGTTAAAATTCTTTAATTACCTTTATGCCCTTTTGGGCTTATTTATTTCATAACTCACTAAATTGAGTTCAAATGAATTTGAAATTTTTATGTCACCTCACTCACATGTCAATTAAGACATTAGAGGAGAAAATGTGATTTTTCTGAATTTAATTTATTTATATAATTATTTTTAGTAGAAAATAGGGGTTTTCAAAGAAAATTCAACAACATGACCAAGGTAAAGTTTTTATCCTTAAGAAAATTATGGGATGTTTCTAATGACCAGAGAAGCACTTGGACCAATTTTTGTAATTTTTTGAATTATATTTTATTTATTATAATTATTTTGAATTTTAGAGTATTAATTAAATTTAAAATAAAAGAAAAATTGAAAAATAGATTTCATATTTTTCATAAATTTTTCTAACCTCAAGGAATCCAGAGAAACAAATTTTATAATTTTTTTATTTTTCTTTGATTTATTAGAATTATTTTAGTGAAAAAGGTTGAAAATTCATTTTTTTAATTTTAAAAACTACATTAAGCCTTTAAAATTCAATATCTTATCCTAGGGACTTAGGAAAAATATTGGTTTGTTTCTAAGTGATTAAGAGTCAAAATGTGACATTTTTAAGATTTTTAATATTTTTGTGATTTTTATTATTTTTTAATTATTAAAAGATTAAAATATTGTGAAAAATCAACTTTTTTTAGAAAATTCCAATTTTAATTTTTCTGAACTCCCCTGATATTAGAGAAGCTCCAAACCATTTTTGTGAATTTGTGAAAAGTATTTTTGGAGTTATGAATTTTTAAAGTTTCATTTTGCTTATGAGGCTTAATCAATCCATTTGGTGGGGTTAATCAAGTCCAATTGATTTCATAATTTTATGTAAGGTTCCTCTGACCCTAAAGAGCAATGGAGAATTGTTTTCAAGTCAATTTGGTGTGTGGTTAACCCTAATTAATTCAAATTCAATTTTGGGATTTTAGGCCAATTAAGGTTATTATGAATGAATTAACTCAAAATATATTCTACATAGGGTCCCCTGGTCCTAAGAAACACCACCAAATTTTCCTAGAATTTATTTTACAACATGTTAATTATTGGAATTAGAAAACGTAAAACCGTGACATGAACTTGAAAAATCAATAATATTTTACAGAGATGGCCTCTGACCTTGAAAAATTCAGGGAATGTTCCCAAGATCAGAGGCATCAAAAGCCCTATGGTCTCATGCCATGGTGAATTGTCTATGCAAATGGAGAATCAAAATATTGGAAACAGTTAATAAATTATTAAAAATAAATTACTCATCCAATTAACTTGATTTCTTTTCCACATTATTCTTCTCTATTCACTGAGCAAGAGGGTATTTTTATTTTATGTTTTTGTTTTTTTATGCTAAGATTGAATTTTTGAAGTTCTGGTATTTAAATAAATCCAAAAAAATCCTAATTTTCTACTTATCCGACTCGGCGCCTCGTCATCCTCGTCCAGATCAAAAGCCCACGCGTCGCTCCGTGATTCGATGCCGCCATCTAAGTCAGTGCAACGTGGCCCACCATTCACGTACCATTGCGCTGTCCGGCTTGATCTCGACCATCCGCTCGATACACGCGCGATCCAACAGCTCCTGGTCATTGTCTCCGACAGGTGTGCACCCGTGATCGTCCACACTAAAACCTTAAGATCTCACTCGATTCTCCATGGATTTTTGCGTTATTATACTCTATCGATTCGTCTTGAAGAAAAGAACACATCTATACGGTTAAGGTGCATTGAAATCAACTCAAACTAAATGGAGAATCTCCAGGAGCTAGGGAGGAAGAGTTAGTTCATACCTTTGCTCAGAGAAGTGAAGCTCGATCTGAGGGTTTTTTCACCTTCGATTGAGTCCAAGCAAGCTCCAGATGAAGTCTCTTGCTGCGGGAAATGCCTAGGTACAAAAGTGACCAAGGCCGATCACAAAGCTTGGAGGCTGGAAGCAATGGCCGGCCTGGTGAGGGGGCTTTTGCTGGGGAACTTCTCCTCTTGGTCTGGTGAAAGTGTAGAGTCAATCAATTTGAAGATTGGCTCACTGTGGTGAAGTTTCCTGATTTTGGGCTTGAATTTCAACTCCAAAATTGGACTCACAGAGAGGGCTTTAGGGCTGGATTTCAGTGGGGATCAAGTTCTCTATGTCTGGAGAGGGATCTGGAGTGATTTTGGCAGAGTTTTGGTAAGGTTTGGTTCAACACTTTTTATTTGGCTGAGAGGAGGTGGTGCTTAAATAGAGGTGGCTGGAGGGCTCACCAGGGGGGTTTGAAGGCTTGGATCAACTGCTCAGGGCAAGGGAAGAACATCCATGATGTTCAATTGGGCTGGGACAACTCAGCAAGGAGAAATTCAAAAATTGGCTCACATGGGTGCTCTCGGCCTGGTGGTTTCCGGCTGTTGTGGTGGCTGGCCGGCCAGGGTCAAGTCACTGTTGTCATCAGGAGGGTCAGGGGTTGGCAATGGTGCAAGCAATGGAGATTGGCCATTTGTAGAAAGCTTCATTCAAAAATGGAATGGGGAAGGGGCTCTTTTGGACTCAATTTGGTCATCCTATGGGTTTGGGTTGGGTGCACCTTTCCAAGCTCTGATTTGGGCTGAGGGAGGTCAGGTGAGTCAGCTAGATTAGTGCGGAGAAGTCACTATCCAAGCATGTTTAAGTTTAAACATAGTTTAGGGGAAGCATGAAATGGTTTAATCACCTTTAAGAGAATCCTTAAAGATGCGCCTCCTCTTGCCATTTATGGGATGGTCACATGTCAAACTTCTCATGGCTTTATATGGGGCTTAAGGATGGCTTCATGGCTTCATTTAGGCTTAGGGATGGCTTAGTCAATTTCATTGGAATGGATTTTGGGAATTTTGGCGTTTTGATGGGAATTTAGATAAAGCCTAATTTGGAATGATTTAATCATAGGTTTCAAACTTTAGGGAATGATTTTATCAAGTGGATGGTGAGAAGGAATTGTCATGTGGGCTTTGGATGAATTTTTGGGCTTTTGGGTTTGGTGGAAGTGGGCTTTTTAAAAAGCTTAAATGGGTGGGCCTTTGTATTTCAAAATGAACTTTTGGATGAAGAATTTTGTGAAAGACCATGCCAAATAAATGTTGGGTTTAGTTTAGAGATGTTTCAGGAATGGTTTGGAATCAATTTGGTGTGATTTGGAGTAGAATTGGGTTGAATTTGGGCTTTTTTTGGTAAAGGGGCCAAGTTGGGCCAAATTAGGCTAACTTGGGCTAAGGTTGGGCTAAGGTTGAATTTGGTGTAAAATTAATGTTGAAAAATGTTTATGGGAGCGTTAGAAAGAGTTTTCAACTTTGGTTGGGCTCTAATTTTGGGATTTGGGCCCATTTGGGTTAGGTTTGGGCTTAGGTCAATTGAAGGGATTTTGGTTTTAGGTTAGGTTTAGGTGGACTTTAGGTTCAAATTTTGGGCAAATCAAGTTAGTGTTTTGTTTATGGGGATGTTAGGAAGGCTTTAGAAAAGATTTGGGGCCAATTGGAGTTGAATTGGGCTAGGTTTGGGTCATGGGTCAAAATTGGGCCTTAAGCCCCAAATCGGAATTGGGCCCAAATGTCAATCAAATTGGACTTGGATTTGGTCTAAATTGATATTGGGGATATTTAATTGAAGTTTAGAATTGAATTGGACCAAAATTGAGGTCAATTGGGGTGGTTTGGTTTGACATTGGGTTCACTTTGGTTAAAAACTGGGTCAAATTGGGGGTTTTGGTAAAAGTGTGGTAAATTGGCAAAATTCGCCCATGCTTTAGTTGAACAAAATGAAATTACGAATATATGAGATTTTCTGGAATTTTCTGGAAATTTTTAGAATTTTTGGATTTTTAGGGTAAAAGGGTATTTTGGTAATTTGGGGGGGGTAGGGGTATTTTTGGAAATTTTGGTATTTTTGGCCAAATATGGTCAATTTGAGTGGTGGGAAGTGTTTAGGATTAATTTTGAGGAATCTTGGGTATTTTAGGTAATTTTGCAAATTTTGGGTCATTTCAAGTGTATTTGGTAGGTTTGGTGGGTCCGGGACCCCGGGGGTCAAAAACTGAAGTTTTAAAAAAAAGGAAGATTGATCAAGTGTGAGTGAAATGAAATCATTTCAGTTGAGCCATGAAGTCATGTTAAGCCCATATGAGCCATGAGATGACTCATTTGAGGCATTCACTATGTTGTTCCTAACCCGCTTAGCTAAGGGCTTAGGGGTTAAGGACCATCCATATGAATTACCTACATGAGTCAGGAAGTCAAGTTGGGTGAGAGTGTGGTTTTAGGACTTGGAATGTGTGTGAGAGTGTAGTGTATGTGCAAGTCGACCCTCACCGGACTAGGCCATCCAAGGTATTCCTAAGGCCGAAAAGTCACATGAGAACTCATCCTTTAAACCTCCACATTTGATTTCAACCCTCTAGGTGATTAGGGGTCTACAATCAAGATTGTGGGGTTTGTAGGGAGTTAAGAAGTAGTTTGAATTTCTAAATGGTGGGTTCCATTTCTAGTCCTCTAAGATTAGTCAAAGGAAAAGCCTAAGGCTAGATCCTAAGTACTAAAGAGAGAAGCAAAAGACCTCACCAAAATTGAGGTCAACAAATGGACCCCCAATAGGTGTGGTGTGCTAACCAAGCACACCGCGCGTATTGGAGTTGACCGAAGAGATCAACAAAACCAGCACAGTTGTCCAAGTGACAAACTTAGGACGAAGTAGAAGAATTTCCGCTGGGGAGTATCAGGTATATTTCCAAGACTGGAGATTGCTAAACTCTCGCTGAGGAATGGAAAAGGAGGTGAACTCCGAATCACAAGATCTGGGGAATTTGATTTAGATTTCATTTTACTTTTAAATTTCAAGTTTCAATGTGTGAGTTTAGATTTCTATTTGTTCTGAGTTTCAATTTCGATTGAAGTTTAATTTAAAATCAATTTAAGGAAATTTTGAATTTGAAATTTGGATTTGAAATGAGAATTGAAACATGGGTTTCAACCTCGGGATTACGAAGAGAACTGGAATTTAGGTACCAGCCTCGAAGTGAGAACTAGAGTTTAAGTATTGACGGAAAAAGGATGATAATCAGAATTTAGGTATTGATCTCGAGAGAGTGAGATTTGAAATTTAAGTATCAATCCTGAAAGAGAATTGAAATTTAGGTATCGATCTCGGAAAGAGAGTCAGAATTTAGGTACCGACCTCAAAATGAGAACCATACTTTAGGTACCAGTCTCGAAAGTTTTGAATCAAAATTTAGGTATCAATTCGAATGAGAGTCGGAATTTGGTACCGTACACGAAGGAAAAGAACTGGAATTTGGTACCAGTCTCGGAAATTTAGAACTGAAATTTGGTATATATTCGAAAGAGATTCGGAATTTGGTACCGACCTCGAAGGAAGAGAACTGGAATTTGGTACCAGTCTTGGAAATTTAAAATTGAAATTTGGTATCACTTCGAAAGAGAGTCAGAATTTGGTACCGATCTCGAAGGAAGAGAACTGGAATTTGGTACCAGTCTCGGGAATTTAGAATTGAAATTTGGTATCAATTCGAAAGAGAGACGGAATTTGGTACCGACCTCGAAAGGAAGAGAACTGGAATTTGGTACTAGTCTCGGAAATTTAGAATTGAAATTTGGTATCAATTCGAAAGAGGGTCAGAATTTGGTACCAACCTCGAAGAAAGAGAACTGGAATTTGGTACCAGTCTCGGAAATTTAGAATTGAAATTTGGTATCAATTCGAAAGAGAGTCGGAATTTGGTACCGACCTCGAAGGAAGAGAACTGGAATTTGGTACCGATCTCGGGAATTTAGAATTGAAATTTGGTATCAATTCGAAGAGAGTCGAAATTTGGTACCAACCCCGAAGGAAGAGAACTGGAATTTGGTACCAGTCTCGGAAATTTAGAATTGAAATTTGGTATCAATTCGAAAGAGAGTCGGAATTTGGTACCGACCTCGAAAGGAAGAGAACTGGAATTTGGTACCAGTCTCAAAAATTTAGAATTGAAATTTGGTATCAATTCGAAAGAGAGTTGGAATTTGGTACCGACCTCGAAAGGAAGAGAACTGGAATTCGGTACCTGTCTCGGAAATTTAGAATTGAAATTTGGTATCAATTTGAAAGAGAGTCGGAATTTGGTACCGACCTCGAAGGAAGAGAACTGGAATTTGGTACCAGTCTCGGAAATTTTGAATTGAAATTTGGTATCAATTCGAAAGAGTGTCGGAATTTGGTACCGACCTCGAAAGGAAGTGAACTGGAATTTGGTACCAGTCTCGGAAATTTATCTGTATGAAGAGGGACCCAGTCTTATTCCATCAGCACCAAATCGAACAAAGTTCGTGGCTCCGTGTGAACAGAACTAGTTGATCCTCTAAAACACAGAGCAAAGAGAACTGAAAGGAACTGGTAAGCGTACCAAGTTGAAAAGACTTGACTTAACGACAAGTCGTAGAGAATATTCAAATTTCAAAAGAGTTTCCAACAGATTTCGATGGAGGAAAGAACTGAAAGGTTCAAATCAGAGATTTGAGATTGAAATTCAATTCAGAGTTTAGATTCTTCTTGTTTGTCCTTTAACGATCCCATTTTATTTTTTGTTGTTTATTTAGTGTTCATGTGAATTTGAAGTTCATTTTAATATTCAGATTTTTAGGAAAAGTTCTCATTTATTTTTTTCTTTTCTCGTTCTTCGTTCAAAGTTCATTTAACTCTAATGGCATTTCCCAGTCAATTTGCACAAAAAGAGGTGAAGGAAAAATATGAAGTAGTCGTTTTCATTCCAACTTGCTGAAAATACATCATACAGCTTGATCTAATCATAATGACATTTTCCTCAAAAATTTAATGTCTCATACAATCCATGTAAATCCAAAATGGATTGTGTAAGATTCTTGTTGATCCATCGAAAAGCGTCTGTCAAAAATCCATGTCTGAATAGTAAGAAACATGGGAAATAACATCACCTTCCAAGCCAACCTTGGCAGGAATGCCGCATAGATGTGTATTGGAGGTGTCTTATTTCCCATGTAACTCACGACTTGTAAGGTCGGAGACTCTCCAATTCCGGATCCGTCTGAAAGTGGTAAGGCATTTTTCACGTCGTCCATTCTTCTAAAAGTAACTGAGTTCCGCTCCACAGGCACTCCTAGAATGCAATGTTTCGCAACGTCTGCTCCGTTTCCTTTTAACACCAGGACAGAACCTACAGATAGTGGTATCTCCACCGGCCCTCGGAACTCACCGGGGCTTGCAATCCAGAGGTCAGATCCGAACATGATGTTGCACTGGTTGACGAATGACACTGTGCAGAAGGGTCTAACAAAGTCATGATGGTTTATATGTGGAGGTATGCAGTTGCCTTCCTTGTAGATGTTAATAATGCAGCTGTTGGGTAAGCAATCTGCAGGCAATACCCTCCATGTTATCATCCTTTTCACCATTCTCTTAATGATTCTTGGCATCGGATCCACCTCCCTGCGATGGAGTATCCCTGGTGGATTTCCTTTTTTATCTATGGAAAAATTGTATCAACATCCGCATTGGATTGTAACTCTTCCTTTTCCTAGCATCCATCTTCGGGGTTCTGAATAGGTCTTTTCTCTCAGGCGGCCAGCTCGGCCCATTTCTGTAATTCGAGGATGCAGTCTACAATTTTTTGTTGGTAGTAATTTGAGAATACATCTGTATGCAGCTCGAGGCCGTCTAAAATGTTGACCCTCTTGTCTTCAATTCTTTCAAAGTATTCAAAGGTTTTCTTCTCAACTAGTTTCATTTTCTACAGCTCGTATTCCGAGATTATCTGAAGTCCTCGGTGTCTAGTAACATACTGCGGGATGTATGGCTCAACCCCAGCACGTTCTTCTTCATGTCTCGGCTCCTCGGGGATAGTCTCCGTAGGGACATCCTCCGGGGTTGCTTTCGCAACAAGACTCTTCGGATCCGGTACATCTGCTTGGCGTCGAGGTACTGACTCTATTTCTGCTTTTCTTGGTACTTCATTTATCTGTTCTAACTTTCTTGGAGTTGACTTTCTTCATTCTGGTTCCTGACGAACTGGTCTCCTTGGAGCATTTGCACTAACGGTATCCACTGTCTGTTTATGTTGATCTTCTGCTAACTTGGTCAACATTTTTGTGAATGCGACGATTCTAATTTCTTCGCTGGGTAACAGTGAGAGTAGCTCTCCTTACCCCTTGAATTTCTGCGGGCGCGGCGCTGACAAGCCTACCCTCTACTGTGGCAACCACGGACTTAACTTTCTTATCTTCTCTGGTTGGATGAGCGGCGTTTGCTTTTCTTTTCTTGCTGCTGGATTGGTGGCTCGGGCCACCCATTTTCATCACTCTCTGGCCGTGAAGTTCTTCTCGATCAACTGGGATCCAATCATTTACTTCCTATTGTAAGCCTGCTGGTGTGAAGTCTGAGTCAATCTCTATCACTGCTCCATCCCTCACCCTCTTTTCATCAAGTGCTAGACTCACACCATTTCTAAAGTTTAGAACCAACCGCCCGTTCGACATTTCCCTGCTAAAAAAATAAGGAAAGGTTCAGGGGCTGTACTAAGAACAAGAACAATAAGAAAAACACTTCAAAATTCTTATTCACTTCTTTTAAATTTAAAGAAAGTAGGAAGAAATGAGAAAATATCAGGAATGAATGGATTTAAAAGGAATGATTGACATTTTATTATTACGATTTCCCATGTTTTCTTTTTAACTTTTTCGTTGATGAGATTTTTTTAATCATCCATTTTATTTTGTTTTGGGTTCGGACTCATTCACAAAGTGATTACTTCACCCGTGTTTCTAGGGATAATATTCTACTTTAGAGGCCACCCTTTGAAATATCTAGTTGTGTAATACTTCTTTAAATACCGTCCATTGATTGGAAGCATAGGTCGTTCTCCACGGCAATTCACCAGTTGGTAGGAACCTCTAGAGTAGACTGTCTCGACCACAAATGGTCCCTCCCACGTTGGTTCAAACTTACCTCCTTTCTTTTGGTGTGCAAGGATAAGTCTCTTGAGAACTAGAACTAAGTCACCGACTTTGAAAGTTCTTGGGCGGACCAGTTTATCATGGGCCTGGATCATCTTGGCTTGATACAGTTCCAAATTCTGCTTCACGGAAAATCTTTTCCCTTCCAAGCTTTCCAATTCTTCCAGTCGTAGTCTGGTATTTTCTTCTGTAGTGATCTTTTCTGCAATTGCAATTCGGAGTGACGGAAGCTGAACTTCCAGGGGCAAGACGGCCTTAGACCCGTACAGTAAAGCGTAAGGCGTAGACTGAGTAGGAGTCCTAAAAGTCGTCCTGTAAGCCCATATGGCTTCTAACAACTTCTCGTGCCAATTTCTCTTGTTTTTGTCCAAAGTTTTCTTTAAAATTTGAACGAGAGTTTTATTAAAAGCCTCGGCCAAGCCGTTTACTCTTGGGTAGTAGATCGTTGAGTATCGCCAATCGATCCCGTGTCTTCTGACAAAATCGTTGACCTTTGTACTTTTGAAGACAGACCCATTACCTGAAATGATCCTGCGCGGTACCCCAAAACGGTAGACGACTTGGTTCTTGAAAAACTGTAGCACGTGGTGTGCCTTCACTTCTCTAAGTGGTATAGCTTCTGCCCATTTAGAAAAGTAGTATGTAGCTGCAAGAATGAAGCGATGTCCTCTTGAAGAAGGCGGTTCTATCGGACCCACTATTTCTGTGCCCCAACACTCAAATGGCTACGACGCGATTGTCGGATGTAGCATAATTGGAGGTTGGGGTAGAACCACTCCGTGCACTTGGCACTGGTGAGAGCTTTCGGCAACTTTCATACAGTCGGTCATCATTGAGGACCAGTAGTACCCTAGTCTTTTAATCTTCATTTTCATTTTTGGACCCAACTGATGAGCGCCACAAAGTCCTGAATGCACTTCTTTGACAATTTCACGAGCCTCGGACTTGCTCAGGCACCTTAGCCACATCCGGTCAAAAGACCTTCTGTATAACGTATTTTTTATTAATGCGTAAAATAGAGTTCTTTTCTTGATTTGATGGGCTAACGACTTATCGTTAGGCAGGTTTCCTGTCTGCAAGTAGTCTATTAATGGCTGCCGCCAATCATCTGTATTTTCTGTTATTGCCGCAACTGATTCTTCTACTTTTTCTGATTTGTGTACTGTATCCATGTCGAGTCGTGATAGGACTTGTCGTCCCTGAACTGACATTTCAACTGACTCATCCTGTAAGCAGGAAAATTCCTTTGCAAGGCGGGCTAACGCATCGGCGAGAGCATTTTCTCTCCTGGGAATCTTGTAGATTGTTACGTTTGGAATTTGTTCAGACAATTTCATGGCATACTGAAAGTAGTGCTCGAGCCTTGGCTTTAAAATTCTGTACTGTCCGGCGACTTGTTGAATGATCAACTGAGAATCTCCGTAGATGTTGATGTCCCTTATTCCCATCTGAATGGTTAATTCCAGTCCTGTTATGAGGGCTTCGTAATCTGCTTTGTTGTTTGTACACGGTTCCGTTAAGTGGTAGGAGTATCTTAACATCCCCCGCTCTGGTGTTATAAAGATTAGTCTGATTCCTGCTTTACCGGGCACTATCGTTTGCAATTCTTTATTCTTCTGTGCTGAGGACACACCGTCAAAGTATAGTTCCCAACGTCGATCATCAGGGTCTTCTAGGCTCATTATCTGCTCTCCTGGCAAGTGGTCGTTGAGAGGCGATTCTGCCGGTAAAGGGTGTGCAGCAAGGAAGTCTGCTAGGACTTGCCCCTTTACGACACGAAGAGGAACGAAAGTTATATCGAATTGTAATAGTATCATTGACCACCTGGCAAGTCTGCCAGAAAGCGTCGGTCGGGTCATCAAGTATTGCAACGGATTAACTCTCGAAATAAGGTTGACCTTATGAGATAGAATGTAATGCCTGAGCTTTTGAGCGGCGAAGATCAGGGCCAAACAATGCTTCTCAATCGAATGATACTTTACTTCCGTCGGGATTAGACGACGGCTTAGGTAGTAGAGATCGTTTTCTTTTCCCTCGTCATTGACCTCGGCTAGCAGGGCTCCGAGAGAATCTCTAAAGCCATGGTATAAAGTATCAACGGTCTACCTAAGACAGGGGCTGCTAAGACAGGAGGTGTCATTAAATATTGCTTAACGTCCTTGAAAGCTCGCTGACATTTCTCATCCCAAATGAATTTGGCTTCCTTTTTAACTAATGCCGAGAAGGGCCGACACCTACCTCACAAGTTTGAGATAAAGTGTCGAAGATTTGCCAACTTCCCTTGAAAGGATCGTAGTTGTTTCAAAGTTTTGGGAGGAGGCATTTCTAAAATAGCTTTAATCTTCTCCAGATTGATTTCAATCCCGCAATGTCGGACAACAAATCCTAATAAATTCCCGGAGATGACGCCGAAGGCGCATTTTAAGGGATTCATCTTAAGGTTAAATTGTCTTAGTCGCTCGAAAACAATTCTCAAATCATACAGGTGATCTTCCTTCAGTTTACTTTTGATGACCACATCATCCACGTAGCACTCGACTTGGTTGTGAATGAGATCATCAAAAATCTTCGTCATCGCTCTTTCGTATGTTGCTCCTGCATTCTTTAGTCTGAATGGCATTACTGTGTAGCAATACACTCTGATCGGCGTTCTGAATGTCGTGAGCTTTTCGTCTTATGGTGCCATCTTTATCTGGTTGTATCCCGACGATCCATCCATATGTGAGAAGATTTCATGTGTTGAAGCGATGTCAATCATCAGTTCTGGGATTGGTAGTGGAAATTCATCCTTTGGACATGCTTTACTCAAATCTCTGAAATCCACGCAGATTCTGATCTGACCATTCTTCATTCTGACTAGTACCACGTTGGCTAACCAAGTTGGGTATTGTTCTTCACGGACAAATTTAGCGTCTATTACCTTCTTAACTTCGGTTATTACTTGTTGCTCAATTTCTAGATGCATTCTTCTGGGAGCTTGTCTGACTGGAACGAAAGAAGGATCCACTCCTAGCCTGTGAACTGCGACTTCTGGAGCTAATCCTGGCATTTCGTCTTAACTCCGAGCAAAACAATCCTTGAATTCCATTAATAGCTTGATTATGTCTACGGAGTCTTCTTTATTGAGTAAGGAGCTAACAAAGGTAAACCTAGGCTCTTTGCTAGTACCTAAGTTAACTTCCGTTAACTCGTCTATTGTAAATTTGATTTCTTCTTCAAATTCTGGTGGAGCATCTCCTATTTGCAGATCTTCAAGATCTTCTGAAGCTTCCAAGCAGTCTTTTTTAAGTTCGCAAGTGACAACCAAGCAAAATCCTGTATCATCAACTGATCCTACTGTGTCAAATCCGAGACCATGTTTTGAATTGGGAGGCCGACCGGCATTATTCCATAATTTTTCAAAGTGTTAAGATCGGCCTTTTGTCCATCATTGAGATAAGACACTGCGTTGAATTAAATTTTGAACATAGGGAGAGTACCACTCAAAGGTAGTTCCATTAATTCGGAAGAAGTAACATCTTCGAATTGTACATCTTTTTTTAGTATTGGAAGAAGAAGCACCACGGTAAAACTTGATCGGCTTAGCACCACAACCATGCACTTCCTTAACCACCATACCCTCAATTTTATTATAATAGAATGGGGTCAGGGTCATAGCATGTACATAATGGTTAATTTTCTCGTACATTGATTTGTATTCTTCATTCTTTTCATCTTCGAGAGAGATCTTGAACTAGGGTTTCTTTTGATTTACTGTTGTTGCTTCTTTCTTGATTTCTTCTTCTTCGGAACTGGTCTCCCAATCAACGTTGATGACTGGTTTCTTCTGTCCAAGTGTTCTAACGTCTCTTCCACGACCTCGTCCCCGGCCTCGACCTCGGGTGCAAGTTCTGGAGAAACCTTCACCATCTCGCCGTAAGGGAGTGGTGAGTAACTGTTGGACTAGAATTTCATGCTCTTCATCGTCTTACACTTCTTTTGCTTCATTTGGTATGACATTTCTGGAAAAGATTGTTTTCTTCGGAGGCGCGTATTAGGCTGCATCTTCATGAATTCCGATCTCGTGTACGGAGAATGGTTGCAAATCACCTTTGATGCACTGTTCCCCTCCTTCGTAATACTTTATGCACTGGTGCAGAGATGACGGTACCATCCGGTTCTTATGGATCCATGGTCGGCCCAGTAGAGCGTTGAATGATGTCTCAGAATCAATTATATGGAATTTTCCTATTGTCTTCGCTAAATCGCTGGTCTTCATTAACAGTGTTATTGATCCAAGAGCACTTTCTCCTTTTTGATTGAAGCCTTTTAATAACATCTTATCTGCTTCAAGCTCGTGAGCATCAATTTCCAAATACGCTAACGTTCGAAGGCTCATTATGTTGATTGATGCTCCTGGATCAACCAACACCCTGGAGAGCGTAAACTTTCCAATAGTGACTGAAATGTACAACGGTCGGTTGTGATCAGCTGTTCCCAGTAATAGATCATTGTCCGTGAAGGTAACACCTCGGCTTGTTCTTTTAATGAGCAAACCTGGTCGAAGGAATCACCGGTCATTTGAGCTAAACAAATCTCTGGATCAAGTAAAGCCTTGATCAGAGCTTCCCTCATCTCCTTTGACAGGATCAGAGCGTCATATATGCTTAATTTGGCTGGTAGCTTCCTAAGATGGGCTAGCACGTTGTAGTCCACTTTATTACCATGTTCCTCGGTTTCTTCCCGAATGGGCAGTTCCTCTACTGGGGTTGACTCTTCCTGAGCAACCACCTGCTTTCCTTTATCCTTTGGATCCATTCTCGGGGGTAGAACTTTTCCTCTTCTTAGATTGACCTCTGTTATCTCTTCAAAATTTACCGGTGTCTCCTCTTTAATCGGAAAAACTGGCTCTTCTAAAGTTGCATCGGTGTCTGATAGTTCTAATTCTATCGTGATCGGAGCTCCTCAAAATTCATAAATGGACTCGTTGCTTGTCGATCTTTCGTAGCCTCCTTTGTGAACATTTTCTTTTTTGTAGTCATCGAGGTTGTGTATGATTTGAGAATCGTTATTTGTATTGGAATCGAGATCCGGATTAAGCCGGTTGTCTCTAGTTACGTAATCGTTAGAAACAGTCAAATTGTAGCCAATGCCATAACCCTTATCATTATAAGATCCTGCTGGGGCGAGCAGATAATCATACAAAGTCAGGAGTTTGAGGGATTTCTCTCCCGAATCGGAAACAACCATCCTAGGATAAGCAGCCCATAGTCTACCCTTTGGAGTCTCATTCTTCTTCTCTTCCGCGATCTTCTCTTCCTTTTGGGGCGGTTCTTCAATCGCAAGTGATAGTGCTGGCTCGACAGGTTTCAAACTTCGAGTTGAAGCACGCACCGAAGCGTTTTGTATGTGATCTATGATTTTCTTCGAAGACTTTGTCCAGACAGTACTCCATCCATCATCGGTCGTGTAAGGGTCTATCAGATCAATAGGATCCGTCGAGATAACATTGACGGAACCTCCTTTTTGGGGTTCCTTCATGTATTCCTTCGGGATCGTTATGTTCCCTTTCTGGAGATTGTCATCAAGCCAACTCTTGAAAGTGATGCAATCCTCTATCTTGTGTCCGAGCATCCGGTTGTAAGGGCAATAGTTTGGATGATCTTTCTTATTGACTTCTTCCGGCCTCTTGGGCTCTGGCCGCTGAAAATCTGGTGTCTTCATTAAGCTACGAAACATCTTCACTCTTGCTTCAGTTTTGAAAGGATATTCCCTATTCGACAAATCTTTCGAGGTACTGTCGTGGACGAGCGCAGTTGTTCATAATGCCGAGGCGATCGATAGCTCGGTCGAGGCACGTTGATAGCCTACTGCCGAGGTTGCTTGATAGATCGCATTGTGGTTGTTGGTATGTCCGTTGCGGTGGTTGGTAACTAGGCTGTGGCCGCTCTGGCTGTATCTGAACCGGCTGCTTGCCCTTATCAACTGCCGCGATGGTTCTAGATTTCTTTTCAAATGTTTTTACGAGCTTCTACTTATCGTTCTTGTCCACGAAGCTTAACTTCTTTGCCTCTTCTTGCAAGCTCCCGGCCTTGCTAAGCAACTTCTCGAAAGTCTTGATTGTAAATCCTTTAAGGAGAAGTGCTATCGGGCCATGGATACTCTTGAGCAAGATGTCGACTGCATGTTGTTCTTGAAGCTGTGGTTCACACTTCATGCTTAAGTTTCTCCATCGAAGTATGTAATCCACTAAAGTCTCGTTCGGTTTCTGTTGCTCCACCACTAGATCACCGATAGTGATGTGGTGCTGAGCCCCGGCAAACCGCTTAACGAAGAGATTCTCTAGTTCTGAAAAGGTCTTTACTGAACTGTTCGACAATTTTGCATATCAGTCGAAGGCAATCCCTGATAAACTGCTGACGAACTGTCGGAAGAGTAAAGCGTCACTCCCACCGGCATTGCAGCAACTAGCATGAAAATGTGCGACATGCTGCCGGGGGTTTCCTGTTCCATCAAAAGTCTTAAGCAAAGGTGGTACGAAGCCTTTCGGGTATTAGACTGCATCGAACTCTTCGGGGTAAGGTCTACCCGTCTGAATAGATGCTCCACTCTTAGATTGTGCTAGGGCTTCTTGCACCTGCTGTTCTACCATGTTTTTGATGTCATTTTCTAGAATCATACTTTGTGCAAGATCTTTCTTTGGTTGTTCGTCTCTATTGACGGATGTGATCTCTTTTCCTCCATCTGCAATATGGATGATCTCTGGAGGTGTCTCTTTCTGAGGCTGAACCTAACTCTGGACAGTGGCTAAGGCGACAGCCATCTCTTCCATCCACTTTGCCATCTGGGAAATTGTATCATCCTTCTCTTGAAGTCGTGCTCTCATCACTTCCGGTTCATCTCTTTTTGCAGCAGGTGGAGCACCTTATGAAGCTGATGATGCTCGCATCTCAACCATGTTGATTTCAGCATACTCGTCATTCATAAATTCTGATGAATCAACTTCATCTTCTAGTTATTCTTCTCTTTCTTTTGCTAACTGTCGGATGTCAGTCCTTAACTTGTCCATGGCATCTTCTAAAGGCCTTTTTTGCATGGTCTCGCAGTTGTCACGTGACGATTGTTGAACTTCCTTTCCGGGAGTCCCCTTTATTGCAGTAGCACTTTCTTCTGATTCAAGTCAACTGACGAGAATTTTCTTCTCAGGACATTGTTTTGGTCTTAGCTCGCCA
Organism: Papilionanthe hookeriana x Papilionanthe teres; assembly: GCA_022702705.1. NCBI lineage: Eukaryota > Viridiplantae > Streptophyta > Magnoliopsida > Asparagales > Orchidaceae > Papilionanthe > Papilionanthe hookeriana x Papilionanthe teres. Next base: position 61,825,485 of record CM040432.1, on the reverse strand, counting down.
GTAGTAGGTCGCCATACCATCCTTCTTGCAGCCGGAAGCTTAGGACCGGATGGTCTGTCGGCTATATGCTTGAAGGTGGTATCCTCCCTAATTTACAGACCCGATACAACAACGGGTGAACTGGCTTTTATCTTCTTCTTTGGTTACTCTATGGCAGCAACAGGCTCTATTCGTGGTCCGAAGCGGGATTTAGCTGGCACCCGTCCCATCCTTCTTAAGATTTCTGACACAGGGCATCTTTCTTTCTTTGTCAATCTTTCTATCACAGCTTGTAGTCGAGCAAATGGCGTAGTCTTATCCCTTTTCCTTTTGTAATTGTTGTAGTACACAGGTCGGGGTAATGCAGTGGCGATCCTTCGGACATCCTCTTCATCTGATGCGGCAGAGAGAGGGTGAAACCTGCTCCCTTCCAACAGAGGTGTATACTCAGGCAGTTCAGGGATCTCTTCCAGGAAAGCAATTTCAGCGGCTTTGGCCTTCTCAACCCGGGCTATCTTTATGCTTCTATTCCTTCTTTGAGTTCGATTTAGGGGTGCAACTCTCGAATTGGACCCAATTTTGAAAATAGACGGTATCACAGCGAAATCTATACCCTCCACGGTGACAGGCTCATCACAGACTTGGATTTCCTTCCCCTTCAGTTTGGCAGAAATTGGGGTAGGTGCAGAGAAGACTAGACCGGTGGGGGAAGAGACAACAGTCCTCCTACGAACAGTAGTACTCCTTTCAGCTGGAACCCTTTGCAGGGGAGGGAATTCTTGAGTCGATTTCAAGTTGAACTCAATCAGGGGTTTCTCAGTTTCTGACACTTTGTCCATTAGTGCAAAGAGAGTGACATCAGTGATCTTAATATCTGTGTTGCCGAATCCTTGTCCGAAACGGATGATTCCATTGTCGCACAGCTCATCCTTATAAACGACGAAGTCCATTCCATTGGTGAAGGAGAAGATTAACTTTGGGACAGTCATTTTCTGCAGGCCAGATTCTGAATGTCAGTCCCGAATTATACTTCCTTTCGTCGTAAAGTTTAGGACGAAAAAGAAAGAGTCCGAACACATTTTCATTTATCTTAGTGTATTTGTGATTTTTAAAAGAGATTTTTTATTAGAAGGTTGTTTATTAGCGGGTTCGTTTGTTAGAAACAAAACGATTAAAGGGAAAAGGTTATAGAAAAGGTAAAGGGCCCGATTTAGAATTGGAAAGGAAGAGAAAGTCTTATGCAAGACTTCTCGACTCGAAGGACCGCTCCTAAACTAACACCTATTGGGGTCCACCCCACCTCAGAAAAGAGGTAAAAGGATCTCCGAACCTCTCCGTTTAGGGGTATCTAAACAGTGGCTCCTAAATCCGAGAGGAGTTGGCTATACTCGTTCAAGACTGAAATGAACGGGGTACTCTAACGGAAAAATGGTAGTTTGCTCCACTAGGGACATAGATACACTACCGATTTATGAAAGCAAAACCATCTGATCAAAATGGAGAGAGGAACTATTCCCCAGCGGAGTCGCCAGAAATTGTACGGCTTATTTTTGGGTTATGTGTTTTTTTTTGAAAAGGGGGTCGCCTACAGAAGTCGTCGGCGAATTTTAAATTTTAAATTAAATTTAAATATATATATAATTTAGAAAGTAGCATTTGATTTTGAAAATAACTTTAAATTTGAAAGTTTAAGATATGAAATCAAACCGATCTCACATCCCAAATAGTTTATATAAACGAGCACCGCACCACAAACCGTGTATTTATCCTGAGGAATAGACACACTGCTTGATGATAGGGCTCGATTAAGTAAACTAAAAGATTTGTGACATCCGTTTGGTCTGCGAACCAATTTTATAAGCTGACAAGTTCCCCTGCTTAATATAAAGGAATTAAGCAGGTTTATATTACCCGGGTTCTTAAAGTTCCCTACAAGGGCAAGCCCCTATAGTTAATTACATCTTAAATGATAGAAATCATTTAAAAAAACTCTTGATAATGATCAGTGTTTTTGCTCTCAAGAATTCCAAAGTTTAAGGTTTTCAAACAACTGGATTTTGGAATTTCAATAGGGAGTGGATCAAATTTAGGACAATTTATTTTGGGAATTCAAGGGAAGAGAAGTAGGAGAAGTTGAGGATCCAAGAAGAATTTTGGCAACTTCCCAAACTATCCTATTATTTGGCTTCGAGTTTAAGAAAATTATTTAATGTTGCAATCCTGCCAATTTTAATTAATTAGGACTTATGTTTGTATGACATAATCACACAAATAGCCTCGAAGATGTGAGAGTTTATGTCATATCAAGCGACTACCTCGGAGTCCTAAGACCGGTTAGGGCTTAATTTGCATAACATGATTATACAAATGCCTAACGAAAAGTTGAGGATTTATGTTGCACTAAGCAAACTACCTCGAAATCCTATGGCTTTGTTGTTTAAAACTAGGAAAGGTTTTCCGAAGTAGATTCAAGTTTTGCCGATGACGATGGCCGTGCTCGCCCACCATGCTCCAAGCTCCTTGTTGTTGCAGAGTTTTAGTTTTAGAAGGTGAAAATCAGGGGATGAGAAAAGTGTCTTGGCTTAGAGAAAATCTTAAAATCCAAGTGTTTTTAATGTTTTAATTAAAACAAATCTTAAAGTTGATTATAACAACACCGGTTAAGATCCCACGGCTCCATCATTCCGGTGTCGTTATTTTTATCGGATTCACTTAGTCCAGATGAATTTGCTAAACTCAACTGAATGAGTTCCACACTTTCATTTAGACCGTGGGAAATCCCGTTAGCAACACGTAGGTTACATCATCCGAGGTATTCCCGATCGTCCAATGAGATATTTTAATTTAGTTATAATTACAGTTTTGTTGTTTTGTTTGTGATTAAATTTTGAGTTGTTTTATATTTTGGAACGTTGTGGCGGTGAATTTTATCTTGTGATGACTTTTAATTTAGTTTTGGTTTCAGTTTTGTGGCTATCCTATCGGTTTTGGTTTTCTTGCAACAGTTGTTTTACCATGCAAGAAAATTAAAATGCAGCACATGTAGGTAAATTGCAACAAAGTAAAAGTGTACCTGGAGGGTTTTTCCGTCATCCCAAGCTACACTTAAAACACATGTTAGAGCATTTAAACATATTTTTGCAAGAAATACCTAGGTAAAGCTAAGGGAAAGGGTTTTGATTATCTACTAGAATCCTACTCCTATTACTAGTCATTTCCTATGATGTCTAAGTTGTTGGTTTCGTTTAAGGATGATTTTCTTCACCAAAGAACAATTAAGTTCAATTATTCTTCTAAAACACCTGATCGTATCGAGGAAGTGTTTAAGACAAATCTTAAACATATTTTCAATACTTCTGAGATTATTTTGAGTTTAAATGAATTTTATTATATTGGTCAATTAATCATCAAAGGATTTTAATTTTGTTTTGTTTCTTGCTCAGTGAACTTAGGACATTTGAATATCTTATGTGTGAAGTGACACTTCACTTGATGCTTCATTTAAGAGTTATAACAATAAAAGCCTTTTAAGGGCAAAGTAATAAATATTTTAATGATTTAATTTGATTTGATTTAATTATAAAAATTAATTAATGATTATTAAGTTTGGAATAAGGTTCAAATTATTTTAGACTTAATTTAAATCTTTACACATTAAGTGATATTATATTTCAGATTAATTTTTCATGTTTTAGATTTACTTATATTGAAAAAGGTGTTGAAATCTTTCATATGTTTTGATTTAACTCTTAAAGATTTCATTTAGGTTTGTTGTTAAGTGATGTTAATTTAATTTAATTTAATTTAATTTAATTTTAATTTAATTTTAATTTAATTTTAATTTAATTTAATTTAATTTAATTTTGATTTAATTTTAATTTAATTTAATTTAATTTTAATTTAATTTAATTTTAGTTTCAATATTTTAAATTTAAATTAATTTAATTTTTAAGGTGTTAGTTTAATTTAATTTAAACTTTGACATGACTTAATTTAATTTAATTTAATTTAACTCCAAGATTTTAAATTTGATTTTTATTATTGGACCATTTAACATTTTAAGCTTTAATTCATTTAAGGGTTATCTTCTTTTAATTTTTAATTTAATTAGTTTGGATTATTATTTTAATTTTTAATTAAGAACTAAATATTATCGAAGTGACTTATTTAGGGATTTTTAATTTAAAGAATAAATATCCTCTTAATAATATCCCTATTTTAATAATCCAAATTTTAAATATATTCTTTCCAAAATTTAAATTATTTAATTAATTAGAGTTTCATTTTGATATTTTAAAAGTATTTAATGGGTTTCTACCCTTTTAATTTCCCTAAGTTTCAATCATCCAAGAGAAAATTAAAATCAAATATTTTACCCTCCATTATGATTAAACCTAAAGTTTTAATTAAGGGTTAAAATCTTTTAATTACTTTTATGCCCCTTTGGGCTTATTTATTTCATAACTCACTAAATTGAGGTCAAATGAATTTGAAATTTTTATTTCACCTCACTCACATGTCAATTAAGATATTAGAGGAGAAAATGTGATTTTTCTGACTTTAATTTATTTATATAATTATCTTTAATAGAAAATAGGTGTTTTCAAAGAAAATTCAACAACATGACCAAGGTAAAGTTTATGTCCTTAAAAAATTTATGGAATGTTTCTAATGACTAGAGAACCACTTGGACCAATTTTTGTGATTTTTTGAATTATATTTTATTTATTATAATTATTTTGAGTTTTAGAGTATTAATTAATTTTAAAATAAAATAAAAATTGAAAAATAGATTTTATATTTTTATTAAATTTCACTAACCTCAAGGAGTTCAGAGAAACAAATTTTATAATTTTCTAATTTTTCTTTGATTTATTTGAATTATTTTAGTGAAAAAGGTTGAAAATTCATTTTTTTAATATTAAAAATTACATTAAGCCTTTAAAATTCAATATCTTATCCTAGGGACTTAGGAAAAATATTTGGTTTGTTCCTAAGTGATTAGGAGTCAAAATGTGACATTTTTATGATTTTTAATATTTTTTTTATTTTTATTATTTTTTAATTATTAAAATATTAAAATATTGTACAAAATCAACTTTTTTAGAAAATTTCAATTTTAATTTTCCTGAACTCCCCTGATATTAGAGAAGCTCCAAAACCATGTTTTTGAATTTTTGAAAAGTATTTTTGGAGTTATGAATTTTTAAAGTTCCACTTTGCTTGTGAGGCTTAATCAATCCATTTTGTGGGGTTAATCAAGTCCAATTGATTTCAAAATTTTATGTAAGGTTCCTCTGACCTTAAAGAGCAATGGAGAATTGTTTTCAAGTCAATTTAATGTGTGGTTAACCCTAATTCAAATTTTATTTTGGGAGTTTAGGCCAATTAAGGTTATTATGAATGAATTAACTCAAAATATATTTTTCATAGGGTCCACTGGTCTTAAGAAATAATACCAAATTTTCCTAGAATTTATTTTACAACATGCTAATTATTGGAATTAGAATACCTAAAAAAGTGACATGAACTTGAAAAATCAATAACTTTTCACAGAGATGGCCTCTGAACTTGAAAAATTCAAGGAATGTTCCCAAGATTAGAGGCTTCAAAAGCCCTATGGTCTCATACTATGGTGAATTGTCTATACAAATGGAGAATCAAAACATTGGAAACAGTTAATAAATTATTAAAAATAAAATACTCATCCAATTAACTTGATTTCTTTTCCACATTATTCTCCTCTGTTCACTGAGCAAGAGAGTATTTTTATTTTATTTTTGTGATTTATCTATGCAAAGATATGAATTTTTGAAATTCTGGTATTTAAATAAATCCAAAAAATCCTAATTTTCTACTTATCCGACTCGGCGCACGCGTCGCTCTGTGATTCGACGCTGCCATCTGAGTTAGAGCTACGGGGACACGCCAATCACGTACCATTGCGCTGTCCTGCTTGATCTTGACCGTTCGCTCAATACACGCGCGACCCAGCGGCTCCTGGTCATCTTCTCCGACTGGTGTGCACCCGTGACCGTCCACACTAAAACCTTAAGATCTCACTCTATTCTCCATGGACTTTTGCGTTCTTATACTCTATCGATTCGTCTTGAAGAGAAAAACAAATCTATACGGTTAAGGTGCATTGAAATCAACTCAAACTAAATGGAAAATCTCCAGGAGCACGGGAGGAAGAGTGAGTTCATACCATTGCTCAGAGTAGTGAAGTATCGATCTGAGGGTTGTGTCACCTTCGATTGAGTCCAAGCAAGCTCCCGATGAAGTCTCTTGCTGCGGGAAATGCCTAGGTACAAAAGTGACCAAGGCCGATCACAAAGCTTGGAGGCTGGAAGCAATGGCCGGCTCGGTGAGGGGCTTTCTCGGGGAACTTCTCCTCTTGGTCTGGTTGATGGTGTAGAGTCAATCAATTTGAAGATTGGCTTACTGTGGTGAAGTGTCCTGGTTTTGGGCTTGAATTTCAACTCCAAAATTGGACTCAGAGAGAGGGCTTTAGGCTGGATTTCAGTGGGGGTCAATTTCTCTATGTCTGGAGTGATTTTGGCAGAGTATTGGCATGGTTTGGTTCAACACCTTTTTTTTGCCGAGAGGAGGTGGTGCTTAAATAGAGGTGGCTGGAGGGCTACCAGGGGGTTTGATGGCTTGGATCAACTGCTCAGGGCAAGGGAAGAACAGCCATGGTGTTCAATTGGGCTGGGACAACTCAGCAAGGAGAAATTCAAAAATTGGCTCACATGGGTGCTCTCGGCCTGGTGGTTTCCGGCGGCTGTGGTGGCTGGCCGGCCAGGGTCAAGTCACTGTTGTCATCAGGAGGGTCAGGGGTTGGCAATGATGCAAGCAATGGAGATTGGCCATGTGTAGAAAGCTTCATTAAAAAATGGAATGGGGAAGGGGCTCTTTTGGACTCAATTTGGTCATCCTATGGGTTTGGGTTGGGTGCACCCTTCCAAGCTCTGATTTGGGCTGAGGGAGGTCAGGTGAGTGAGCTAGATTAGTGGGGAGAAGTCACTATCCAAGCATGTTTAAGTTTAAACATAGTTAAGGGGAAGCATGAAAAGGTTTAATCACCTTTAAGAGAATCCTTAAAGAGGCTCCTCCTCTTGCCATTTATGGGATGGTCACATGTCAAACTTCTCATGGCTTTACATGGGGCTTAAGGATGGCTTCATGGCTTCATTTGGGCTTGGGGATGGCTTAGTCAATTTCATTGGAATGGATTTTAGAAATTTTGACAATTTGATGGGAATTCAGATAAAGCCTAATTTGGAATGATTTAATCATAGGTTTTAAACTTCAGGGAATGATTTTATCAAGTGGATGATGAGAAGGAATTGTCATGTGGGATTTGGATGAATTTTTGGGCTTCTGGGTTTGGTGGAAGTGAGCTTTTTAAAAGTCTTAAATGGGTGGGCCGTTATATTTCAAAATGGACTTTTGGATGAAGAATTTTGTGAAAGACCATGCCAAATAAATTTTGGGTTTAGTTTAGGGATGTTTTATGAATGGTTTGGAATCAATTTGGTGTGAATTGGAGTAGAATTGGGTTGAATTTGGGCTTTTTTTGGTAAAGGGGCCAAGATGGCCCAAATTGGGCTAACTTGGGCTAAGGTTGGGCTAAGGTTGAATTTTGTGTAAAATTAATGTTGAAAAATGTTTATGGGAGTGTTAGAAAGAGTTTTCTACTTTGGTTGGGCTCTAATTTTGGGATTTGGGCCCATTTGGGTTAGGTTTGGGCTTAAGTCAATTTAAGGGATTTTGGTTTTGGGTTAGGTTTGGGTGGATTTTAGGTTCAAATTTTGGGCAAATCAAGTTAGTGTTTTGTTTATGGGGATGGTAAGAAGGCTTTAGAAAAGATTTGGGGCCAATTGGAGTTGAATTGGGCTAGGTTTGGGTCATGGGTCAAAATTGGGCCTTAAGCCCCAAATCGGAATTGGGCCAAAATGTCAATCAAATTGGACTTGGATTTGGTCTAAATTGATATTGGGTATATTGAATTGAAGTTTAGAATTGAATTGGACCAAAATTGAGGTCAATTGGGGTGGTTTGGTTTGACATTGGGTTCACTTGGGTTAAAAAATGGGTCAAATTTGGGGTTTTGGTAAAAGTGGGGTAAATTGGAAAAATTGGCCCATGGTGTAGTTGAAAAAAATGAAATTGAGAATAATTGGGATTTTATGGAATTTTCTAGAAATTTTGAGAATTTTTGGATTTTTGGGGTAAAAGGGTATTTTGGTAATTTTGGGGGGGGGGGGGGGGTTTTGGGTATTTTTTGGAAATTTTGGTATTTTTGGCTAAAGATGGCAATTTGAGTGGTGGGAAGTGTTTAGGATTAATTTTGAGGAATCTTGGGTATTTTAGGTAATTTTGCAAATTTTGGGTCATTTCAAGGGTATTTTATAGGTTTGGTGGGTCCGGGACCCCGGGGGTCAAAATCTGAAATTTTAAAAAAAGGAAGATTGATCAAGTGTGAGTGAAATTGAATCATTTTCGTTGAGCCATGAAGCCATATTAAGCCCATATGAGCCATGAGATGACTCATTTGAGGCATTCAGTATGTTGTTCCTAACCCTCTTAGCCATGGGCTTAGGGGTTAAGGACCATCCATATGAATTACCTACATGAGTCAGGAAGTCAAGTTGGGTGAGAGTGTGGTTTTAGGACTTGGAATGTGTGTGAGAGTGTAGTGTATGTGCAAGTCAATCCTCACCAGACAAGGCCATCCAGGGTATTCCTATGGCCAAAAAGTCCTATAAGGAACTCATCCTTTAAACCTCCACATTTTATTTCAACCCTCTAGGTGATTAGGGGTCTACAATTAAGCTTGTGGGGTTTGCAGGGAGTTAAGAAGTAGTTTGAATTTTTAAATGGTTGGTTCCATTTCTAGTCCTCTAAGATTAGTCAAAGCAAAAGCCTAAGGCTAGATCCTAAGTACTAAAGAGAGAAGCAAAAGACCTCACCAAAATTGAGGTCAACAATGTATAATACAGGGCTCTAATGGAGTCTTGGTTATTGATCCCACAGGGAAGGCACGTTCCTTACAATAAATAGCATATTACTCAAATCCAATGCTCAAATTGTAATAAATGTTTAAGTTTACTTCTACTAACAAGATGCAGAAAACAATAACAATTAAGCAAACTATAATTACTTCTAATATCTTTAAAACATAATTAACTAACACACACACACACACATTAAGCTTTTATTTGAAAGGTTTTAATATATATGAAATGTATCTTTCCTCTTGCAACGAGTACATGATGTGTGAATGATGTCGAATGATTATTTATTGTATTGTGCCAAGTAGGAGCATAAATGTTTCTTTACCCTCAAAAGAGTACCCCCTCTTCCAAGCATGAAAAGAACATTGACATATCCTAAGTTCAGTCACTAAATCTAAGGCTAGGCTAGGAGGATACCGGCTGTCATTACGGAGCTCCCACTCACCCTTCACCTGAAGGCTAACATTTGACTTTAGTTACTAATCTTAGGACCAAATTGAGGATCTCAGCCCGTCACCTTGAAAGCTCCAATTTGAAGTCCATCAAAACAGATTTCTTTATTTATTTGCACTCATTTCCCATGAACTACACAATTCATCCATGGACATTGAATGTATTCTTTATTATTGTTGTAGGACACTAAATCCTTTCAGAGTTAATGTTCAACAACAGATATTAACAATTCAATTAGCCAGATCGAAAAGTAAATTAAGTTCGAAACAAAAAACCATCACAATTTCTTCAATACTTTAAAAGCACTTGAAATCCACATCATCACACCTTTATGCAAGAAGAGAGACAAAGGAGACTACTCATAATTTATAGAGAATACACAAGAAAATATGGATTTTATATATAAAAGAAAAGTCATACAAACCACAAAAGAAAATACAACTTATCTCTGTCTGTTCCCCAAGAAAATCCCATGAAGTTCCTTTGAATCCTTTTCTCTCTTCTTTGCAACACTCAATTCCATCTTTAGAATGGAAAGGAAGAAGCAATCTCTCACTTTACTCCTTCTCCTTCACTCCTTAAAGAAGAATCCCCCTCAAATTCTTACTTCTACACTCTTCTCTTCCAAACCCTAACACTCAACACACTCACTCCTTCACCAAAACTCTCTAAAACCTCACTTTTTTCGTCCAAAAACAGTTTCATCTATGTTACAAATAAATTCCCAAGAGTTTCCTTAAGCATCCTTTTAAAAAGTCGCCAAAAATCTTCAAATTTGAATTGCGCTAACATTGGGCGCCGACGGTGCCTAATAGTGGGTGATGGCGGTGCTCTATCGCTTGATTAATTCTGGAGCTCTCAGGAAAATGGTGTCGGCGGCGCCAGAAGCTAGTTTTCTCCATTTTGCTCCTTTTCACTCCAAATTTGTTCCTTTTTTGCTTCTTTTCGCTCCAATCACATAAAATCATCATACCTACAAAAAATCATGAAAAATACATTTCTTTAAAGTGCAATATCACCAAAAATGGGTAAAGTTTATATAGCAAAAATAGTATATATTTTTGGTGCATCAAAATCCCCAAACTTAACTATTACTTGTCCTCAAGTAATCCTTTTACTACATAAAAATATAACTCAAGGCAATGTACTTTTCACCTGTAGGAAACTAAAATTTTTCATTCAAAAGAATATATTGGTAAGAATTTTAGAAAGAAATTCAGTAACTCGGGTCAACACAAAATGTATAAGAGTATTCAGCAATCAAGTCTAAGGGTTCTAATCTTTTATTTATTTCAAGAAAACCATAATTTGTCACACTAAGAATGCCCTGAAAGACTATGTGAAAAATGAGTTCATGCAAACTTCATCAGAATGTAGGCCAATACTTTAAATATAAATTCAGAAATGAAATCAAGTTCTCCCTTTAGGGTGACTAAAGTGAAGCCAATTTTTTATTAGGCATCTCCTCAAGCTTCTCCTCATAAATATTTTTCTTCCTTTTTCTTTTCTTTTTCTTCGTTCTTTTTTTTTTGGATTATTTTTCAATCCTACTTTTCCTCTTTTTTTATTTTTCTTTCTTTTTTTTTCTTATATATGAGGATTACTATATCTGGATAGGCTTCAATGATTTTGAACTTCACTCTCCTCTTTCTAAAGTTCAAACTTGAAATACCTCCATACTTTATAATTAGGTATGAGCTTTATTCTTCATCGTGAAGTCACAATCTCTTCTTAACACTTAATACTTTAAGTCTCTTAACATTTCAAAAATACAATTTTCTTTACTTTAAATAGTTAATTATAATTAAATCCTTTCATACAAAATATTTTACACCTAAAAAATTAACCTTTATTACTAAAAACTTTCATCCAATCCTTCCATAATATTCAACTGAAATAAAAAGTTTTAGGTATCTGAAGTGAGGTTTAACTGCCAGAAGTTATTCTAATAATTTTTGAAAATATAATAATTGAGAACAACTAAGACTTAATAGTTTTCTATCCTCCCCCAAACTTAAATTTTTCTATAAATTTGAAATAGTAGAGAGTAAAAGAAACTAACTTTTTTGTGTTGGGATCTTAAAATCTTCAAATGCTATTTAGTATTAGTCAAAATTTATAGCTAGCAGGCATGAAACAGTTAATAACAGTTATATAAAAATTTTAAACATTTCTTGGGTAAAGAGATATTAACTTTAAACATCTAAACATCCAACAAAACATCACAATTACTAAACAAACTATCACAACACTACACAGTTCATTGAACAATTTTGAACTTTTCATTACAACACTACAGTACATCAACAGGTTTACACATCACATGGAAAGTAAATAACTACTACATAACAAAAAACACTACACATAACAAGAAAAACAGAAATAGAAACAAACAAACTACCACTCTTCATCACCAGGTTATCAGCAGGGTCAGCAGGACCAGGTAGCTGGGGCAAGTATGGAGTATCACATCAGCCTCCCCCTCATTAATCTGACGTGGGCGTAATGATAGGGAATATCAAACTCAACTCTTCTTCTTATATAATCCTCATCAACATCACTTCTAGCCTCAAACACATCCATCCTACAATGGAGTCTATCCATACTAGCACTCAGTAATCTTAACTACTCCATAATATCAGATAATGTAGGGGCCTCAGACGTAGATGGAATGTTGTAGCTCGTAGGAGGAATATCAGTACTCCTACTCTCATCTCGTGCTCCCACATGAGACTCATTAGTACAAATGATAGTCTTGGTAATCGGTCTCATTGGTATAGCTACCTCTTCAGAACTGTTGAACTCTACTTCAGACTATACACATAGGGCATGAACTAGGGCAGGATGTCCTAATTCTCCAGTGGTCTCTCCTCTAGTAATAAACTAAATGTTCTTGAAGACAATATCTTCAATATCAATCTTCTTCATATTCTAAATACAATAGTTCAGAATTGCTCTATCGCTTGTAACTTCATTGTGGTGATAAGAAGGTAACAGCCTTGCAGAGATGAAATAGTGCCAAACTTTAGATGCAACATTTAACTTGGAAGCAGGGAAGTTAATCATCTGTTTTTGACTCACCTTCCATTCCCCTTTTCTATCGGTCAAAAAAGTAATCAATTCCTTTATATTCGCCTCTCGGGTATCAAAATTTTCATATTCACATACAAAAGGTTCCCAAGTCTGATAAAATGCATTGATACACTGAGGGATAAATTCAACCAATTTTCCTCTAACCAGCACATATTCTGCCTCAATCCAAGGCACATTTGCATAGAATTCTCTAACAACACGCAAAATAGCATTCGCAGTAAAATAAGAAAATCTCTCCCATTTCCGCTTGGCAATTAACTGTTCAATAGATCCACCAAGATTGTTAAAAGCTCGATCCCGAATACACTTCTTATTGTAAAGATAAGAATTAAAACGAAATTGCACTTTAACATTGATAAATCTTTCTTCATCATAATCAAATTTTCTTATTCCTTTACTCATCCTTGGAGCCATATGAATTTCTAAAAATTTCAAGAAAATTCTAATAAATTCTAAATCCACAATGTAACAAACTCCAAATACTATTCTAAAAGAGTAACAGCAAATTTCATCATAGGAAATCTCAAAAATTTTTCAAAAATCCCAAATTTCCAATCTAAGAAATCTGAGAGATTCCTATGAAGAAGATTAAAAATTTTTAACTCAAAGTGAAGCTGTTACCAAGAGAAGTGTAGATACAGTCTCGAAAAGCCTTGTAATCGCTTCAAATCCAAGATCTTTCAAGCCCCAGGTCTTCAAAGTCGCGAAAATGGAGGAGGAAGATGAAAGCAAGGAAAAAAATCGTGAAATATAAGGGTTTTGTCCTTTTTTTGTATTCAGGCGCCAGCGGCTCTAGATAGGGCGCTGCCGGTGCTCTTTTTTTTTTAAAATTGGCCAAAGTCTTTGGATTTGGGCGCCGGCGGTGCCCGTGCTAAAATTTTTCTGGGTCCAAATTTTTTTTTGTAATTTTAATCATTTCGTCCTCCACAGTGGCATTTAACACTTCATTAAGCATCTATTTCATCACACAAGAAATAACTAACACAATTCATACACGAACAACACAAAACATCACTTCTATATGTAAAATCCAGATTACAACATAAACACTAACATGTTCATCAAATTAAATCAACGAACCTTAGATTTTTAGTGTTACAAGTACACTATGATAAGCAAACACTAAAATCTAAGCACACACAACAAAATGAAGCATAGTAAATCCAAATGCATACAAAGCAAAGCAAAGCAAATATTAAACACACCAAACAAAATTAAGCAAAGGAAAGCAAACACACATCAAACACAAGCAAAATCCAGTAGTCACTCCTCATTAGTCTTCGAAATATCTTCCTCTATAATATCTCTAATAGTTTGCTGATGCATGAACAAATTGTAGAAGGGACGAAATTGGAATTCATCAGATGAATCTTCAGCAATCACAACATTCTTCTTCATCAGAAATCAAGCCCATCTCAGTCTGACCAGTGTGATCATCCACCAGTTTATATGATCAAATATTATTAATGGCATTCAAAACATTCTATACCTCTTTTTCCAACTGCATGATTCTCTTCAGTATCTCTCTGGAATTTTCAAGAAAGTAAGGCTGAATGGGTTGTGAACTCTGAGTTGGTTGATCAGCAAGCAGATCCATATCACCTTCATCTCCTATTGTCTGGTAATCAAAAAGATTAGTTGGATCAATAGGCCTCCAAGGAAGAAGTACCTTTTCCCAACCCTCATACGGAACTTGTGATTGACTACATAACAGAAATATGGTGGACGGGTGTCCAAGCCCATATTTAGATCCATGAACTATCAATCCCAAAACTGATTTCACAATTATTTTTCCAATATTAATCGACCTTCCAATTTGAATACAAAAATTTAAAATAACACTTTCCTTGGTTACTTTACTAATATTCAAAGTTGGAAATAACTTAGCCGAAATAAAATAATGCCACTGCTTTAACACCATATTTAAAGATGCAGAAGGGAAACTAATATATCCATTGTCTCTTACTTCCCAATCTTTATTTTCATCCATCAAATAACGATAAACATCATTCATATTATCGCTTGTCACATTAAAATTGGAATAGTGGCAGATAGGTACATACTCAATCATAAAGAGATCATTAATTCTCGTAGGAGTGAATTGCACAAACCTACCTTGTAAATAGACGAATCCTTGGTAAATCCCTTGAAGATTTACATAGAATTCCTTCACAACCGGAACGACTACGGTAGCGGTAGTGTAACATAGCACTTCCTAACGCTTTTCCTTTATTATCTATTCAACTCTTGTAGTGGGATTATCCATTTCTTGATTAATAAAGCCTCTCTCCTTGATAATCCTCCTCTTCATCATCACCTTGTTGAATAATCATTGCGCCTAGAAACTAATCAACTTTCGTCAGATGAAAATGCTAGATCGAGGGTTTTCAATGGAGTTAGAATCCATGGGATGTGAATTGGGAAAGGTAGTTTTAATAATTCTGGAGTTTTGAATTTTAAAATGGAGTTTAGGGAGTTATAAGGAAGAAGAACCCGCTCAAAACCGCAAAAAATTGCATTTTGAAACTCCAAAAAACTCAATAGGTTTTGGACAGCGGTGGTGCTCGATAGGGCGTCGGCGGCGTTCAAACCTTAAAGTTCAGCATATTCTCTGTATTTGGGCGCCAGCGGCGCCAGTGGTCAAAAATTTCACCGAACTTCGTTTGGACCGAAATATTCCAATATCTCAATTCGATCCAATAATTATCAATTTTAAAAAGTATTTAGGAGTGATTAGGATTCCAAAATAACTATCTAAACGCACAACTACAACAAACAAGCAAACACACCACAAAGATACATATGGGTTGACTCCCATAAAGCGCTTGGTTCAATGTCGTCAGTCCGACAAACCATTCAGTTAATTGAGATGACTCAGCATTAAAACCTCTTTGAAGTCAAGTTGAAACCCGTCAAAGTAAGGCTTTAATCGATGCCCATTAACCTTGAAAATCTTTCCAGTATCAGGATCCTCAATATCAACAGCTCCAAAAGAATGAACTTTTACAACTGTAAAAGGCCCCAACCATCTAGACTTGAGCTTTCCAGGAAATAATTTCAACCTTGTATTGTATAATAAAACATTCTGTCCATATTCAAATTTCTTTTCAATATCTTCCGATCATGCCATAATTTCATTCTCTCTTTATAGATCCTGTCGTTGTGATAAGATGTATTTCTAATTTCTTCCAATTCATTCAATTACATAAATCTCTTCTCTCCAGCATTTTTCAAATTGAAATTCAACTCTTTTATCGCCCAATATGCTTTATGCTCCAATTCAATCAGTAAATGATAAGTCTTATCAAACACTAGTCTATAAGGAGACATTCCAATAGGGGTCTTAAAAGCAGTCCTATAAGCTCATAATGCAGTATCTAATTGAGCAGACATATCTAATTTGTGATTATCAGCAGTTTTCTCCAAAAAAATTTTAATTTCACAATTAGACACTTCTGTTAAACCATTAGTCTAGGTATGATAAGCAGTAAAGATTCTATGAATAATATTATATATCTCAATCAATCTCTTAATTTGATTATTCCTGAAATAGGATCCACCATCAGTTATAATCACTTTCGGCATTCCATATCCCGCAAATATATTTTCCTTTCAAAATTTTGAAACTCTCTGAGCATCACATCTAGGTAAAGCAATAGCTTCAATCCATTTCAAGACATAATTAATTGCAAACAGTATATATAAATTCCGAAATGAAGGAGTAAATGGTCCCATAAAATCTAATCCCCCATACATAAAAAATTTCAACTTTCAAATAATAGTTTAGAGGCATTTTATTTCTTCTAGAGATATTACCTACTCTCTGACATCAATCACATGATTTAATATATTTGTATACATCCTTAAAAAGAGTAGGCCAATAAAATACAGATTGTAAAATCTTAAAAGTAGTTTTATCAACACCAAAATGACTTCCAAATTCAGAATCATGACATCGTTGAATAATTAAATTAGTTTCTTCCTGCGGCACACATCTCCTAATAATCAAATCCTTACACTGTTTATATTGATAGGGCTCATCCAAAAAATAATATCTTGCATCATATTTAAACTTCTTTTGTTGTTGCCTTGTTAAATCAGATGGTACAATATCACACACAATATAATTCACAATATGAGCATACCAAGGAAAATTTCTTCCCATAATAGTATAAAGTTGTTCATCAGGGAAAGTTTCTGTAACTTCCTTCTCAAAATCAGATAATTTATCATACTCTAATCTCGACAAATGATCAGCTATTTGGTTATCAGATCCCTTCCTACCAACTATCATAAAATTAAATTCTTGCAAAAGAAGTATCCATCTAATCAATCTAGGTTTGACATCCTTCTTTTGCATTAAATATTTGATAACTGAATGGTCTGTATGCACAATACTTTTAGCTCCAATTAAATAAGGTCTTAAATTTTTAAAAGCAAATACTATAGCTAACAACTCTCTTTCAGTAGTGGTATAATTAATTTGAGCTTCATTAAGAGTTCTACTAGCATAGTAAATGACTTTGAAAACTTTATCGTGCCTCAGCCCCAATGCTACTCCGATCACATAATCACTAGCATCTCACATAAGTTCAAATGGTTTCTCCCAATCAGATGAAACAGTTATAGGTGCAGTGATTAATTTCTCTTTTAATAATTCAAAAGTACACAAACATTCAACATGAAAATCAAAATTTCTATCATTTTCTAGAAGTCAGCACAAATGTTTAGTAATTTTAGAAAAATCTTTAATATATCACTTGTAAAATCCAACGTGTACTAAGAAACTCCTCACCTCTCTCACGGTAGTGGGTGGTGGCAATCTCTCAATCACTCAAATTTTTGCAAGGTCGACCTCCATACCAATTTTAGAAAATTTTATGCCCAAGCACAATGCCTCCTGCAACCATAAATTGACATTTCTTTAAATTCAAAACTAAATTTGTTTTCTCACAAAGCTCTAAAACTTTTGCTAAATTTTCCAAACATATTTCAAACGAAGTCCCAAAAATAGAGAAATTATCCATGAAAACTTCTATTTCATTATCTACCATACTACTGAAGATAGACATCATACATCTCTGAAATGTTGCAGGTGCATTACACAGTCCAAAAGGCATTCTTCGAAAAGCCAAGGTTCTGTAAGGGCTAGTAAATGTTATCTTTTCTTGATCCTTAGAAGCAATAGGTATATGATGATAACCAGTATATCCATCCAACAAGTAGTAGTACTTGTGTTCAGCAAGTCTATCCGGTATTTGATCGAGAAATGGAAGAGGAAAGTGATCGTTTCGGGTGGAGGCAATTAATTTCCTATAGTCAATACAAATTCGCCATCCATTAATTTGTCTTGTGGGTAAAGTTTCATTCCATTCTTTTACTTCAACAGTCACTCCTCCCTTTTTTGGTACACAATGTATTGGACTCACCCAAGCACTATCCAAAATAGGATAAAAAATTCCAGCATCCAGACATTTTAAAATCTTCTTCTTAACTACTTCTTTCATTATTGGATTCAATCTCCTCTGCGGATCAACTCTCGGTTTATGTTCTTCATCTAATAAAATCCTGTGCATACAAATCGAAGGACTGATTCCTTTAATATCCGCTAAAGTCCATCCAAAAGCCTTTTTGTATCTTTTTAAAATTTCCAACAATTTTTATTCTTGATATTCATTTAACTCCGAAGATACAATAACTGGTAGGGTAGGTGATTCTCCTAAAAACTTATATTTCAAATGTTTAGGAATAATTTCCATCTCAAGTTCATGAGGTTTTATTATAGATGGAATTAATCTTTTATCTCCACCTTCCATAGTGTCTAATACTCCAAATTTCTCCTGAACATACTCCAAATCTTTATTCTTTTTACTATCTGAATTTTCTTCATTTTTAATTCCTTATTCTAACATATTTTCATACTTCGCTTCTTTTTCAAATATATTTTCAAAATGATCATTTCTCAAATATTCAAAGACCTCCATCCGAAATCATTCATTATCTTTTTCCATTGAGGGATACTTCATAGATTTCAAAATATTAAAGGTCACCTCTTGATCATTAACCCTCATAGTTAATTATCCTTTTTGAACATCAATCACAGCTCTCCCAGTAGCAAGGAATGGTCTTCCCAAAATGATTGAAATAGCTTTATCTTCCTCCATATCAAGTACAATAAAATCCACAGGAAAGATAAATTTATCCACTTTAACTAACACATCTTCTACCACTCCATTAGGGTAAGTAATGGAACGATCGGCCAACTGAAGAGTCACAGATGTAGGAGAAATTTCTCCTATTCCCAACCTTTTGAAAGTTGATAAGGGCATAAGATTAATACTAGCTCCCAGATCACATAAGACTCTTCCGAAAAATTTTTCACCTATAGCACAAGGGATAGTGAAACTACCAGGATCTTTAAGTTTTTCCGAAAGCTTCCTCTAAATAATTGTACTACACTCTCCGCTAAGTGCAACAGTTTCATGATCTGTGACCTTTATTTTCTTTTTCAGAATATCCTTCATAAACTTAGCATAGTTGGGCATCTGTTCTAATGCTTCAACAAAAGGAATATTTATCGTTAATTTTTTAAGGATTTCCAAAAATTTTCCAAATTTGTTATCCCTGTTTTGTTGCTTCATTGTTTGAGGAAATGGAGGCGGTGGTTTTTCAACAGTAATCTTCATTGGTTCAAGAGCATATTCCATGTCTAGATAAATCTTGTTTAAACCTTTTTAATATTCACTTTCTCTTTCTTTATTTCAACTTCTTTTTATACTCTCATCTCCAATTCCTTTCCACTTCTTAATTAAATAGCCTTAAGTTGTTCCTTATTTTGATCTCTTGGATTGATCTCAACATTACTTGGAAGCATTCCAGAAGGTCTATTATTAAGTACAGTGAAAATATACCCCAATTCATTTTCAATATTTTTCATAGCAACACCTTGGGCTTGTAATTGATTTCCCATATTCAGAATCATTTCTTCAGTAGACAACTTCTTATACTTAAATTGTGGGTTACTATTGAATCCAGGAGGATAAGAGGGTCTAAAATTAAAATTTGCTAGATTGTTCGAACTTCCAACAAGATTTATTGAACTATTCCCCCATTGTGGGTTAACATTGGCATTGATATTATTCCAGTTAAAATTTGGGTGATTCTTCCAACCAAGATTATAATAATTTGAATATGGATTGTTAGGTCTATTAATATCATGCAAAGTCTCGTAAGGTGTTTGAGATTCTGTTATCTATCCAAATGAATTTTCCTCTAACACTTGAGGTGGTTGATAATAATTAATTACATATTGATCTACTTTCGTAGAAAGAGCTGCAATTTAAGAAACTATCATAGTCATCATATCTGAATCATGAACACTAGCGACTCTATTAGGATTTATCCGTTCAGAGGGCCACTGAAAAATTATTAGTAGTCATTTCTTCAATTAATGTGTATGCTTCATCAAAAGGTTTTGACATTAAAGATCCACCAGCAACAACATCTATAATCGATCTCAATGATCCCATAAATCCATTGTAAAATGTTTGAAATATTAACCAGTCTGGTAAAGCATGATGTGGGCACTTCCTAAGAAGATCTTTAAATCTTTCCCAAGCTTTATATATTAATTCCCCTTCAAACTGACCAAAAGATGTGATATCATTTCTTAGCTTAGCAGTCTTTGATGGAAGGAAATATTTTGATAGAAACTTTTGAGAAAGTTCTCCCCAAGTTCTAATAGATCCATGTGCTAATAAATTTAACCACACCTTAGCTGTATCCCTTAATGAAAAAGGAAAAATTCGAAGTCTAACAGCATCATTCGACACTCCGTCATATTTAAAAGTAGCACACAGTTCTAGAAAACTAGAATGATGTAAATTTGGATCCTCATTAGTTGTTCCTCCAAATTGATTATTTTGTACCATTTGGATAATAGCAGGTTTAAGCTCAAATGAATTAGCAGCAACATCAATATTTTGAATAGTCACAAGAATTTCATCTGTTGTTGGGTCAGCATAATCTCTTAAAGGTCTTAGCAAATTTTCAATATCATTTCTCTAATTATCTTGATTATTTGCCATTTCATAAGGATTCTCAATTTGTATTTTTTGTTTTCTAATTTTTTTAACTGTACGCTATAACTCCGAATCGTAAGGTACTAAACCTATAGATCCACTACTACGCATATAAAATCATACAAATACTCTAAAAAGTAAACAAACACACAATTACACACTACAAAGTAAAGGTTTTCAATTACTATATTATCAATAAATACCGTTTATACATTCCCTGGCAACGGCTCCAAAAACTTGATGCAAAATTTTTGTATTGCAAGAACTTATGAACCCAAATTTATATATTTATAATGATTTTGTAAAGTCCAAACTCAAAGCAAGTATACGTATCGTATTAAGTAATACAGGGCTCTAATGGAGTCCTGGTTATCAATCCCACAGGGAAGGCACGTTTCTTACAATAAATAGCGTATTACTGAAATCCAATACTCAAGTTGTAATTAAAGTTTAAGTTTACTTCTACTAAAAAAATGCAGAAAACAGTAACAATTAAGTAAATTACAATCACGTCTAATATCTTTAAATAGAATAAACTAACACACACACACTAAGCTTGTATTTAAAAAGTTTTGATATATATGAAAAGTATCTTTCCTCTAGCAACTAGTATATGATGTGTGAATGACATAGAATGATTATTTATTATATTGTGCCAAATAGGAGCATAAATGATTCTTTACCCTCAAAAGAGTACCCCTCTTCCAAGCATGAAAAGAACATTGACATATCCTAAGTTCAGTCACTAAATCTAAGGCTAGACTGAGAGGATACCGGCTGTCACTACGGACCTCGCACTCACCCTTCACCTGAAGGCTAACCTTCGACTTTAGTTACTAATCTTAGGAACAAATTGGGGATCTCAGCCTGTCACCCTGAAACCTCTAATTTGAAGTCCATCAAAACACATTTCCCAATTTATTTGCACTCAATTCCCATGAACTATGCAATTCATCCATGGACATTGAATGGATTCTTCATTATTATTGTAGGACACTAAATCCTTTTAGATTTAATGTTCAACAACAGATTTTAACAATTCAATTGGCCAGATCAAAAAGTAAATTAAGTTCAAAATGAAAAACCATCACAATTTCTTGATTACTTTAAAAACACTTCAAATCCACATCATCACATCATCAAATCTCTAAGCAAGAAGAATGACAAAAGAGACTACTCAGAATTCATAGAGAAGACATAATGAAAAATGCATTTTATATATAAAAGAAAAGCCATACAAACCACAAAAGCAAATACAACTTATCTTTTTCTCTTCCCCAAGCAAATCTCTTGAAGTTCCTTTAAATCCTTTTCTCTCTTCTTTGCAACACTCAATTCCCTCTTTAGAATGGAAATGAAGTAGCAATCTCTCACTTTACTCCTCCTTCACTCCTCAGAGAAGAATCCATCTCAAATCCTTACTTCTACACTCTTCTCTTCCAAACCCTAACACTTAGCACACTCACTCCCTCACCAAAACTCTATAAAACCACTCTTTTTTTGTCTAAAAATAGTTACATATATGTTAGAAACAAATTTCCAAGAGTTTCCTTAAGCATCCTTTCAAAAAATTGTCAAAACTCTTCAAATTTGAATTGCACCGACATTGGGCGCCGGCGGTGCTCTATCACCCGATTAATTCTGGAGCTCTCGAGAAAATGGCGCTGGCGGCGACAGAAGCTAGTTTTATCTATTTTGCTCCTTTTCGCTCCAAATCCATTCTTTTTTTGCTTCTTTTTACTCTAATCACCTAAAATCATCATACCTGCTACAAATCATGAGAAATATCTTTCTTTAAAGTGCAATATCACCAAAAATGGGTAAAATTTATATAGCAAAAACAATATATATTTTGGTTCATCAGTACGCTTTTGGTGTCACTTCTGGGAAGTTTTCAGGATTTGTTGTTCGACATCGTGGGATTGAAATTGACCCCCTCAAAATTGAAGCCATTCTAAATATGCCTCCTTCAAAAAATCTGACTTAATTACGATCGTTCCAGGGAAAATTAACATATATTGATGATTTATTCCAATCTTTCAGGTATATATCAACCTCTCAGTGCCTTAACAAGAAATATACCAAATTTGTGTGGGATGAAGAATGCCAACACACCTTTGAAAACATCAAAAAATACATGATAACACCTCTTGTTTTAGCAACCCCTATATTAGGGCAACCTTTTATCCTTTACACTGCAGCGTTAGACAATTATCTCAGAGCATTACTAGCTCAGATTATTGTTAAAGAAATGCATTCAGGCATATGTGGTGCACATCAATCTGAACCAAAAATGAAGATGAAAAATCAGAAGAATGGGATATTATTGGCCTACAATGATGACGATTGTCTTGAATCTGTAAAGAATTGTCATCAATGCCAAATTCATGGAGTGATTTTACATCAATCACAAAATGTGATGCATCTAACAATTGTATCCTGGCCATTTGAATGTTGGGGCGCTGATCCATGAAAAAAATACCTATTTTTATGCCTTGATTTTTATCAAATTTTTAAGGATATTATGCTTTAATGAAAGCTATTTTGTGTTTTTGGATGTAGGTGATGCAAAAATGTTCAAAAAGAAAAAAGAATGAAAAAGGAGCAAAAAGGAGTAAAAATGAAGCCAAAATGCAAAAAATTGCCAATATAATGGGCATGGCGCCTAGGCACCAGAATCTGGTTCCTACGTGCCGCTCAATTCCAAATTTGTGACGGTTTTTGTAACTACTTTGGGCGGTTTTTTTTACGATTAGAATGGTTATTGGATAATCTAGAAGATTGGCAATTATTCCTGGATTATAGGACATGTGATACATTGTATTTAGACGCTTGGAAACAGTTTTAATCGCGAAGAGGTGTGATCCAAATTGAAGAGGTGCGAAGAACTAGACGTGGAGTCGGGCGCCTAGGCACCAGATGCCGGCGCCTAGGCGCCAGACACACTTTCTGGAAGATTAATTGAACCTGGACACACTTTGAAGAGATGCTTTAGGCACCCCTTGAAGCCTATAAATAGGAGGCTATTTCTACAGAGAAAAATGCCCAAGAAGATCCCAAGGAGAGCCTAAGAAGAGCCCAAGAAGAGCTGAAGGAGAGCATAAGAAGAGCCCAACAAGAAGCCTCCAATTAGAGAGATAATTTTAAGGGCCACAATTTTAGTTTACTTTCTTTCATAAATTGGTGAGTTTATTTTATTTAGAGTTTGTATTCAGAGTTTGAAAGAGTTGGTGCTTTTGAAGTCTATTTCACTTTGGAGTCAGAAGGAATCAGAGGTTCAGTTGAAGAAACACTTGAGATAAGTATTTGTAATTTGATTTAAAGTTCTATTTAGATGTTTTGTTATTTAAATTCAATGTGTTCTGAGTAGTTACTTTACTTTCTTCATTCAATTATGAAAAGATAAACAAGATAATCTAAAATTCGTTAGAGAATTAGAAACTAAATATGTTTAAATATTGTGATGATATTAATACCGGATCTTAATTTACTATTTAAATTGGTCATTTAAGTTGTTAAAATATGTTGAAGAATTTCGAGACCTAGAAGGAGATGAATTATTAACTAGTAGATATCACATGAATCCTTGGGTAGTCGAAGGCCTTGTGAGGGTTATTCAAGGTGAAGTGCAAATAAATAGGAAAAAATTATTCAATGGGCGTAGAATTAATAAGTTTTTAGAGTTACAGACTAAATTCTTATAATTTGGTTTATAGAGAGGGAACAGGTAACTAGTAGGGCCGACCATAGCCACCCTTGGACATCTAGTAGTGTGAGCCTAGATTAACCCATCCTACTAACAATACATCCAGCCCAATCTATAGAATAGCCAATGTTCTTTATACTATCGAGCAAAGGTAAAGAATATTAATGCTTCTATTTGGCACAATACCATTAATTTATATTCTCCGCGAATATTACATTATCTAAAAAGTCTTGGATTAATTGAAAGGAAGAAACTTGTTTGCTTATCATTATTTACATCACTCATTATTTTATTAATGCTTTATTTCTGTATTTAGTAAATTAAATATTAAATTTGTAACGTTAAAATAAATACATAAAAATAAAATATAATATATTTAAAAATCTATAAACCTCCTCGTGGGATCGATACTGGGGTCTTTATTTAAAGCCCTATATTACTTGAAACGATACGTATACTTGCGTAGTACCTCTAGTGTGTAAAATATTTTCCATAAAATTATATTTATATACACTAACCGCTATTATTATTTGGGTCAAAGTATTGGCTATAACATATTTATGAAAGCATAAATTACTGCGTTGTTTGCAGATATCGAGGTCAAGTTTTTGGCGACGTTGTCGGGGAGGGAAAATTTTTAGATTTTAAATATTTATTTTATTTTATTTTTATTTTATTTATTTCTTTTATTGTCAATATATAAAAAAATAAAAAACAAAGAAACAATAAAAATAACAAAAATAAAAAAAAAAAGTAAGTAGAGATTTTGTTTCTTGCTATTTTATTTTACTTTTTTTTTTTACTTTTTATGCGTAGTTCTGGATCTGAAGGATTATTACCTTTAAACTCTAAATTAGAAAGAACTGTTAGAAGAATTAAAAAAAGAAAACAATTTCAAACAAATCAAGAGATGGCTAATTTACATAACAATTTACAAAATCCAATTGAAATTAATGAACAAAATGTTTACAAACCATTAAGGGATTATGCTAACCCTACAGTTGATGAACTTCATAATAGTATTCAAATACCTACTGTAGATGCTAATTCTTTTTAGCTTAAACCGTCTATTATTCAAATGGTTCAAAATAATCAATTTGGGGGAACACCAAATGAGGATCCAAATTTACACCTTGTTAGTTTTTTAGAACTTTGTGCTACCTCTAAATATAACAATGTTTCTGATGATGCTATTAGAATTAGACTCTTTCCTTTCTCTTTAAGAGATAAAGCAAATATGTGGTTGAACTCATTAGCAATAGGTTCTATTAAAACATGGGCTGAAATGGCACAAAAATTCCTTGCTAAATATTTTCCTCCTTCTAAAAAAGTTAAATTAAGAAATGACATTACTTCATTTAGTCAATTTTACGGGGAGAAAATTTATAAAACTTGGGAGAGATTTAAAGAACTATTAAGAAAGTGTCCTCATCATGCTTTACCTGATTGGTTAATTATTCAAACATTTTATAACGGACTTATTGGATCACTGAAATCAATTATATATGCTGCTGCTGAAGGTTCTTTAATGGCTAAATCATTTGAAGAAGCTTATACTTTACTTGAAGAAATGGATAACAAAAATTTTCAATGGCCTTCTGAAAGCATTAATCCTAAAAGAATGGCAAGTATTCATGATAACGAAGCCTTTTCTATCTTAGCTTCACAAGTAGCTGCAATAACTAATAAATTAGATAATTTTGCTATCAATGTATCACATAACAACTCTGCTAATATTGAAGATTCTCAAAATATTGAAACTTTACAAGCTATTGCTAGTAAAAATAACCCTTATTCAAATTATTATAATCCTGGGTGGAAAAATCACCCTAATTTTAACTGGAATAATTCACAAGAACAATGGGGTAATAATCAATCTCATCCAACTGGAAATTGGAACAATCAAGTAAAATCAAACTATAAACCTCTTGGATTTAATAATCAACAGAAAAAGTTATCTTAATCAATTACAAAATCAAATCACTACTATTCGTAATATTGAGAATCAAATTGAACAAATCGCTAATTTAATTAATTACAGACCTCCAGGAACACGTCCTAGTAATGTTGAAATCAATCCAAAAGAAACTAGAAAATAACATGAACATGCTAAGGCTGTACAACTTTGAAGTGGAAAGGAATTAAAAGAAAGAATTCATAATGAAATTGAAAATGAGATTCAGGTTGAAGATATTGAAAAACCTAAAGAAACTCCTTCTCCTAGTAAAGATCAGACTGTTATTCCTATTAATGTGGAAGTTGAAAAACCACAACCACCTTTTCCTCAAAGACTAAAACAGCAGAAGCTTGATCATCAATTTTCTAAGTTCTTTGAAATTTTTAAGAAACTTACTATTTAAATACTATTTCCTGAAGCTTTGGAACAGATGCCAACTTATGTAAAATTTATGAAAGATATTTGAAGTAAGAAAAGAAAATTTGAGGCTTTTGAAACTGTTGCATTAAGTGAAGAATGTAGTGCAATAATTCAAAAGAAATTACCTCAGAAACTTAAAGATCCTGGAAGTTTCACTATACCTTGTGCTATTGGAGAAAAATTTTGTGGAAAAGCTTTATGTGATTTAGGAGCAAGTATTAATCTCATGCCATTTTATATTTTTTGAAGGTTGAATTTAGGAGAGATTGCTCCCACCACTGTAACACTTCAGTTAGTTGATAGATCTATCACTTACCCTAAAGGAGTTATAGAGAATGTTCTTGTTAGAGTGGATAAATTTATTTTTCCTGTGGATTTCATTGTACTTGATATGGAAGAAGATTAAGAAATACCTATTATTTTAGGGAGACCTTTTCTAGCTACCGGATGAGCTATGATTGATGTGGAAAAAGGATAATTAATTATGAGAGTTAATGATCAAGAGATTAAATTCAATGTCCTTAAATCAATGAAGTACCCTGATAAAGAAAAATGCTATTGAATGGATATTATTGATTATATAATTGAAAAACATTATCAAGAAAAACGTAAAGTCATTTCTGAAGAAAAAATTGAATTATTAACGGACTAAAATGAAGAACTAAAAGAAGAAGAATTATTTAAAGAAACTCATTATATTAAAGATAACTGGGAAATTTGTATGAAAGAATTATAAGAAAGCTTTTGGTTGGACTATTGCTGATATAAAAGGAATAAGCCCTTCTATTTGTATGCATATGATTTTAATGGAAGAAGATTATAAACCTACTATTGAACCTCAAAGAAGATTAAATCCTATCAAGAAAGAAGTTGTTAAAAAAGAAATTTTAAAATGGTTAGATGATGGAATTATTTATCCTATTTCGGATAGTCAATGGGCGAGTCATACTCATTGTGTTCGAAGAAAGGAGGAGTAAGCTTGTCATTGTCGATGATAAAAATGAACTAATTCCTACAAGACAAGATTCTTGGATGGCGAATTTGCATTGATTATCGAAATTAAATAACGCCACTAGAAAAGATCATTTTCCTTTACCTTTCTTGGATCAAATGCTTGATAAATTAAGTTGGACACTCATATTTACGTTTTACGGATGGATATTACGGTTATCATCAATTACACGTCGCTCCTGAGGACCAAGAGAAAATAACATTTACAAGTCCTTATGGAACATTTGTGTTTAGAAGAATGCCTTTCGGTTTATGTAATGCAGCTGCAACTTTTCAAAGTTGTATGATGTCAATATTTTGTGATTTGATTGACGATCCATGAAAAAAATATCTATTTTTATGCCATGATTTTTATCAAAATTTTAAGGATATTATGCTTTAATGAAAGGTATTTTCGTGTTTTGGATGTAGGAGATGCAAAAATGTTCAAGAAGGAAAAAAGGATGAAAAAGGAGCAAAAAGGAGCAAAAATAGAGCCAAAATCCAAAATTGTCAAAATAATTGGCCTGGCGCCTAGACGCCAAAATCTGACGCCTAAGCGCCATTTCGATACAGAATTCTGTAAGATTTTTGACGACTTTTGGATGGTTATTTTGACGGTGTTAGCGGTTATTGGACCATTTAGAAGATTGGCAATTATTCCTGGATTATAGGACATGTGATACATTGTATTTGAACGCTTGGAAAAGGTTAGGATCGTGAAGAGGTGCGATCCAAAATGAAGATGTGCGAAGAACTGGACGCAGAGTCCGGTGCCTAGGCGCCAGACACACCTTCTAGAAGATTCATTGAACATGGACACATTTTAAAGAGGTGCCTCAAGGCAACCCTTGAAGCCTATAAATAGAAGGCTACTCCTTCAGAGAAAAAGGGCCCACAGAACCACCAACGCCCAACCTAGTCCCGTAGCCCCATAGTCCATTTAGAGAGAGAAATTAGATAAATATTTTAAGGGCCATATTTATAGTTTTTTTATTAATTAGTGAGTTTATTTAGAGTTTGTATTGAGAGTATTTGAAGATAAGTATTTGTAGTCTATTTACTTTGGAGTCAGAAGGATTCAGAGGTTCAATTGGAGAAATACTTGAGATAAGTATTTGTATTTTGATTCAAAGTTTTATTTATATGTTTTGTTGTTTAAATTCAATGTGTTCTGAGTAGTTACTTTACTTTCTCCTTTCAATTATGAAAAGATAAATAAGATAATATAAAATTCGTTGGAGAATTAAAAACTACATATATATTTTAAACATTGTGATGATATTAATACATGATCTTAATTTACTATTTAAATTGGCCATTTAAAGTGTTAAAATCTGTTGAAGAGTTTTGAGACCTAGAAGGAGATGAATTCTTAACTAGTAGATATCACATGAATCCTTGGGTAGTCGAAGGCCTTGCGCGGGTTATTCAAGGTGAAGTGCAAATAAATAGGATGATATTATTTAATGGGCGTAGAATTGATAAGTTTTTAGAGTGACAGGCTAAATTCTTATAATTTGGTTTATAGAGAAGGAAAGGGTCACTAGTAGGGCTGACCATAGCCACCCTTAGACATCTGGTAGTGTGAGCCTAGATTAACCCATTCTACTAACAATACATCCAGACCTGGTCTATAGATTAGTAAATGTTCTTTATACTATCGAGCGAAGGTAAAGAATAGGAATGCATCTATTTGGCACAATACCATAAATTTATATTCTCCATGAATATTACATTATCTAAAAATTCTTTGATTAATTGAAAGGAAGAAAGTTGTTTACTTACTTTTATTTACATCAATCATTACTTTATTACTGCTTTATTTCTGCATCTAGTAAATTAAATATCAACTTTTTAACTTTAAAAGAAATACATAAAAATAAAATCAAAATATTTAAAAAAAATCTATAATCCTACTCGTGGGATCGATACTGGGGTCTTAATTTAAAGCCCTATATTACTTTAAACGATACATATACTTGCGTAGTACCCCTAGTGTGTAAAATATTTTCCATAAAATTATATTTATATACACTAGCCGCTATTATTATTTGAGTCAAAGTAATTGCTATAACATATTTTTGATAGCATAAATTACTGCATTGTTTGGCGATTGCAAACCAAGTTTTTGGTGCATTGCTGCAGATTGAGGGTCAAGTTTTGGCGCCGTTGCCGGGGAGGCAAAATTCATAGATTTTAAATATTTTATTTTATTTATTTCTTTATTGTAAAAAATATAACATACAAAAACATTTAAAAAAACAAAAACAAAAATAAAGCAATAATAATAATAATAATAATAATAATAATTTTATTTCTTGCTATTTTACTTTTTATTTACTTTTTATGCGTAGTTCTGGATCTGAAGGATTCTTACCTTTAGATTCTTAATTAGAAAGAACTGTTAGAAGAATTTAAAAAAGGAAAACAAATTCAAAAATATCAAGAGATGGCTAATTTACATAACAATTTACAAAATTCAATTGAAATTAATCAACTAAATGTTTACAAACCATTAAGGGATTATGCTAACCCTATAGTTGACGAACTTCATAGTAGTATTCAAATACCTGCTGTAGATCCTAATTCTTTTGAGCTTAAACCTTCTATTATTCAAATGGTTCAAATTAATCAATCTGGGGAACACCAAATGAGGATCCAAATTTACACCTTGTTAGTTTTTTAGAACTTTGTGCTACCTTTAAATATAACAATGTTTCTGATGATGCTATTAGACTTAGACTCTTTCCTTTTTACTTAAGAGATAAAGCAAAGATGTGGTTGAACTCATTAGCAACAGGTTCTATTAAAACATAGATGTGAAATGACACAAAAATTCCTTGTTAAATATTTTCCTCCTTCTAAAATTGCTATATTAAGAAATGATATTACTTCATTTAGTCAATTTAACAGAGACACAATTTATGAAACTTGGGAAAGATTTAAAGAACTATTAAGAAAATGTCCTCATCATGCTTTACCTGATTGGTTAATTATTCAAATATTTTATAACAGACTTATTGGATCACTTAAATCAATTATTGATGCTGCTGCTGGAGGTTCTTTAATGGCTAAATCATTTGAAGAAGCTTATACTTTAATTGAAGAATTGGCTAACAATAATTTTTAATGGCCTTCTGTAAGGATTAATCCTAAAATAATGGCAAGTATTCATGATAACGAAGCCTTATCTATCTTAGCTTCACAAGTAGCTGCAATATCAAAGAAATTAAATAACTTTGATATCAATATATCACATAACAACTCTGCTAATATTGATGATTCTCAAACTATTGAAACTTTACAAGCTATTGCTAGTAAAAATAACCCTTATTCCAATATTATAATCCTGGATGGAAAAATCACCCTAATTTTAACTGGAATAATTCACAACAACAATGGGGTAATAATCAACTCCATCCAACTGGAAATTGGAACAATCAAGTAAATTCAAACTATAAACCACCTGGATTTAATAATCAACAGAAAAAGTTATCTATAGAAGAATTAATTTTACAACTAAGTAATCAATTACAAATTAAAACACTGCTATTCGTAATATTGAGAATCATATGGGACAAATCGCTAATTTAATTAATTACAGACCTCCAGGAACACTTCCTAGTAATGTTGAAGTCAATCCGAAAGAAACTGGAAAAGAACATGAACATGTTAAAGCTGTGCAACTTAGAAGTGGAAAGTAATTAAAAGAAAGAATGCAGAATGAAATTGAAAGTGAGATTGAGGTTGAAGAGATTGAAAAACTTAAATAAACTCCTTCTCCTAATCAAGATGAGACTGTTTTTCCTATTAATGTAGAAGTTGAAAAACCACCACCAACTTTTCCTCAAAGACTAAAACAGCAGAGGCTTGATCATCAATTTTCTAAGTTCTTTGAAATTTTTAAGAAACTTACCATTAACATACCTTTTGCTGAAGCTTTGAAACAGATGCCAACTTATGCAAAATTTATGAAGGATATTTTAAGTAAGAAACGAAAATTTGAAGCTTTTGAAACTGTTGCATTAAGTGAAGATTTTAGTGCAATAATTCAAAAGAAATTACCTCAGAAACTTAAAGATCCTAGAAGTTTTACTATACCTTGTGCTATTGGAGAAACATTTTGTGGAAAAGCTTTATGTGATTTAGGAGCAAGTATTAATCTCATGCCATTTTCTATTTTTCGAAGGTTGAATTTAGTAGAAATTACCCCCACCACTGTAACCCTTCAGTTAGCTGATAGATCTATCACCTACCATAAAGGAGTTATAGAGGATGTTCTTGTTAAAGTAGATAAATTTATTTTCCCTATGGATTTCATTGTACTTGATAAGGAAGAAGATAAAGAAATACCAATTATTTTAGGGAGACCTTTTCTAGCTACAGGACGAGCTATGATTGATGTGCAAAAAAGAGAACTAACCATGAGAGTTAATGATCAAGAGATTAAATTCAATGTTCTTAAATTGATGAGGTACCCTGATAAAGAAAAATACTATCGAATGGATATTATTGATTATATAATTGAAAAAAATTATCAAGAAAGATGTAAAGTCATTTTTGAAGAAAAAATTGAATTATTAACTGATGAAAATGAAAAACTAGAAGAACAAGAATTATCTAAAGAAACTCATTATATTAAAGATAACTGGGAAATTTTGGACATAACACGAAATGATATACTTTTACTCTCAATTAAAAAAGCCGCTGATTTGGAATTAAAAATGTTGCCTGCACATTTAAAGTATGCTTTTCTAGGAAATTCATTAACTTTACCTGTTATTATTTCTTCTAAACTAAGTTTAGATCAAGAAAAAAACTGATACGAGTGTTATAGAATTATATAAAAGCTTTTGGTTGGACTATTGCTGATATAAGTGGAATAAGCCCTTCCATCTGTATGCATAAAATTTTAATGGAAGAAGATTTTAAACCTACTATTGAACCTCAAAGAAGATTAAATCCTATCATGGAAGAGGTTGTTAAAAAAGAATTTTTAAAATGGTTAGATGCTGGAATTATTTATCCTATTTAGGATAGCCAAAGGGTAAGTCCTATTCATTGTGTTCCGAAGAAAGGAGGAGTAACTGTCACTATCAAAGATAAAAATGAACTAATTCCTACAAGACAAGTTAGTGGATGACGAATTTACATTAATTATCAGAAATTAAATGATGCCAATAGAATCGATCATTTTCCTTTACCTCTCTTAGATTAAATGCTTGATAAATTAGCTGGACACTCATATTTCTGTTTTATGGATGGATATTCTGGTTATCATCAATTACCGGTAGCTCGTGAGGACCAAGAGAAAACAACATTTACAAGTCCTTATGGAACATTTGCATTTAGAAGAATGCCTTTCGGTTTATGTAATGCACCTGCAACTTTTTAAAGATGTATGATGCCAACATTTTGTGATTTGATTGACAAATGAATTGAAATATTTATGGACGATCTCAGTCTTTGAAACTTCTTTTGAATCTTGTTTGGAAGATATTTCTAAAGTTCTGAAAAGATGTGAAGAAACAAATTTAGTTACGAAGCTGGGAAAAATGTCAATTTATGGTCACGAGAATGCATTGTACTTGGTCGCAAAATTTCACAAAAAGGGATGGAAGTTGATCAAGCAAAAGTGAAAATTATTCTTGAACTACAACGACCTACTACTTATTCGATGTGAGAAGTTTTCTAGGTCATGCTGGATTTTATAGAAGATATATAAAGGATTTTTCTAAAATTGCTAAACCTCTTAATCATTTATTGGAAAAAGAAGCTAAATTTAAATTTAATGAAGACTGTATTAATGCTTTTAATTTTTTAAAAGAAAAATTAATAACTGCACCTATAAGTATTGCACCTAATTGGAATAAACCCTTTGAATTAATGTGTGATGCAAGTGATTTTGTAATTGGAGCTGTAATGGGACAAAAATATGAGAAAGTTTTCAAAGTTATCTATTATTCTAGTAAAACTCTTTCTGAAACTCAAAGAAATTACACTACTACTGAGAAAGAGCTTTTAGCTATAGTTTATGCCTTTGATAAATTTAGACCTTATCTTCTTGGTACCAAATGCATAGTTCATACTAATCAATCCGCTATTAAATATTTAATGACAAAAAAAGATGCTAAGCCTGAGTTGATAAGATGGGTTTTACTTCTACGAGAATTTGATTTTCAAATAGTGGATAGAAAAGGAACCGATAACCAAATTGCTGATCATTTATCTAGAATTAAGAATGATGTTATTACGAGAGGAAAATATAAATGAGAAATTTCCGATGAACATTTATATGTTATTCAAGGATGCCAAACACCTTGGTATGCGGATATAGTTAACTATTTAGTTAGCAATATTCTACCTTATGGATTGAATAACAAATATATTAAGAAATTTAAAAATGAAGCTAAATCTTATATTTGGGAAGATCCTCATTTATTTAAATTAGGAAGAGATTCTGTAATTAGAAGATGTGTACCTTATGAAGAAACTTTTGCTATTATTCAAAAATGTCATGATTCCGATTTTAGAGTACACTTTGGAGTAGATAAAATTGCATTTAAAATTTTCAATTCAGGTTTTTATTTGCCTACCTTGTTCAAAGATGTGAGACATTATGTGAAAACATGTTATCGATGTCAAAGGATGGGAAATATATCTAGAAAAGATGAAATGCCTTTAAACTATATATTGGAAGATGAAATTTTTGATATATGGGGTTTAGACTTTATGGGACAATTTGTACCATCATCTGGAAAGATTTATATTTTATTAGTAGTTGATTATGTTTCAAAGTGGATTGAAGCTGTAGCTTTACCTAATTGTGATTCCAAAAGTGTTTTAAAATTTTTAAAGAAAATGATTTTTTCAAGATTTGGAATGCCTAAGGTAATTATCACAGATGGTGGAAGTCATTTTAGAAATATAAGAATTCGATCATTACTTGGACAAATTTGGAATCAAACACGGAATTGCAACTTGCGTATCACCCTCAAACAAGTGGAATGGCTGAAGTATCAAACAGAGAAATTAAAAGAATTTTAGAAAAGACTGTTAATCCTAAAAGAACTGATTGGGTTGATAGACTTGATTCTGCATTATGGGCTTAAAGAACAGCATAAAAGACAGTTTATGGTAAAAATTGTCACTTACCTGTTGAACTTGAACATAAAGCTTATTGGGCGATAAAGTAGTTTAATTTTGATTTGAATATTGCAGGAGAAAAACAATTATTTTAATTTAATGAGATGGATTAAATAAGAAATGAATCATATAAAAATGCAAAGATTTATAAAGAGAAAATGAAGATGTTACATGATAAAAAGATTTCAGGAAAAATATTCGAGCCTGGACAAGAAGTATTATTATTTAATACTCGTTTAAGACTTTTTTGCTGGAAATTTAAGATCAAAGTAGATGGGACCCTATATAATTGAGAAAGTATACCATTATGGAGTTGTGGATATTAAAGACCACAAAACAGGAAAAATATTTAAAGTTAATGGATTAAGACTGAAGCCTTATTTGGGAGACATTAAAATGATTTATAAAGAGGCTTACGAGTTAAGTCAACCTGATTAAAGACTTATTTAGGTCAGGCTGACGACGTTAAACCAAACGTTTTGTGGGAGGCAAACCATTAGTATTTTTATGTGTTTTTACATTTTTAATGTAAGTTTATGCCTCGGTCTTGACTAATTTAATATAACTTTAGAAAATTGGACGCTAACAAGTCTTTATTGACTTAAGCTAAAAATTATCTCGAAGTATATAAAGTTTGGACTTTGGATCACTCCATTTCATATGTGACTAAAAAGGAGATCAAGTTAACCTTCATTATGATTGTTTATAATTTGTGTTACTAAGTCTATATAGATCTTACCATTCTAATTTACCTATTTTGGAGAACGAAACTTTAAAATTTGACGTTAGGTAAAATGGAGTCGAACGTGGTTACGGCGCCTAAGCGCTAGAATTTGGCACCTAAGCGCCAGAGTAAAACTGTGTATCGATGGGTCTGGTGTCTAGGAGCCAGAGTCCGGCGCCTAAGCGCCACAGTTACTGGATCGTGTAAAAACAAAAAATTTTCAGTTTTTCACACGATTTTCTCCTTTAACTTACCCCATCTTCATCCCCAATCCCTAAGCAATCAAAATTACGACTTAGACACTTCATTCTTGAGAGATTGGAGAGGATTTTTAAAGAAATAGAGAGAAGAAATCTTGGAGAAGAGGCTAGAGACAAAGGTTCAAAGGATCCTCAACCCTACTTCAATGGTTTTATCGCTGTAAGTTTGGAGAAAATTTCAAGTCGTCTAGATAAATTTGAAGCAGAATTCAAAAGTATTGGAGATTGCCTCCATGAGATGTATCATCAAATTGAACATCTGGAATGACAGGTGAAGCTTCAATTTGATCATCTAGCGGCCTATCAGGATGCTCAAGTGGAGATGTATGCGAAGAATAATTGGATCGATGAGAAAACGGCTACGGATTTTCCGAGGGCGTTAGTATTCTTCCCAAGTAGGCCTAGTAATCTTCCTTGCAAAGAGAATGGAAATTTCTAATTTGAAGATTAGATAGTTATTGTGGTGTGATCTAGACTTTTACTAGTTTGTCGTTGTATCAATTTGGTAAATCGATTGTACTGTTTGTGTGTTTGTTTTATTGTTCAATGTGTGTTGTATTTGCTTTGAAATTGTGTAGTTTCATTGTTTGTTAGGACTTGAATCATATTACTATACTTATCTGTATTGTATTGAGCCAAAATTGAAGATTATGAATGGAATTAGAAGAGTGTGATTTAAACCTTGTGTTTAATTGGTGGATTTAATTTTTAATTTTTAAAATTTTTGGGAAATATTTTGGAAGTTGGAAACTGAAGCACTACTCTAATATGAGTAATTGGAAGTTGAATTTATGAGTTTTGGTGGAAAATAAAATTTTTAAAGTGCTTTTTGTGAAAGGCGAGTCTAGCGCCTAACCGCCGGTTCAGCCTGCTTACCGAAAATTAGCAATTAAATCCCATTAGTCATGGTTGACGCCTAAGCTTCATCCCCTTCCTCTTTTTCGTGAAAATACACCCCCTAAATCCATTTTGAGGTCAATAAATCAAGTTTTTTAGCCCGAAATCACTTGATTTCTTCATCTTAAGGTCAGATCTACCTTCTAATCCATTTATTTTTTATTCTTACCATAGTTTTTCCTACTTTTTTGAGAAAAATTTTGACAATTTCTCCATGGATTTTTAAACTCATTTTAAGTTTCTCAAGCTTAAGAAGAGTTTAAATATTTGATTCCTAAATTTATTTGTGTTTTCTTTCATGTTTAGATGACACCAAAATCTAAGCGAGGAAAGGCACGAGAAAATTTTGACAGCAGCAAGTTTTCGACTGCGGCAGCGCATTTTCGTTATCACTAATTTACGATGTGAAGAAAATTTACCTCGAAGCGCAGTGTTTACAATCCTGGTGAAATGATCGAGAACACAATCGTTGCACACAACTGGCAATGATTCTATTATTTCACTGCTGTTGCCGTTATTCCTTTTGTACGCGAGTTTTATGCCAACTTTTTGGATGTGGAAGATTAAGAAGTCTTCTTTAGAGGTGTCGGAGTAGGATTTACTCCGGAATGGATCAATATTTTCTACGGCCTGCCACCTACCATTGAGTGCTACTATTCTGGTTTATCTCCATCTGAGGGAGATCTTGAGATGATTATTGCATATCTGATTGATGGCACTAGAGCTTGGAAGATCTGAAATGACAAATGGGTAAAACTTCAAATCTTTTAAGCTAAATGGTATTTCAAATGCATGGCATTATTTTATTTCTGCTAGACTTCTACCTTCCAACCACCCGAGTGAAGTTACCAGAGATCGAGCTATCCTGAACTACTGCATTCAGGAGAGGAAGCCGATAGATGTTGGCAGTATCATTTATGATGGAATCGATTGTAGATCCAGCACTTCTGTGGGATTAGGATTCCCATCCTTGATTCATTCTTTATGCATGAGTAATGGAGTTTCTACTGATATATCAGAGGAGAAGTTGAAGACTACAAAGCCAATTGGGCAGGAGAGTGTTAGCATTTATGATCGTCTTTGAGGGAAGAGATCTACTGGTCCTTCTACTTCTGAACCTACTCCAGGTAGAGCTTCTACTTTTAAACCTTCTACTTCTACTGTTGAGCCACCATCTAGTTTCTGGGAATCCATGCATGATCGATTTACGGAGCGACGGAATGAGTTATTTTTAACTCAGCTTGCAGAGTAGATATTATAGACGGGAAGATTGATCATTTATACGAGTTTACCCAAAGGAAAAGTGAGTATGATGCTGAGTATTCAGAGTCTTTAGTGAGATTCTTGAAGGGTGAGCATGATGTTCAGTTTCTTAACTGTCCTAGATTTTCACCGTATGTTGATCCAAAGGATGTGGAGTTTTCTTTTCGTGATGATGATGACGAGGCTACAGATAGTGATTAGTAGCTTGATTTACCTTTGAGATGTGCTGATTCTGTTGTTAGTTTATTTCTTGTTTGCTAGTGTTGTTTGTTGTTTGTTGTTTGTTAGTGTAGATTGGTTTATGAAACTTTGTGTGGATTGTTTGTTGTTGAGACTATTTTAAATATTTAGTTTATTGTGTTGAAGAGTGAAATTTGGATGAATTAATGTTTATTTCTGTTTCAGCCTACTGTTTAGTATTATTAAATAGTTAGTAATATTGTTCTGTTTCTATTACTATTAGTAGTATAGTCATTTAATTCAACTACTGATATAAAAAATATGATGAGCCTGCTTATTTTTATATATGCTTCGTTATTTCAGTAATATTTATAAAAAGTATGTGTAGAAGTAATTTTTTCTTTTTAGACTATTTTTACATACTTATAAAAATTCCTTTTTAAATTATACATTTCTTTCTCTCATACTTTAATTTTTTTCATGATACACCAAAACTTAAGTTTGGGGGAAGGAAAAATACATGCAAATTTAACTTTTTTTTGTCCTTAATGAACTAATATTTTCTAAAAAAAACTATTAAGATAACATAAAAAATTAAGAATTTATTTAAGATCAAGGAGAGCTCAAGAAGTGCCCAAGAAGAGCCTAGCAAGAAAATCCCAAGGAGAGCTCGAGAAGAGCCCAAGAAGAGCCTAATAAGAAGCCTCCAATTAGACAGATAATTTTAAGGGCCACAATTTCAGTTTACTTTCTTTCATAAATTGGTGAGTTTATTTTATTTAGAGTTTGTATTGAGAGTTTGAAAGAGTTGGTGCTTTTGAAGTCTCTTTCGCTTTGGAGTCAGAAGGAATCAGAGGTTCAGTTGGAGAAACACTTGAGATAAGTATTTGTAATTTGATTAAAAACTTTATTTATATGTTTTGTTATTTAAATTCAATGTGTTTTGAGTACTTACTTTACTTTCTCCTTTCAATTATGAGAAGAAAAACAAGATAATCTAAAATTCATTAGAGAATTAGAAACTAAATATGTTTAAATATTGTGATGATTTTAATACCAGATCTTAATTTACTATTTAAATTGGCCATTTAAGTTGTTAAAATCTGTTGAAGAATTTTGAGACCTAGAAGGAGATGAATTCTTAACTAGTAGATATTACATGAATCCTTGGGTAGTCGAAGGCCTTGTGCGGGTTATTCAAGGTGAAGTGCAAATAAATAGAAAAATATTATTCAATGGGCGTAGAATTAATAAGTTTTTAGAGTGACAAACTAAATTCTTATAATTTGGTTTATAGAGAGGGAACGGGTCACTAGTAGGGCCGACCAAAGCCACCCTTGGACATATAGTAGTGTGAGCCTAGATTAACCCATTCTACTAACAATACATCCGGACACGATGCTATAGATTAGCTGATGTTCTTTATCTTATCGAGCGAAGGTAAAGAATAGGAATGCTTCTATTTGGCACAATACTGTTAATTTATATTCTCCATGAATATTACATTATCTAAAAGTCTTGGATTAATTGAAAGGAAGAAAGTTGTTTGCTTGTCATTATTTACATCACTCATTATTTTATTATTACTTTATTTCTGCATTTAGTAAATTAAATATTAAATTTGTAACTTTAAAAGAAATACATAGAAATAAAATAAAATATATTTAAAAATCTATAAACCTCCTCGTGGGATCGATAATGTGGTCTTTATTTAAAGCCATAAACTACTTGAAACGATACGTATACTTGCGTAGTACCTCTAGTGTGCAAAATATTTTCCATAAAATTATATTTATATAAACTAGCTGCTATTATTATTTGGGTCAAAGTATTGGCTATAACATATTTTTGAAAGAATAAATTACTGCATTGATCGCGGATATCGAGGTCAAGTTTTTGGCGCCGTTGCCGGGGAGGGCAAATTTTTAGATTATAAATATTTATTTTATTTTATTTTATTTTTATTTTATTTATTTCGTTTATTTTCAAAATATAAAAATATAAAAAACAAAAAAGACAATAAAAATAACAAAAATAAAAAATAAAAGTAAGTAGAGATTTTCTTTATTGCTATTTTATTTTACTTTTTTTTTACTTTTTATGCGTAGTTCTGGATCTGAAGAATTATTACCTTTAGACTCTGAATTAGAAAGAACTGTTAGAAGAATTAAAAAAGGAAAAAAAATTCAAAAATATCAAGAGATGGCTAATTTACATAACAATTTACAAAAACCAATTGAAATTAATGAACAAAATGTTTACAAACGATTAAGGGATTGTACTAACCCTACAGTTGATGAACTTCATAATAGTATTCAAATACCTGCTGTAGATGCTAATTCTTTTAAGCTTAAACCATCTATTATTCAAATGGTTCAAAATAATCAATTTGGGGGAACACCAAATGAGGATCCAAATTTGCACCTTGTTTGTTTTTTAGAACTTTATGCTACCTTTAAATATAACAATGTTTCTGATGATGCTATTAGACTTAGACACTTTCCTTTCTCTTTAAAATTTAAAGCAAAGATGTCGTTGAACTCATTAGCAACAGGGACTATTAAAACATGGGCTGAAATGGCACAAAAATTCCTTGCTAAATATTTTCCTCCTAAAACTGCTAAATTAAGAAATGACATTACTTCATTTAGTCAATTTGATGGGGAGACAATTTATGAAACTTGGGAAAGATTTAAATAACTATTAAGAAAGTGTCCTCATCATGCTTTACCTGATTGGTTAATTATTCAAACATTTAATAATGGACTTATTAGATTACTGAAATCAATTATTGATGCTGCTGCTGGAGGTTCTTTAATGGCTAAATCATTTGAAGAAGCTTACACTTTAATTGAAGAAATGTCTAACAATAATTTTCAATAGCCTTCTGAAAGGATTAATCGTTAAAGTATGGCAAGTATTTATGATAACGAAGCCTTTCCTATCTTAGCTTCACAAGTAGCTGCAATATCTAAGACATTAGATAATTTTGTTATCAATGTATCACATAACAACTCTGCTAATGTTGAATATTCTCAAACTATTGAAACTTTACAAGCTATTGCTTGTAAAAATAACCTTTATTCAAATTATTATAATCCTGGATGGAAAAATCACCCTAATTCTAACTAGAATAATTGACAATAAGAATGGGGTAATAATCAATCTCATCCAACTGGAAATTAGAACAATCAAGTAAATTCAAACTATAAACCTCCTGGATTTAATAATCAACAAAAGAAGTTATCTATAGAACAATTAATCTTACACTGAGTAATCAATTACAAAATCAAAACACTGTTATTCGTAATATTGAGAATCAAATGGGACAAATCACTAATTTAATTAATTACAGACCTCTAGGAACACTTCCTAATAATGTTGAAACCAATCCAAAAGAAACTGGAAAAGAACATGAACATGCTAAAGCTGTGCAACTTAGAAGTGGAAAGGAATTAAAAGAAAGAATTCAGAATGAAATTGAAAATGAGATTGAGGTTGAAGAGATTGAAAAACCTAAAGAAACTTCTTCTCCTAGTAAAGATCAGACTGTTATTCCTATTAATGTGGAAGTTGAAAAACCACCACCACCTTTTCCTCAAAGACTAAAACAGCAGAAGCTTGATCATCTATTTTTAAGTTCTTTGAAATTTTTAAGAAACTTACTATTAACATACCTTTTGCTGAAGCTTTGGAACAAATGCCAACTTATGCAAAATTTATGAAGGATATTTTAAGTAAGAAACGAAAATTTGAAGCTTTTGAAACTGTTGCATTAAGTGAAGAATGTAGTACAATAATTCAAAAGAAATTACCTCAAAAACTTAAAGATCATGGAAGTTTCACTATACCTTGAGCTATTAGAGAAAAATTTTGTGGAAAAGCTTTATGTGATTTAGGAGCAAGTATTAATCTCATGCCATTTTCTATTTTTCGAAGGTTAAATTTAGGAAAGATTACTCCCACCACTATAACCCTTCAGTTAGCTGATAGATCTATCACTTACATTAAAGGAGTTATAGAGGATGTTCTTGTTAAAGTGGAAAAATTTATTTTCCCTGTGGATTTCATTGTACTTGATATGGAAGAAGATAAAGAAATACCTATTATTTTAGGGAGACCTTTTCTAGCTACCGGACGAGCTATGATTGATGTGAAAAAAAGAGAATTAACTATGAGAGTTAATGATCAAGAGATTAAATTCAATGTCCTTAAATCAATGAAGTACCCTGATAAAGAAAAATGCTATTGAATGGATATTATTTATTATCTAATTGAAAAACATTATCAAGAAAAATGTAAAGTCATTTACGAAGAAAAAATTGAATTATTAAGTGACGAAAATGAAGAACTAAAAGAAGAAGAATTATTTAAAGAAACTCATTATATTAAAGATAACTGGGAAATTTTAGACATAACTCAAAATGATATACTTTTACCCTCGATTAAAAAAGCCCCTGAACTGGAATTAAAAATGTTACCTGCACATTTAAAGTATGCTTTTCTTGGAAATTCATTAACTTTTCCTTTTATTATTTCTTCTAAACTAAGCTTAAATCAAGAAGAAAAATTAATAGGAGTGTTAAAGAATTATAAGAAAGTTTTTTGTTGGACTATTGTTGATATAAGA
The DNA here is from genome assembly GCA_022702705.1 of Papilionanthe hookeriana x Papilionanthe teres. Taxonomy (NCBI): domain Eukaryota; kingdom Viridiplantae; phylum Streptophyta; class Magnoliopsida; order Asparagales; family Orchidaceae; genus Papilionanthe; species Papilionanthe hookeriana x Papilionanthe teres. The sequence continues at coordinate 61,782,683 of CM040432.1, read as the reverse complement.
GGAATAAGCCCTTCTATTTGTATGCATAGGATTTTAATGGAAGAATACTTTAAACCTACTATTGAACCTCAAAGAAGATTAAATCCTATCATGAAAGTGGTTGTTAAAAAAGAAATTTTAAAATGGTTAGATGCTGCAATTATTTATCCTATTTCTGATAGTGAATGGGTGAGTCCTATTCATTGTGTTCTGTAACTATCATTGTCAATGATAAAAATAAACTAATTCCTACAAGACAAGTTACTGGATTGTGAATTTGCATTGATTATCGGAAATTAAATAACGCCACTAGAAAAGATCATTTTCTTTTACCTTTCTTGGATCAAATGCTTGATAAATTAGCTGGACACTCATATTTTTGTTTTCTGGATGGACATTCTGGTTATCATCAATTACACTGTCAGCTTCGAGGACCAAGAGAAAACAACATTTACAAGTCCTTATGGAACATTTGCGTTTAGAAGAATGTCTTTCGGTTTATGTAATGCACCTGCAACTTTTCAAAGATGTATGATGTCAATATTTTGTGATTTGATTGACAGAGGAATTGAAATATTTATCGACGATTTTTTTAGTTTTTGGAACTTCTTTTGAATCTTGTTTGGAAAATATTTCCAAAGTTCTGAAAATATGTGAAGAAACAAACTTAGTTCTTAAGCTGGGAAAAATGTCAATTTTTGGTCACGAAGGCATTATCTTGGGTCACAAAATTTCATAAAAAGGGATGGAAGTTGATCAAGCAAAAGTGAAAATTATTCTTGAAGCTACAACCACCTACTACATTATCGATGTGAGAAGTTTTACAGGTCATGCTTGGATTTTATAGAAGATATATAAAGGATTTCTCTAAAATTGCTAAACCTCTTTGTCATTTATTGGAAAAAGAAGCTAAATTTGAATTTAATAAAGATTGTGTTAATGCTTTCAATATTTCGACAGAAAAATTAATAACTACACCTATACTTATTGCACCTAGTTGGAATAAATCTTTTGAATTATGTGCGATGCAAGTGATTTTGCAATTGGAGCCGTATTGGGACAAAAATATGAGAAAATTTTCAGAGTTATATATTATGGTAGTAAAACTCTTACTGAAACTCAAAGAAATTACACTACTACTGACAAAGAGATTTTAGCTATAGTCTATGCCTTTGATAAATTTAGACCTTATCTTCTTGGTACCAAATGTATAGTTCATACTGATCATTCCGCTATTAAATATTTAATTTCAAGAAAGGATGCTAAACCTAGACTGATAAGATGGGTTTTACTTTTGCAAGAATTTGATTTTCAAATAGTGGATAGAAAAGGAACGATAACAAAATTGCTGATCATTTATCTAGAATTAAGAATGATATTATTATTGAAGAAAATAGAAATGAAAAATTTCTTGATGAACATTTATATGTTATTCAAGGATGCCAAACACCTTGGTATGCAGATATAGTTAACTATTTAGTTAGCAATATTCTACCTTATGGATAAAATAACAAAGTTATTAAGAAACTTAAAAATGATGTTAAATCTTATATTTGGAAAGATCCTTATTTATTTAAATTGGGAAGAGATTCTGTAATTCGAAGATGTGTACCTTATGAAGAAACTTTTGCTATTATTCAAAAATGTCATGATTCCGAATTTGGATGACACTTTGGAGTAGATAAAACTGCATTTAAAATTTTAAATTCAGGATTTTATTGGCCTACCTTGTTCATGGATGTGAGACATTATGTTAAAACATGTGATCGATGTCAAAGGATGGGAAATATATCTAGGAAAGATGAATTGCCTTTAAACTATATATTGGAAGTTGAAATTTTTAATATATGGGGTTTAGACTTTTTGGGACCATTTGTACCATTATCTGGAAAGATTTATATTTTATTAGCAGTTAATTATGTTTCAAAGTGGATTGAAGCTGTAGCTTTACCTAACTGTGATTCCAAAAGTGTTTCAAAATTTTTAAAGAAAATGATTTTTTCAAGATTTGATATGCCTAAGGTAATTATCACAGATGGTGGAAGTTATTTCAGAAATATAAGAATTCAATCATTACTGGAAAAATTTGGAATCAAACACAGAATTACAACTTCTTATCACTCAAAAATAAGTAGAATGGCTGAAGTATCAAACAGAGAAATTAAAAGAATTTTACTGCTAATCCTCAAAGAACTGATTAGGTTGATAGACTTAATTCTGCATTATGGGCTTATAGAACAGCTTATAAGACACCAATCGGAATGTCACCTTACCGGTTAGTTTATGGTAAACATTGTCACTTACCTGTTGAACTTAAACATAAAGCTTATTGGGCGATAAAAGAGTTTAATTTTGATTTGAATACTGCACGAGAAAAACGATTATTACAATTAAATGAGATGGATGAAATAAGAAATGAGTCATAATAAAATGCAAAGATTTATAAAGAGAAATTGAAGATTTTAGATGATAAAAAGATTTCAGGAAAAATATTCGAGCCTGGACAAGAAGTATTATTATTTAATACTCGTTTAAGACTTTTTCCTAGAAAATTGAGATCTAAATGGATGGGACCATATATAATTGAGAAAGTATACCATTATGGAGTTGTAGATATCAAAGATCCCAAAACGGGAAAAATATTTAAAGTTAACGGATTAAGACTAAAGTCTTATTTGGGAGAAATAAAAATGATTTATAAAGAGGCTTACGAGTTGAGTCTACCCGATAAAGAATTAGTTAGGTCGGGCTGACGACGTTAAATCAAGCGCTTTGTGAGAGGTAACCCATAGTTATTTTTGTGTGTTTTTACATTTTTCATGTAAGGTTATGCCTCAGTCTTGACTTAATTTTATATAACTTTAGAAAATTGGATGCTAACAAGTCTTTATTGACTTAAGCTAAAGATTATTTCGAGGTATATAAAGTTTAGACTTTGGTTCACTCCATTTTGTATGTGAGTAAAAAGGAGATCAAGTTAACCTTCATTATTATAATTACTGAGTTTATATTGATCTTACTATTTTAATTTACCTATTATTGAGATCGAAACTTTGAAATTTGACGTTAGGCGAAACGGAGTCGAACATGGTTCCGGCGCCTAGGCACCAGAATCTGGCGCCTAAGCGCCAAAGTAAACTATGTATCGATGGCTCTGGCGCCTAGGTGCCTAGCGCCACAGTTACTAGGTCGTGTAAAAACAGAACGTTTTCAGTTTTTCACACAATTTTCTCCTATAAACTACCCCATCTTCATTCCAAACCCCTAAACAACCATAGTTACGACCTTCACACTTCATTCTTGAGGAGATAAGAGAAAATTTTGATGAAATGGAGAGAAGAAATCATGGAGAAGAGGCTAGAGATAAGTGTTCTAAGCACCCTCAACCTTTCTTTAATGGTTTTATTGCTGCAAGTTTGGAGAAATTTTCGAGTTGCCTAGAAAAGTTTGAAGCGGAATTCAAAAGTATTGGAGATCGCCTCCATGAGATGTATCATCAAATTGAACATCTGGAATGGCAGGCAAAGCTTCAATTCGATCATCTAGCGGCCTATCAAGATGCTCAAGTGGAGATGTATGCAAAGAACAAATGGATCGATGAGAAAACAGCTACGAATTTTCCAAGGGCATTAGTGTTGTTCCTAAGTAGGTCGAGTAATCTTCATTGCGACGATAATGGAAATTTCTAATTCGAAGATTAGATAGTAAATGTAGTTAGATCATGACCTTATCTAGTGTGTTATTGCATCATTTTAGTCATTTAAATGTATTGTTTGTGTGTTTGCTTTAATGTCCAATGTGTGTTGTATTTGCTTTGAAATTGTGATGTTTGATCGTTTGTTAGGACTTGAATCTTATTATTATACTTATCTGTATTGTATTGAGCCAAATTGAAGATTATGAATGGAATTAGAAGAGTTTGACTTAAACTTGTGTTTAATTGATGGATTCAATTTTTAATTTTTAAAATTTTTGGAAAAATATTTTGGAAATTGGAAACTGAAGCAATACTCTCATATGAGTAATTAGAAGTTGAATTCATCAGTTTTGGTGGAAAATAAAATTTTTAAAATGATTTTTGTGAAAGGCGATTCTGGCGCCTAGGCACCAGAATTCGGCGCCTAAGCGCCGGTTCAGCCTGCAACACAAAAATCGAGATTTAAACCCCCAAAAGCCATGGTCGATGCCTAATCTTCATCCTCTTCATCATTTTCACGAAAATACATTTCCTAGATCCATCTTGAGGTCAAAACATCACGTTTTTTAACCCAAAATCACTCGATTTCTTCATCTTAAGGTCAGATCTACCTTCTAATCCATTATTTTTTATTTCTACCATGGATTTTCTTATTTTTGCTAAAAAACAAAATTTTGGAGCAAAATTTTGATTTTTAGAAATTTTCCATGGATTGTTAAACTCATTTTATGTTTCTCAAGCTTAAAAGAGTTTAGGTTATTTGATTCCTTAATTTATTTGTGTTTTCTTTCACGTTTAGATGGCACCTAAATCTAAGCGCGGAAAAGCACGAGAAAATTTTGACAGCAGCAAGTTCGCTACTGCAGCAGCGCACTTTCGTTATCACGAATTTGCGTCATCAAGGAAATTTATCTCGGAGCTCAGTTTTTACAATCCTGGAAAAATGATCGTGAACACGATCGTTGCACATAAATGATAGCGATTCTGTTATATCACTGTCGTTGTTATTATTCCTGTTGTACGAGAGTTTTATGCCAACTTTATGGATGCGGAAGACTACGAAGTCTTCGTTAGAGGTGTCGGAGTGGGATTCACTCCGGAACGGATCAATATTTTCTACGGCCTACCACCTACCGTCGAGTGCTACTATTCTGGTCTATCTCCATCTGAAGGAGATCTGGAGATGATTATTGCATATCTAACTGACGGCACTGGAGCTTGGAAGATCCGGAATGAAAAAAGGGTAAACTTTAAATCTTCTAAGCTGAATGGTATTTCAAAGGCTTGGCACTATTTTATTTCTGCTAGACTACTTCCTTCCAACCACCTGAGTGAAGTTACTAGAGATAGAGCTATCCTGAACTACTACATTTAAGAGAGGAAGTCGATAGATGTTGGTAGAATTATCTATGATTCCGTGGAATCGATTGCACGATCCAGCACCTCTGTGGGATTAGGATTCCCATCCTTGATATATTCTTTATGTGTGAGCAATGGAGTTATTGCTGATATTTCAGAGGAGAAGCTGAAGACTACAAAGCCTATTGGGCAGGAGAGTGTTAGTATTTATGATCGTCTTCGCGGGAAGAGATCTACTGCTCCTTCTATTTCTGTGCCTACTCCAGGTAGAGCTTCTACTTCTAGACCTTCTACTTCTACTGCTGAGCCACCATCTAGTTTCTGGGAATCCATGCATGATCAATTTCTGGAGCAACAAAATGAGTTATTTCTAACTCACTATAGAGTAGATACTATAGACAAGAAGATTGATCATCTATCTGAATATACCCAAAGGAAAAGTGATTATGATGCTGAGTATTCGGAGTCTTTAGTTAGATTCTTGAAGGGTGAGCATGATGTTCAGTTCCCTACCTGTCCTAGATTTTCACCGTATGTTGATCCAAAGGATGTGGAATTTTCTTTTGGTGATGACGATGACGAGACTATAAATAGTGATTAGTAGCTCAATTTACCTCTTGAGATGAGTTGATTCTGTTTTTAGTTTTTTTTTGTTAGTACATATTAGTTTGTTGTTAGTTAGTGTTGATTTGATTAAGTAACTTTGTGTGGATTTTATTTTTTTTTTTGATATTGAGATTGTTTTTAGAGTATCTAGTGTGATATGTGTTTAAGACTGAAATATGGATGAATTTTTTTTCATTTTCTATCTTAAATGTTTATTTCAGTTTCAGCCTACTATTTAGTATACTTATATAGTTAGTGATGTTGTTTTGTTTCTGTTATTGTGATTAGTATAGTCGTTTAATTTAGCTAATGATATAAAAATTGAGCCTGCTTACTTTTATATACGCTTCATTATTTCAGTAATATTCATAAAAAGCATGTGTAGAAGTAAATTTTTCTTTGTAGATTGCTTTTACATACTTATAAAAATTCCTTTTTAAAATTATGTCTTTCTTTCTCCCATACTTTAAAATTTTTCATGATATATCAAAACTTAAGTTTGGGGGAAGCGAAAATACATGCAAATTTAAATTTTATTTGTCCTTAAGTGCTAATATTTTCTTTAATAATAAAAAAATTATTAACATAACATAAGGAATGAAAAATCTATTTAAGATCACTTAAGTTTTTTTGAAATTATAAATAATTTAGTAGACTAAACCAAAATTTTAATAACATTGATTGATTTTAAGAATAGAATTACTCAACTTAAAGAAGAGTAAGATTAAGAATTTTTTCTATTCATGGTAGAGATAATTGAATTTTAGAAGTATTAAGAAATCAAGATTTATAACTTGAAAAAGAAAAGATTGAAAGTTTTTTTTTAATTATTCATGTTATATTAATTAAGTGAAAATGTATAAATTTGAAAATATAAGTTAAGGATAGTGAAGTTCAAAACCATTAACAGGCTATCCAGATATAGTAATCCTCACTGTGAAAAAAAAATAAAAAATAAAAAAAAAGAGAAAGAAGTGAGGAGAAGCTTGAGGAGATGCCTAATCAAAAATTGGCTTCACTTGAATTATCTTATATAAAGAAAACTAATTACATATTTTAATTAATTTTTATACATGCATCTTTATTAGAAAAGATTTTCATGAAGATCATTTTCTTGTAAATAATTTATGTGATCTTAATATAATAAACTACAACTATTTTCGAAATGAATGAAAATTTTTTTTGAAGTCCTACAATTTGGTAGTTAAATATTCTTTAAATTCTTAAAATTTAACTTAATTAGTGAAATTTGGTTAAGGATTTACTAAAGCCTTTAAAAAATCAAAAACTACAAGGAATCATAAATTTTTACCTTTTATTCCAAATGTTATACATTTTATATAGTAAAAAGGGTTACTTGAGGACAAGTAACATTTAAGTTTGGGGGATTTTGATTCATGAAAAAAATACCAGTTTTTATGCCTTGATTTTTATCAAATTTTTAAGGATATTATGCTTTAATGAAAAATATTTTTGTGTTTTTGGATGTAGGTGATGCAAAAATGTTCAAAAAGGAAAAAGGATGAAAAAGGAGCAAAATGGATCAAAAATGGAGCCAAAATGCAAAAAATTGCCAAAATAATGGGTCTGCCGCCAGAATCAGGCACCTAAGCGCCAGCTCGATACCAAATCTGTGACAGTTTTTGTAAATACTTTAGGCGGTTATTTTGACGGTTAGAGTGGTTATTGGATCATATTGAAGATTGGCAGTTATTCTTGGATTATAGGACATCTGATTCATTGTATTTAGATGCTTGGAAACGGTTTAAATCGCGAAGAGGTGCGATCCAAAGTGAAGAGGTGCGAAGAACTAGACGTGGAGTCCGGCGCCTAGGCGCCAGACACACTTTCTAGAAAATTCATTGAACTTGGACACATTTTAAAGAGATTCATTAGGTAACCCTTGAAGCCTATAAATAGGAGGCTATTTCTACAGAGAAAAACGCCCAAGAAAAGCCTAAGGAGAGCCCAAGAAGACCCCAAGAAGAGCCAATTAAGAAGCCTCCAATTAGAGAGATAATTTTAAGGGCCACAATTTCAGTTTACTTTCTTTCATAAATTGGTGAGTTTGTTTTATTTTGATTTTGTATTGAGAGTTTGAAAGAGTTAGTGCTTTTGAAGTCTATTTCTCTTTGGAGTTAGAAGGAATCAGAGGTTCAGTTGGAGAAACACTTGAGATAAGTATTTGTAATTTGATTCAATGTTTTATTTATATGTTTTGTTATTTAAATTCAATGTGTTCTGAGTAGTTACTTTACTTTCCCCTTTCAATTACAAAATGATAAACAAGATAATCTAAAATTCGTTGGAGAACTAAAAACTAAATATGTTTAAATATTGTGTGTTGACCTCATTTTTGATGAGGTCTTCTCTTCTCTCTTTAGTGTTTAGGATCTAGCCTTAGCCTTTTCCTTTGACTATCTTAGAGGACTAGAATTGGGACCCATCCCTTAGAAATTTGAACCACTTCTTGCCTCCCTGTAAACCCCACAAGCTTGATTGTAGACCCCTAATCACCTAGAGGGTTGAAATCAAATGTGAAGGTTTAAAGGATGAGTTCCTATAGGACTCTTTGGCCTTAGGACCACCACAGGTGGCTTGGTCCAGTGAGGGTTAACTTACACACTCACTACACTCACACTCCACACTCTCACACACACAATCCGGATCCTAAAACTACACCCATACCCAACTTGACTCCTTGACTCATGTAGGTAATTCATATGGATGGACCTTAACCCCTAAGCCCACTAGCTAAGAGGGTTAGGAACAACATAGTGAATGCCTCAAATGAGTCCTCTCATGGCTCATATAGGCTTAACATGGCTTAATGGCTCAACCAAAGTGCTTCCATTTCACTCATATTTGATCAATCTTCTTTTTTCCAAAATTTCAATTTTTGACCCCGGGGACCCTACACCCATCAAACCTACTGAAAGCCCTTAAAACTGCCCAAATCCTCCAAAATTTCCAAATCACCCAAAATTAACCTTGAACATTTCCTCACCAATCAAATTGATCATCCATAGCCAGAAATACCAAAATTTCCAAAAATACCCCCCAATACCCTCCAAATACCCAAAATGCCCCTCTTAGCCAAAAATCCAAAAATTCAGAAAATTCCCAAAAAATTCCAAAAAATCCCAATTATTCCAAATTTTATTTTGTCTAACTACACCATGGGCCAATTTTTTCTATTTACCCCACTTTTACCAAAACCCCCAATTTAGCCCATTCTTAACCCAAGTGAACCCAATGTCAAACCAAATCTACCCAATTGACCCCAATTTTGATCCAATTCAATTTTAAACTTCAATTTAATATTCAAAATATCAATCTAGACCAAATCTAAGTCCAATTTGATTGACATTTGAATCCAATTTCACTTTTGACCTTAAAGCCCAATTTGGACCCATGACCCAAACTTAGCCCAAACCAAACCAATTCAACTCCAATTGACCCCAAACCTTTTCTAAACCTTCCCTAACATCCCCACAAACAAAACACTAACATAATTTGCCCAAGATTTGGACCCAAACCCCACTCAAATTCAACCCAAAACCAAAAAGCCCAATTTTGACCTAAACCCAAACCTAACCCAAATAAGCCCAAGTCCCAAAACCAAAACCCAACCAAAGTTAAAACCTCTTTGAAACACTCCCATAAACATTTTCCAACATTAATTTTACATCAATTTCAACCTTAGCCCAACATTGGCCCAAATTAGTCCAATTTGACCTACATTGGCCCATTTACCAAATGAACCCAAATTCAACACAATTCAATTCCAAACCACCTCAAATTTGCTTCAAATCATTCAAGACACATCTTTAAACTAAATTCAACATTTATTTGGCATGGCCCTTTACAAAATTTTTTATCTAAAAGCCCATTGCTAAACATAAAGGCCCACTCCCTTAAACCTTCCTAAAAGCCCACCTTTACCAAAATTTAAAAGCCCAAAGTCCATTTCCAAGCCCACATGAAACCTTTTCTTCATCATTACTTTGATAATCCTATTTGACCAAAGTCTTAAACCATCATGAAATCAACCCATTTATAGCATCATGACAAATCCCATCAATGGAATCCAAAGTTTTCAAAATTCCAAATAACCCTTTTCCATGCAAGTGAGCCAACCTTTTCCCCAAGCCATGAGCAAGCCAAATGAATTCATGGAGCCATGCATAAGCCATATGCAAGCCATGGGGAGCCCTTTCCACCTCACCATGCCACTTATGGCAAGGAGAGGGGAGCCTTTCTTAAGCCTTCACTAAACCTTTTTTAACCCCATTCATGATACACTTTAACCAAAATTGGCCACCTCACCTTGGATGGGGACTTCACCACACATGTGAGGCTGACCCAAATGATCTCACATCAGCCCAAATCAAGCCTTGGTGAGTGAACCAAGCCAAAACCATGAATTGACCCAAATTGGACCAAAAATGCTCCTTACACTCATGCCATTTAAATCCTTGACTTTACACATGGCATAACCCAATTGATTGCACCAAGATCAAGCTCAATCATGTGAGTTTTTCTCAGCCAAAATAAAACCTTGATGAATGAACCAAGCCAACACTCATGGCCACCCAAGCTCCACCATAACCTTCCTTATTTAAACCCCACGTCCATGACCAAGTGGAGGAGATGCAAAGATTATCTTGGGTAAACTCTGCCAAATTGTTCCCAAAGATTCTCCAAGCACTCCTAAGCTCAATCCAATCACTTCCAATTGAGGCCTCACCTCTTGGACAAATGTATCAAATTTTTTCTCCTCCAACCGAGCATATTTTAATTTTCTATAATTATTCACATGTTTTAAGTATATCATCACCATATAGATGTGTGCTACTCGATTAGACGATCATTTTAAAAAAAAATTCATTCAATTTCGTTGAAAATCGAGGGAGATATCAAGGTTTGAAATTGGACGGTTTTGGGTGAATAGAACTAGGGGAGAGAAGCAGCAGCCGTCCGATCAGGCGTGTATCCAACAGACTGCGCTGATGGAGTTTGACGGTAGCTGCATCCATGAACAGAACTACGCCAGCAAATCAGGGAGCGACACGTGGCGATTGAGCGAAAAAGTGAAATATTTTATTTATTTTTGACCCTAAACTTCAAAAATGCATAACTTTGTGTAGAAAAATCATAAAAATAAAATAAAAATACCCACTTGCTCACTGAATAGAGGAGAATAATGTGGAAAAGAAATCAAGTAATTTCATTAAGAATTTTATTTTTAATGATTTATTTACTCTCTGCACTATTTCAATTCTTCATGCATATAGGAAATTCACCATGGCATGAGACCATAGGGCTTTTGAAGCCTCTGAACTTGGGAACATTCCCTGAATTTTCCAAGGTCAGAGCCCATCCCTATGAGAAGTTATTGATTTTTCAATTGCATGTTACTATTTGAGTATTTTAATTCCAATAATTAGCATGTTGAGAAATAAATTCTAGGAAAATTTGGTGATGTTTCTTATGACTAGTGGAACCTAGGAAAAATAAGTTTTGAGTTAATTCACTTTGAATAACTCTAATTGGCCTAAATACCCAAAATTGAACTTTAATTAATTAGGGTTAACCATTCATCAAATTAACTTAAAAAGAATTCTTCACTGTCCTCTAGGGATAGGAGAACACCACATAAACATTTGAAACCAATTGGACTTGGTTAACCCCACCAAATGGGTTGATTAAGCCTCTTAAGCAAAAATGGGTAAAATTAAACTTTAAAAATTCATAACTCACAAAATACTTTTCAAAAATTCACAAAAATGGTTTTGGAGCCTCTCTAATATTAGAGGAACTTAGGAAAATTAAAATTGTAGTTTTCTAAAAAATTTGATTTTTATCATTATTTTAATATTTTTAATAATTAAAAAATAATAAAAACTATAAAAATATTAAAAATCACCAAAATGTCACATTTTGAATTCTAATCACTTAGGAACAAACCAAATATTTTTTTTATGCCCCTAGGATAAGATATTGAATTTTAAAGGCTTAATGTAATTTTTAATATTAAAAATGTATTTTCCAACCTTTTCACTAAAATAATTCTAATAAAACAAAGCAAAATAAAAAAATTATGAAAATTGGTTCTCTAGTTTCTCTGATATCAGAGATATTTTTGAAAAATATAAAATTCAATTTTCAACCTTTATTTTATTTTTAAATTAATTAATACTCCAAAACTCAAAATAATTCTAATAAATAAAAATTAATTCAAAAAATCACTAAAATTGGTCCAAATGGTCCTCTGGTCATTAGAAACATCCCATAATTTTCTTAAGGACAGAAACATTTCCTTGGTCATGTTATTGAATTTTCATTGAAAACCCCTATTTTCTACAAAAAATAATTATATAAATAAAGTAAATACAGAAAAATCACATTTTCTCCTCTAATGTCTTAATTGACATGTGAGTAAAACCACATAAAAATTTTAAATTCATTTAAGCTCAATTTAGTGAGTTATGGAATTATTAAGCTTGAAGGGCAAAATGGTAATTAAAATTTTAACCCTTAATTAAAACTTTAGGCTTAATAAAATGAAAGAGTAAAATATTTGATCCTAATCTGATTTGGATGATTGAAATTTAAATAATTAAGGGTAGAAACCCATCAATCATTTTTAAGAATAAACCTTAATCAATTAATTAATTAAATTTGGAAGATTAATAAAAATTGAAATTATTAAAATAGGGATATTATTTAGAAGACATTTATTCTTTAATTTAAGAGTCCCTAAATTAATCACCTCAATAATATTTAATTCCCAATTAATATGATAATCCAAACTCAAGATTTAAAATACTAAAAGATTTAATCATTAAATTAAATTAAAATTAAAACATTTAAATTAAATCCTTCCAAAATTTCAATTAAGTTAATACTTTAACAATTAAATTAAATCATCTTTAAAACATAAAAAATAAAATATTAAATTAAAATTAAAATTAAATTAAAATTAAAATTAAATTAAATTAAATTAAATTAAAACATATTGAATTAAATTAAATTAAATAAAAAATAATAATAAAATCAAATTAAAATAAAGTCTAAATTAAATTAAAATTAAAAAAATACAATTAAATTAAAATTAAAACTAAACCAAATTAAATTAAATTAAATTAAATTAAATTAAATTAAATTAAATATAACATCACCTAAGACATAAAGAATTCAAAATAGATCTGAAACAACTTGAACACTATTCCAAACTTAAATCCATTAATTAAAATTAAATTAAATCATAAAAACATCAATTCGCCCTTAAAAGCTCTTGTTATCATAACTCCTAAATGGAGTATTAGGTGAAGTGTCACTTCATTCATAGGATATTCAAACATCCTAGTTCACTGAGCAAAATAACAAAACTTAATTAAACCTCGGATGATTACTTCACCTGATTAATTAAATCCATTTGGACTTAGAACAATTCTAGCAATATTAAAAAGATGTTTAAGACTCGTCTTAAACACTTCCTCAATATGATAGGATGTTTATAAGAACAATTGAACTTAATTTTTCTTTGATGAAGAAAATCATCCTTAAACCAAAATACAAGAACCTAGACGTCATAGGAGATGACTAGCTATAAGATTAGGACTTTGATAGACAACCAAAACCTTTTTCCCTTAGCTTTACCTAGGTACTTGATGAAACATTTAAATGCCTTAACATGTGTTTTAAGTGCAGCTTGGGATGACGGGAAGACCCTCCAGATACGCTTTTATTTTATTGCAATTTACATTATTGCAAATGCACTTTACTTTTCTTGCATGATAAACAACTGTTGCATGAAAACCAAAACCTTTAGGGTAGTCCCTAAAACTGAAACCAAAACTAAATTAAAAGTCATTACAAAATAAAAATCACTACCACAACATTTCAAAATATAAAACAACTCAAAATTTAATCACAAACAGAACACAAAACTACAATTGCAACTAAATTAAAATGTCTCGTTGAATGATCGGGAATACCTCGGATGATGTAACCCACGTGTTGCTAACGGGCTTTCCCACGGTCTAAATGAAAGTGTGGAACTCATTTAGTTGAGTTTAGCAAATTCATCTGGACTAGGTGAATTCGATGAAAATAACGGTGCCGGGATGACGAAACCGTGGGATCTTAATCGATTTTGTTATAATCAACTTAAAGATTTGTTTTAATTAAAATATTAAAAAACACTTGGATTTTAAGATTTTCTCTAAACCAAAACACTTCTCTCATCTCCTGATTTATGACTTTTAAAACTAAACCTCTGCAACAACGAGGAGCTTGGAGCACGGTGGGCAGCACGACCATCTTCGTTAGTAAAACAACTCTGCATCAGTTAAACATTCCTAGAATTAAACAACCAAACCGTAGGATTTCGAGGTAGTTTGCCTAGTGCACCATAAATCCTCAACCCTTTTGTTAGGCATTTGCATAATCATGTTATGTAAATTAAGCCCTCACCAGTCTTAGGATTCTGAGGTAGTCGTTCGGTACGACATAAACCCTCACATCTTCGAGGCTATTTGTATGATTATGTCAATACGAACATAAGTCCTAATTAACTAAAATTGGCAAGACTGAAATATCAGATAATATTAGGATTTTCTCAAATCTAACCAAACAATAGGATAGTTTGGGAAGTTTCCAAGATTCTTCTTGGATCCTCAGCTTCTCCTACTTCTTTTCCTTTGGATTCACAAAAATAAAATTGTTCCAAATTTTAAGTCATTCCCTTTTGAATTTCCAAAAATCCAATCATTTGAAAACCTTAAACTTTGAAATTCTTGAGAGCAAAAACCACTGATCATTAACGAGAGTTTTCTTAAATGATTCACTTCATTTAAGATGTAATTAACTATAGGGGCTTGCCCTTATAGGGAACTTTAAGAACCTAGGTAATATAAACCCTGCTTAATTCATTTATATTAAGCAGAGGAACTTGTCGGCTTATAAAATTGGTTCGCAGACCAAACGGATGTCACAAATCTTCTAGTTTATTTAACCGAGCCCCATCGTCAAGCAGTGTTGCTACTCTCCGGGATAGATACACAGCTTGTGATGTGGCGCTCATTTATATAAACTATTTGGGATGTGAGATCAGTTTGATTTCATATCTTAAAATTTTAAAATTTAAAATTCTTTTCAAAATCAAATGCTACTTTCTAAATTATATATATATATATATATTTAAATTAAATTTAAAATCTAAAATTCGCCGACAATTTCTATAGGAGACCCCTTTTCAAAATACAACACACTAACCTAAAAATATGCCGACAACTTCTGGCGACTCCGCTGGGGACTAGTTCCTCTCTCCATTTTGATCAGATGGTTTTGCTTTCATAAATCGGTAGTAAGCTCATGCCCCTAGTGGACCAAACTACCATTCTTCCGTTGGAATACCCCGTTCATTTCTGTCTTGAACGAGTATAGCCAACTCCTCTCGGATTTAGGAGCCACTGTTTAGACACCCCTAAACAGAGAGGTTCCGAGATCCTTTTACCTCTTTTCTGAGGTGGGGTGGACCCCCAATAGGTGTTAGTTTAGGATCGGTCCTTCAAGTCGAGAAGCCTTGCATAAGACTTTCTCTTCCTTTCCAATTCTGAATCGGATTCCTTACCTTCTCTACACCTTTGAAAATTCCGTTCCTAATAAACAAACCCTCTAATGAATGACTCTTTTAACAAATAACTCCTTTTTATAAATACATGAACAAAAATGTGTTCGGACTCTTTTCGATTCCTTTCTTTTCATCCTGATGAGAAGAAGCATAACTTGGGATCGACAATCAAAATCTACCTTGCGAAGATGTCCGCCTCAAAGCCGATTTTCTCCTTCACCAATGGACTGGACTTCGCTGTTTACAAGGATGAGCTGTCCGACAATGGGATCATCCGTTTCGGGCAAGGATTCGAGAACACAAACGTCAAGATCACTGACGTTACCCTTTTCACACTTACAGACAAAGTATCTGAAACTGAAAGACCTTTGATCGAATTCAACCTCAAGTCAACTCAAGAGTTCCCTCCCCTGCAAAGGGTTCCAACTGAGAGGAATACTACTGTCCATAGGAGGACTGTTATCTCTACCCCCACCGGTCTAGTCGTCTCTGCACCTATCCCGGCTTCCGCCAAACTGAAGGGGAAGGAAATTCAGATTTGTAACGAGCATGTTACCGTGGAGGGTACGGATTTCCGTGCAAGACCTTCTGTTTTTGAAATTGGGTCCAGCTCAAGGGTTCCACCCCTAACACAAACTCAGAAAAGAAACAGAGGCAGGAAGATTGCCAGAAAGGCCAGAGCTGCTGAAGTCGCTTTCTTAGAAGAAATCTCTGAGAACACACCACCACCTGAGTACATACCGTTGCCTGAGTATACACCGCTTTTGGAATAAAGTAGATTCCATCCCCTTTCCGCCGCAGCTGACGAGGAAAATGTCCGCAAGATTGCTTCTACATTACCTCGACCCGCATACTATAGCGACAGCCAAAAGAAAAAGGCTAGGGTTACACCATTTGCCCGACTACAGACTGTGATAGAGAAGTTAGCAAAGAAAGAGAAATGTCCTGTATCAGAGATTTTAAGAAGAATAGGGCGGGTGCCAGCCAAGTCCCGTCTTGGGCCGCGAGTAGAACCCGTTATCGCCACGTGAAAAGCCGAATAAGAAGATGAAGGCTAGTCCACTCGTTGTTGTTTAAGGTTTACGGATCGTGGAGGATACCACCTTCCAGAGCATACGTACCGACGGACCATCCGGTCCTAGGCCTTTTGCTGCTAGAAGGATGGTATGGCGTCCTACTATGCGGCCAATTAAGACCAAAACAACGACCGGAAAGGAAAGTCTCGTCGGGAGACTCGAGTCCGAAGAGAGCGCCATCGCAATGAAGGGGACTCCCAAGAAGGAAACCCAACGACCATCGCATGATAACTGCGAAACCGCATGAAAAAGACCATTGGAAGACGCTATGGAAAAGCTAAGAACCGACATTCAACGATTAGCAAGAGAAAGAGAAGAAAAGTTTGGAGATGAAGTTGACTCGTCGGAGTTCATGGATGACGAATATGTGGAAATCAACATGGTTGAAACATGAGCAACGTCAGCTTCGCAAGGTGCCCCGGCAGCTGCAGAGAGAGATGAACCGGAAGCGTTAAAAGCACAAATTCGAGAAAAAGATGATACAATCTCTCAAATGGCAAAAAGGATGGAAGAGATGGCTGCAGCCTCTAGCCACTCTTCGCAGTCGGGCTCAACCCCCAAGAGAAACACCTCCAGAAGTTAATCATATTATAGACGGAGGAAAAGAGATTACATCCGTTAACGGAGACGATCAGCCGAAGAAAGATTCTACTCAGAATATGATTCTAGAGAAGGACATCAAGAACATGGTGGAACAGCGGGTGCGAGAAGCCTTAGCACAGTCTAAGAGCGGAGCAACTATTCAGATGGGTAGACCTTACCCCGAAGAATTTGATGCAGTACAATACCCAAATAGCTTCGTACCACCTCTGTTCAAGACTTTCGATGGTACAGGAAACCCTCGACAACATGTTGCACATTTTCGTGCTAGTTGTTGCAACGCCGGTGGGAGTGACGTCTTACTCTTCCGACAATTCGTCAGCAGCCTGTCAGGGATCGCCTTCGATTAGTATGCAGAGTTACTGAACGGTTCGGTAAAGACATTTTCAGAATTAGAAAACCTTTTCGTGAAACTGTTTACCGGAGCTCAGCACCATATCACCATCGGTGACTTAGTGGTGGAGAAACGAAGCCGAACGAAACTTTAGTGGACTACATACTTCGATGAAGAAATCTAAGCATGAAGTGTGAGCCACAGCTACAGGACCAGCATGCAGTCGGTATCTTGCTTAAAAGCATTCACGGCCCGATAGCACTTCTCCTTAAGGGATTTACAATTAAGACTTTCGAGAAGTTGTTAAGCAAGGCCGGAAGCTTGCAAGAGGAAGCGAAGCAACTAAGTTTCGTCGACAAAACGGACAAACACAAGCTCGTGAGGACATTTGAAAAGAAATCGGGGATCGTCGCGGCGGTCGATAAGGGCAAGCGACCAATGCAAATACGATCGGAACGGCAGCAGCCCGGCTATCAACAACCTCGACAGAACTACCAACAACCTCAGCCCGGTTATCGATCAACTCAACAATATGAGTAACCGCCTCGCCCACAGCGCACGTTAAAGGAGCTTATAAACAGAGAGTATCCATTCAAGAATGAGGCAGTACCAAAGATGTTCCGCAGTTTGATGAAGACTTCTGATTTTCGACTCCCAGAACCCAAGTAGCCAGAAGAAGTCAACAAGAAAGACCATCCCAACTACTGCCCTTACCACCAGATGCTTGGACATAAGATATAGGATTGCATCACCTTCAAAATTTGGCTTGACAACAATCTCCGAAAGGGGAACATAACGATCCCAAAGGAATACATGAAAGAACCCCAGAAAGGAGGTTTTGTCAATGTTATTTCAACGGATCCCATTGTTCTTATAGACCCTTACACGACCGATGATGGATGGAGTACCGCATGGACGAAGTCATCGAAGAAAATTTTGGATCGCATCCAAACCGCTTCGGCGCATGCTTCAACTCATAGTTTGAAACCTGTCAAGCCGGCGCTGTCGCTTGCAATTGAAGAACCGCCCCAGGAAGAAAGATCATAGAAAAAAAGGAGATCGTAGAAGAAGAAAGGACCGAGGCTCCTAAGGCTAGACTAGGGGCTGCTTATCCTAGGATGGTTGTTTCCGATTCGGGGGAAAAATTCCTCGAACCTCTAACTCTGTATGATTATTTGCTCGCTCCGGCGGGATCTTATAATGATAAGAGTTATGGCGTTGGCTACGTTTTGATCATTTCTAACGATTACGTAACTAACAACAACCAATCTAATCCGGATCTCGATTCCGATACCAATAACAATTCTCAAATCATACACAACCTCGACAATCACGATGACAAAGAAGACATTCACCAAGAAGGCTATGAAAGTTCAACAAGCAATGAATCTATTTGTGAATTCCAAGGAACTCTAATCACAATAGAGTTAGAGCTTTTAGATTCTGAAGAGACTCCAGAAGAACCTGTCATGCCAATTCAAAAGGAGACACCAGTAAACTCAGTACCAGACTCAGAAGAAATCACAGAAGTCAACTTAAGGAGCGGAAAGGTTCTACCTCCGAGAATGGGTCCAAAAGACAAAGGAAAGCAGGTGGTTGTTCAGGAAGAATCAACCCCAGCAGAAGAATTGCCCATTCGGGAAGAAGCTGAAACACATAGTAACAAAGTGGACTATAACGTGCTAGCCCATCTTAGGAAACTACCGACCAAGCCGAGCATCTACGACACTCTCATCTTATCAAAAGAGATGAGGGAAGCTCGATCAAGGCTTTACTTGATCCGGAGATTTGTTTAGCTCGGATGGCCGGAGATTCCTTAGACGAGGTTTGCTCGTTAAAGGAACAACGAGGTGTTACCTTCACGGACGGTGATCTACTAATTGGGACGGCTCGATCACAACCGACCGTTGTACATTTCGGTCACAATCGGAAAGTTTACGCTCTCCAGAGTATTGGTGGATCCAGGAGCATCAATCAACATAATGAACCTTCGGACGCTAGCATACTTGGAAATTGATGCTCGCGAGCTTGAAGCGGACAAGATGTTACTAAGAGGATTCAACCATAAAGGAGAAAGAGCCCTTGGATCAATAACACTGTTGATGAAGACCGGTGACTTAGCAAAGACAACCGCAAAATTTCACATAATTGACTATGAGACATCGTTCAACGCTCTACTGGGCCGACCGTGGATCCATGAAAACCGGATGGTACCATCGTCTCTGCATCAGTGCATAAAATACTACGAAGGAGGAGAACAGTGCATTAAAGGTTATTTGCAACCTTTCTCCGTACATGAGATTGGAATCCATGAAGATGCAGCTTATTACGCACCTCCGAAGAAAACCATCTTCTCCAGAAACACCGTGCTAAATGAAGCAAAAGAAATTCGAGACGATGAAGAACCTGAAGTTCTAGTCCAACAGTCACTCTCCACTCCCTTACGGCGAGATGGTGAAGTTTTCTCCAGAACTCGCATCCGAGGTCGAGGCCGGGGACGAGGTCGTGGAAGAGACACTGAGACAGTTGGACAAAAAAATCTGATGATCAACGTTGATTGGGAGAACAGCTCTGAGGAAGAAGAGGAAGTCAAGAAAGAAGCAGCTACAATAAATTGGAAGAAACCACAATTCAAGATTTCTCTCGAAGATGAGAAGAACGAAGAATACAAATCGATGTACGAGAAGATTAATCACTATGTACACACTATGACCACGACCCCGATCCGATCTAATAAGATCGAGGGTATGGTGGTCAAAGAAGTACATAGCAGCGGTGCAAAGCCAATCAAATTTTACCGTGGCGCTTCTTCTTCCAATACTGAAAAACAATGTACAATTTGAAGATGTCACTTCTTCCGAATTAATGGAATTACCTTTTGAGTGGTACTCTCCCTGTGTTCAAAATTTAATTCAGCGTGGTGTCTTACCTCGACAATGGACAAAAGGCCGATCACAACACATCGAAAGATTATGGAATAATGCCGGTCGGCCTCCCAATTCAAAAAATGGTCTCGGATTTGGCACAGTAGGTTCCGTTGATGATACGGAATTTTGTTTGGTTGTCACTTGCGAACCTAATGAAGACTGCTTGGAAACTACAGAAGAACCTGAAGATCTGCAAATTGGAGATGCTCCACCAGAGTTCGAAGAAGAAATCAAATCTACAATAGATGAGTTAATGGAAGTTAACTTAGGTACTAGTGAAAAGCCTAGACCAACCTTTGTTAGCTCCTTACTCAATAAAGAAGATTCCGAGGAAATGATCAAGCTATTAATGGAATTCAAGGACTGTTTTGCTTAGAGTTACGACGAAATGCCGGGATTAGCTCCATAAGTCGCAGTTCACAGGCTAGGAGTGGATCCTACTTCCGTTCCAGTCAGATAAGCTTCCAAAAGAATGCGTTTGGAAATTGAACAACAAGTAATAGCCAAAGTTAAAAAGCTAATCGACGCTAAATTTGTCCGTAAAGAACAATACCCTACTTAGCTAGCCAATGTGGTACCAGTCAAGAAGAAGAATGGTCAGATCAGAATCTGCGTGGATTTCAGAGACTTGAACAAAGCATGTCCGAAGGATGAATTTCCACTACCAATTCCAGAGTTAATGATCGACATCGCTTCGACACAAGAAATATTCTCTTTCATGGATGGATCTTCAGGATACAACCAGATAAAGATGGCACCAGAAGACGAAAAGCTCACGGCATTCAGAACACTAATCACAGTGTATTGCTACACAGTAATGCCATTCAGACTAAAGAACGCAGGAGCAACATACCGAAGAGCAATGATAAAGATTTTTGATGATCTCATTCACAACTAAGTCGAATGCTACATGGATGATGTGGTCATCAAAAGCAAACTGAAGGAAGATCACCTGTATGATTTGAGAATTGTCTTCAAGCGACTAAGACAATACAACCTTAAGATGAATCCCTTAAAATGCGCCTTCGGCGTTACCTCCGGGAAATTCTTAGGATTTGTTGTCCGACATCGCGGAATTGAAATTGATCCGGAAAAGATTTAAAGCTATCTTAGAAATGCCGCCTCCCAAAACCTTAAAACAGCTACGATCTTTTCAAGGGAAGCTGGCATATCTTCGACGCTTTATTCCGAACTAGTCAGGTAGGTGTCAGCCCTTCTCGGCATTAGTTAAAAAGGACGCCAAATTTTTTTGGGAAGAGAAATGCCAACGGGCCTTCGAGGACATTAAACAATACTTAATGACACCTCCTGTCTTAGCAGTCCCAGTCTCAGGTAGACCGTTGATACTTTATACCACGGCTCTAGACGACTCCCTTGGAGCCCTGCTAGCCGAGGACAATGATGAGGGAAAAGAAAATGCTCTCTACTACTTAAGCCGTCGTTTGATTCCTATGGAAGTAAAGTATCCTCCAATTGAGAAGCATTGTTTGGCCTTGATCTTCGCCGCACAGAAACTCAGGCATTACATGCTCTCTCATAAGGTCAACCTTATCTCGAAAGTTAATCCGTTGCAATATTTGATGACCCGTCCAACACTTTCTGGCAGACTTGCCAGGTGGTCGATGATACTATCACAATTCGACATAAATTTCGTTCCTCTTCATGCCGTAAAGGGACAAGTGCTAGATGACTTCCTTGCAGCACACCCTTCTACCGGCGAGTTCGCCTCTCGACGATGATTCGCCCGACGAACGAGATAATGAGCCTAGAAGACACTGATGATCGACGTTGGGAACTATACTTCGACGGAGCGTCCTCAGCACAGAAAGACAAAGAATTGCAAATGATAGTGCCCGGTAAGGCAGGAATCGTACTAATCTTTATAACACCGGAGCGGGGGATGTTAAGATACTCCTACCACTTAACAGAGCCGTGCACAAACAACGAGGCAGAATACGAAGCCCTCATAACAGGACTAGAACTGACCATTCAAATGGGAATAACAGATATCAATATCTACGGAGACTCTCAGTTGATCATTCAACAGATCGCCGGACAATACAGAATTTTAAAGCCAAGACTCGAGCAATACTTTCAATATGCCATGAAACTGTTGGAACAAATTTCGAATGTAACAATCTATAAGATCCCCAGAAGAGAAAATGCTCTCGCAGATGCGCTAGCTCGCCTTGAAAAAGAATTTGCCTGCTCACAAGATGAGTCGATTGAAGTGTTAGTTCAAGGACGACAGGTCCTATCACAGCTCGACATGGATATGATACAGAAATCAGAAAAAGCAGAGGAATCAGTTGCAGCAGTGACGGAAAACATAGAAGATTGGCGTCAACCGCGAATAGACTATCTGCAAATAGGGAAATTGCCAGACGATAAGTCATTAGCGCATCAAATCAATAAAAGAGCTCTGTCTTACGCATTAATAAATAATACATTATACATAAGGTCTTTTGATCAAATGTGGTTAAGATGCCTGAACGGGTCCGAGGCTCGTGAAATTGTCAAAGAAGTACATTCAGGACTTTGTGGTGCTAATCAGTCGGGTCCGAAAATGAAAATGAAAATTAAAAGACTAGGGTATTACTGGCCCTCAATGATGATCGATTGTATGAAGATTTCCAAAAGTTGTCACCAGTGCCAAGTGCACGGAGTGGTTCTACACCAACCTCCAAACGTGCTACATCCGACAATTGCGTCGTGGCCATTTGAGTGTTGGGGCACAGATATAGTGGGTCCGATAGAACCACCTTCTTCAAGAGGACATCGCTTCATCCTTGCGAGCTACGTACTACTTTTCTAAATGGGTAGAAGCGATCCCACTCGGAGAAGTAAAGGCACACCACGTGCTACGGTTTTCAAAAATCAAGTTGTTTACCGTTTCGGAGTACCGCGCAGAATCATTTCAGGTAATGGGTCCGC
Organism: Papilionanthe hookeriana x Papilionanthe teres; assembly: GCA_022702705.1. Taxonomy (NCBI): domain Eukaryota; kingdom Viridiplantae; phylum Streptophyta; class Magnoliopsida; order Asparagales; family Orchidaceae; genus Papilionanthe; species Papilionanthe hookeriana x Papilionanthe teres. Next base: position 61,759,531 of record CM040432.1, on the reverse strand, counting down.
ATTCAGAAGCACAAAGATCAACAATTTTGTTAGAAGACATGGAATCGATTGGCGATACTCAACAATCTACTACCCAAGAGCAAACGGCTTGGCCGAGGCTTTTAATAAAACCCCGTTCAAATTTTAAAGAAAACTTTGGATGACAACAAAAGAAATTGGCACGAGAAGTTGTTAGAAGCCTTATGGGCCTACAGGACGACTTTCAGGACTCCTACTCAGTCTACACCTTACACTTTAGTGTACGGGTCCGAGGCCATTTTACCTTTAGAGGTCCAGCTTCCATCACTCAGGATTGCAGTTGCGAATAAAATTACTACAGAAGAAAATGCCAAATTACGACTGGAAGAACTGGAAAACTTAGAAGAAAAAAGACTTACAGCACAACAAAATTTGGAACCGTACCAAGCTAAGATGATCCGAGCCCATGATAAACTGGTCCGCCTGAGAACTTTCAAAGTTGGTGACTTAGTTCTTGTTCTCAGAAGACCTATTCTTGCACATCGCAAGATAGGAGGCAAATTTGAACCGACTTTGGAGGGGCCGTTTGTGGTCGAAGCAGTCTACTCAGGAGGCTCCTACCAACTTGTGAATTGCCAAGGAGAACGACAAATTCTTCCAATTAATGGACGATATTTGAAGAAGTATTACGCAACCTGATGTTTCGAAGGATGGCCTCTAAAATAGAGTCTTATCCCTAGAAATATGGGTGAAGCAATCACTTTGTGACTGGGTCCGAACCCAAAAACATAAAAAATGGATAAAACAAAATATGTACTAAAAATAAAATATGTGAAAATCATAATAATAAAGTTTTACCCTTCCTTTCAAATCAAATCTTTTCCTGATCATTCTTTATCTTTTCCTTAAAAATTAAAATTGGAATAAGTGAATAAGAATCTTCAGTGATAAATACTTTCTTAATGTTCTTGTTCTTAGTACAGCCCCTGATCCTTTCCTTGTTTTCTTCGCAAGGAAATGTCGAACGGGTGGTTGGTCCTAAACTTTAAAAATGGCGTGAGTCTCGCACTCGATGAAAAGAGGGTAAAGGATGGATCAGTGATAGAAATTGATTCTGACTTCACACCAGCCAGCCTACAGTATGAAGAAAATGACTGGGTCCTAGTGGGCCGAGAGGAACTTCATAGCCAGACAGTAATGAAGATGGGTGGCCCAAGCCACCAATCCCGCAACAAGAAAAGAAAGACAAACACCGAGGAAAGCAAGAAAATCAAGTCAGTAGTTGCCATGACAGAGGGCAGGCTCGTCAGCGCCGCGCCGGCAGAAATTCAAGAAGTGAGGAGAGCTACGCTGACTGCTACTCAAAGAAGAAATAAGAATCGTCGTATCCGCAAGATGTTGACTAAACTTGCAGCAGATCAACACGAGGAAACAGCCACCTTCGCGGACACACACATTTCAAAGATACCGGTTCGGCGGGAACCGGAAAAAGAAAATCAACGCCGAGAGAATCGAACGGATCGAAGAAGTGCCAAGAAGGACAGAGATAGAATCAGTGCCTCGACGCCGGGCAGAGATACCATATCTGAAGAACATTGTTGCTGAAGCAACCCCGGAGGATGTCCCGACAGAGACAATCCCCGAGGAGCCAAGGTATGCAGGAGAACATGACGGGATTGAGCCATACATCCCGCACTACGTTACTAGTCCTCGTCACTTGCAGATCATCCCAGAATATGAACTAGAAAGAATGCAAAATGTTGAGAAGAAGACTTTTGAATATTTTGAAAGGATTAGTGGCAGAAGAATCAACATTTTGGAAGGCCTCGAGTTACACACAGATGTATTCTCAGAGTACGAGCAACAGCAGATTGTGGATTGCATTCTAGAACTTCAGAAGATGGGTTGAGCAGGCTGTCTGAGAGAAAATACTTATTCGGAACCCTGTAAATGGATGCTAGGAAAAGGAAGAGTCACAATACAATGCGGATGTTGCTATAACTTCGCAGAAGACAGAAAAGGAAATCCACCAGGGATACTCCGTCACGGTGAGGTGGATCCAATGCCGAGAATAATTAAAAGAATGGTGAAAAGAATGATAACGTGGAGGGTACTGCTAGCAGACTGCATACCTAACAGTTGCATCATCAACATTTATCAGAAGGGCGACTGCATACCTCCACACATAGACCACCATGACTTCGTCAGACCTTTCTGCACAGTTTCGTTCGTCAACCAATGCAATATCATGTTCGGATCTGACCTCCGGATAGCAGGCCCGGGTAAGTTCCGAGGGCCGGTGGAGATACCACTTCCGGTAGGTTCCGTCATGATATTACAAGGAAATGGAGCAGATGTCGCAAAGCATTGCATACCGGGAGTACCAGTGGAGCGGATCTCCGTCACTTTTAGAAGGATGGACGACAGAAAGGCACCATACCACTTCCATCCAGATCCAGAATTGGAGTATCTCCAGCTCTACGAGCTGTGAGTTGCACGGGAAATGGCACACCTCCAATGCACATCCATGAGGCATTCCTGCCAAGGATGGCTTGGAAGGTGATGTTATTGACTGTGTATCTCATTATTCAGACATGGATTTGACAGACACTTTTTGGATGGATCAACAAGAATCATACATAGTCTGTTTTGAGTCATGGATTGTATGAGTGATATTTCAGATCGAGTTATATGATGTATCTTCAACAATATTGGAATGAAAGTGACCATGTCACATTTTGCCTTCACCTCTTTTTGTGCAAATTGACTGGGAAACGCCATTAAAGTTAAATGAACTTCGAACAAAGAACAGAAAAGAAAAAGAAAATAAATAAGAACTTTCTTCCATAAAAATCCAAACATTAAAAAGAATTTCAAATCTACATGAACACCAAATAAACAAAAAAAAAATGGGTAGTTAAAGAACAAACAAAACAAACCGAAAGCTCAAATTGAATTCCAGTTTACGTCCATCTTTTCAAATCCTCCAATCCTTCTTCAAATCAAGATCTATTCCGGACTTCCTCTGAAACCCTCTCTCGGGATGATTTCAGAATAACGAAGAATTTTCAATTTGAATCGGATGGCATGGGTTTGTACCCTTCGCCAAGTAATCAGACTTTGATTGATTCCCATAGGATATGGAACACTTTCATATCTCATTTCGATCTCCCGCTAAATCCAAATCTCAGTAAAATTCTTCATAGTCACAGTATAAATCAAATATCGACAAAATTTTTCACAACCACTGCATAAACTAAATCTCAGCAATCGGGATAGGCCTCCGCCCTACTCCCATTTCAGCAATCGGGATAGGCTTCCGCCCTACTCCCATCTCAGCAGTCGAGATAGGCCTCCGCCCTACTCCCATCTCAGCAATCGGGATAGGCTTCCGCCATACTCCCATCTCGGCGATCGGGATAGGCCTCCGCCCTACTCCCGTCTCGGCGATCGGGATAGGCCTCCGCCCTACTCCCATCTCGGCAATCGGGATAGGCTTCCGCCCTACTCCCATCTCGGCAATCGGGATAGGCCACCGCCCTACTCCCATCTCAGGCAATCGGGATAGGCCTCCGCCCTACTCCCATCTCGCATGTCCGGGATAGGCCTCCGCCCTACTCCCATCTCGAGCAATCTCGGCATTCGGGATAGGCCTTCGCCCTACTCCCATCTCAGCAATTCTCAGCACTCGGGATAGGCACAGTCCTACTCCTTTCTCAGCAGTCTCAAAATTTGATCCTCCCAGCAAGAAATTGAAATTAAAGCACTCTGCATTCCGGATAGGTTTTGTACTATTCTTCCTCAGCATTTAGAATAGGTTCAGTCCTGCTTCCTTCTCAGTATACAAATGCATTCGTGTGGGCCTCAGCCCTACTCTTTTCTCCGCATAAAATTAAAATTAAAACTCGAATCGAAATTCAAACTCATAATTAAAACTTAAAATAAAAAAAATGAAACGAATCTAAGATCCAATAACTTGAAATCTTGTGATCTTAAGTTCACCTCCTTTTCCCCAGCGAGAGTTCTGGAATCTTCAGTCTTGGAGATTTACCTGATACTCCCCAGCGAAAATTCTTCTACTTCGTCCTAAGTTTGTCACTTGGACATCTGTGTTGGTTTTGTTGATCTCTTCGGTCAACACCAATACACGCGGTGTGCTTGGTTAGCACACTATTGGGGGTCCATTTGTTGACCTCATTTTTGATGAGGTCTTCTCATCTCTCTTTAGTGTTTAGGATCTAGCCTTAGCCTTTTCCTTTGACTATCTTAGAGGACTAGAATTAGGACCCATCCCTTAGAAATTTGAACCACTTCTTGCTTCCCTGCAAACCCCACAAGCTTGATTGTAGACCCCTAATCACCTAGAGGGTTGAAATCAAATGTAAAGGTTTAAAGGATGAGTTCCCTATAGGACTCTTTGGCCTTAGGACCATCCTGGGTGGCTTGGTCTGGTGAGGGTTAACTTACACACTCACTACACTCACACTCCACACTCTCACACACACAATCCAGGTCCTAAAACCACACCCATACCCAACTTGACTCCTTGACTCATGTAGGTAATTCATATGGATAGACCTTAACCCCTAAGCCCCTGGCTAAGAGGGTTAGGAACAACATAGTGAATGCCTCAAATGAGTCCTCTCATGGCTCATATAGGCTTGACATGGCTTCATGGCTCAACCAAAGTAATTTCATTTCACTCATATTTGATCAATCTTCTTTTTTGCAAAATTTCAATTTTTGACCCCGGGGACCCTACACCCATCAAACCTACTAAAAGCCCTTAAAACTGCCCAAATCCTCCAAAATTTCCAAATAACCCAAAATTCCCCAAAAATAACCTTGAACATTTTCTCACCAATCAAATTGATCATCCATAGCCAGAAATACCAAAAATTCCAAAAATACCCCCCAATACCCTCCAAATACCCAAAATGCCCCTCTTAGCCAAAAATCCAAAAATTCAGAAAATTCCTAGAAAATTCTAGAAAATCCCAAATATTCCCAATTTCATTTTGTCCAACTACACCATGGGCCAATTTTGTCAATTTGCCCCACGTTTACCAAAACCCCCAATTTAGCCCATTCTTAACCCGTGAACCCAATGTCAAACCAAATCTATCCAATTGACCCCAATTTTGGTCCAATTCAATTTTAAACTTCAATTTAATATTCACAATATCAATCTAGACCAAATCCAAGTCCAATTTTATTGACATTTGAATCCAATTTCACTTTTGACCTTAAAGCTCAATTTGGACCTATGACCCAAACTTAGCCCAAACCAAACCAATTCAACTCCAATTGACCCCAAACCTTTTCTAAACCTTCCCTAACATCCCCAAAAACAAAACACTAACATAATTTGCCCAAGATTTGGACCCAAACCCCACTCAAATTCAACCCAAAACCAAAAAGCCCAATTTTGACCTAAACCCAAACCTAATCCAAATAAGCCCAAGTCCCAAAACTAAAACCCAACCAAAGTTAAAACCTCTTTGAAACACTCCCATAAACATTTCCCAACCTTAATTTTACATCAATTTCAACCTTAGCCCAACATTGGCCCAAATTAGCCCAATTTGACCTACATTGGCCCATTTACCAAATGAACCTAAATTCAACCCAATTCAATTCCAAACCACCTGAAAATTGCTTCAAATCATTCAAGACACATCCTTAAACTAAATTCAACATTTATTTGGCATGGCCCTTTACAAAATTTTTTTTCTAAAAGCCCATTGCTAAACATAAAGGCTCACTCCCTTAAACCTTCCTAAAAGCCCACCTTTACCAAATTTTAAAAGCCCAAAGTCCATTTCCAAGCCCACATGAAACCTTTTCTTCATCATTACTTTGATAATCCTATTTGACTAAAGTCTTAAACCATCTTGAAATCAACCCATTTGTAGCATCATGACAAATCCCATCAATGGAATCCAAAGTTTTCAAAATTCCAAATAACCCTTTTCCATGCAAGTGAGCCAACCTTTTCCCCAAGCCATGAGCAAGCCAAATGAAGTCATGGAGCCATGCATAAGCCATATGCAAGCCATGGGGAGCCCTTTCCACCTCACCATGACACTTATGGCAAGGAGAGCGGAGCCTTTCTTAAGCCTTCACTAAACCTTTTTTAACCCCATTCATGATACACTTTAACCAAAATTGGCCACCTCACCTTGGATGGGGACTTCACCACACATGTGAGGCTGACCCAAATGATCTCACATCAGCCCAAATCAAGCCTTGGTGAGTGAACCAAGCCAAAACCATGAATTGACCCAAAGTGGACCAAAAATGCTCCTTACACCCATGCCATTTAAATCCTTGACTTTACACATGGCATAACCCAATTGATTGCACCAAGATCAAGCTCAATCAAGTGAGTTTTTCTCAGCCAAAAAAACCTTGATGAATGAACCAAGCCAACCCTCATGGCCACCCAAGCTCCACCATAACCTTCCTTATTTAAACCCCACCTCCATGACCAAGTAGAGGAGATGCAAAGATTACCTTGGGTAAACTCTGCCAAATTGTTCCCAAAGATTCTCCAAGCATGCCTAAGCTCAGTCCAATCACTTCCAATTGAGGCCTCACCTCTTGGACGAAGGTATCAAATTTTTTCTCCTCCAACCGAGCATGTTTTAATTTTCTGTAATTATTCACATGTTTTATGTATGTCATCACCGTATAGATGTGTGCTACTCGATTAGATGGTCATTTTAAAAAAAAATTCATTCAATTTCATTGAGAATCGAGGGAGATATCAAGGTTTGAAGTTGGATGGTTTTGGGTGAATAGAACTAGGGGAGAGAAGCAGCAGCACTCCGATCAGGCGTGTATCCAACGGACGGCGCTGATAGAGTTGGACGGTAGCTGCATCCATGAACAGAACTGTGCCAGCAAATCAGGGAGCGACACGTGGCGATTGAGCGGGAAAGTGAAATATTTTATTTATTTTTGACCCTAAACTTCAAAAATGCATAACTTTGTGTAGAAAAATCATAAAAATAAAATAAAAATGCCCTCTTACTCAGTGAACAGAGGATAATAATGTGGAAAAGAAATCAAGTAATTTCATTAAGTATTTTATTTTTAATGATTTATTTACTCTCTGCACTATTTCAATTCTCTATGCATATAGGAAATTCATCATGGCATGAGACCATAGGGCTTTTGAAGCCTCTGAAATTGGGAACATTCCTTGAATTTTCCAAGGTCAGAGGCAATACCTATAAGAAGTTATTGATTTTTCAATTGCATGTTACTGTTTTGAGTATTTTAATTCCAATAATTATCATGTTGAGAAATAAATTCTAGGAAAATTTGATGATGTTTCTTATGACTAGAGGAACCTAGGAAAAATAATTTTTGAGTTAATTCACTTTGAATAACTCTAATTGTCCTAAATACCCAAAATTGAACATTAATTAATTAGGGTTAACCATTCATCAAATTAACTTAAAAACAATTCTCCACTGTCATCTAAGGATAGGAGAACACCACATAAAAATTTGAAACCAATTGGACTTGGTTAACCCCACCAAATGGGTTGATTAAGCCTCTTAAGCAAAAATGGGTAAAATTAAACTTTAAAAATTCATAACTCACAAAATACTTTTCAAAAATTCACAAAAATGGTTTTGGAGCCTCTCTCATATCAGAGAAACTTAGGAAAATTAAAATTGTAATTTTCTAAAAAAGTTGATTTTTATCATTATTTTAATATTTTTAATAATTAAAAAATAATAAAAACTATAAAAATATTAAAAATCACCAAAATGTCACATTTTGAATTCTAATCACTTAGGAACAAACCAAATATTTTTTTTAAGTTCCTAGGATAAGATATTGAATTTTAAAGGCTTAATGGTATTTTTAACATTAAAAATGTATTTTCCAACCTTTTCACTAAAATAATTCTAATAAAACAAAGAAAAATTATAAAATTATGAAAATTGGTTCTCTGGTTTCCCTGATATCAGGTATATTTTTGAAAAATATAAAATTCATTTTTCAACCTATATTTTATTTTTAAATTAATTAATACTCCAAAACTCAAAATAATTCTAATAAATAAAAATTAGTTCAAAAAATCACTAAAATTGGTCCAAATGGTCCTCTAGTCATTAGGAACATCCCATAATTTTCTTAAGGACAGAAACATTTGCTTGGTCATGTTATTGAATTTTCCTTGAAAACCCCTATTTTCTACAAAAAATAATTATATAAATAAATTAAATACAGAAAAATCACATTTACTCCTCTAATGTCTTAATTGACATGTGAGTGAAGCCACATAAAAATTTCAAATTCATTTAAGCTCAATTTAGTGAGTTATGGAATTATTAAGCTTGAAGGGCAAAATGGTAATTAAAATTTTAACCCTTAATTAAAATTTTAGGCTTAATAAAATGAAAGAGTAAAATATTTGATCCTAATCTGATTTGGATGATTGAAATTTAAATAATTAAGGGTAGAAACCCATCAATCATTTTTAAGAATAAACCTTAATCAATTAAGTAATTAAATTTGGAAGATTAATAAAAATTGAAATTATTAAAATAGGGATATTATTTAGAAGACATTTATTCTTTAATTTAAGAGTCCCTAAATTAATCACCTCAGTAATATTTAATTCACAATTAAAATGATAATCCAAACTCAAGATTTAAAATATTAAAAGATTTAATCATTAAATTAAATTAAAATTAAAACATTTAAATTAAATCCTTCAAAAATTTCAATTAAATTAATACTTTAACAATTAAATTAAATCATCTTTAAAACATAAAAAATAAAATTTTAAATTAAAATTAAAATTAAATTAAAATTAAAATTAAATTAAATTAAATTAAATTAAAAAAATAATAAAATCAAATTAAAATAAAGTCTAAATTGAATTAAAATAAAAAAATAAAATTAAATTAAAATTAAAATCAAACCAAATTAAATTAAATTAAATTAAATTAAATTAAATTAAATTAAATTAAATATAACATCACCTAAGACATAAAGAATTCAAAATAGATCCGAAACAACTTGAACACTATTCCAAACTTAAATCCATTAATTAAAATTAAATTAAATCACAAAAATATCAAGTCGCCCTTAAAAGCTCTTGTTATCATAACTCCTAAATGGAGTATTAGGTGAAGTGTCACTTCATTCATAGGATATTCAAACATCCTAGTTCACTGAGCAAAAGAACAAAACTTAATTAAACCTCGGATGATTACTTCACTCGATTAATTAAATCCATTTGGACTTAGAACAATTCTAGCAATATTGAAAAGATGTTTAAGACTCGTCTTAAACACTTCCTTAAAATGATAGGATGTTTATAAGAACAATTGAACTTAATTGTTCTTTGATGAAGAAAATCGTCCTTAAACCAAAATACAAGAACCTAGACGTCATAGGAGATGACTATCTATAGGATTAGGACTTTGATAGACAACCAAAACCTTTCCCTTAGCTTTACCTAGGTACTTGATGAAACATTTAAATTCCTTAACATGTGTTTTAAGTCCAGCTTGGGATGACGGGAAGACCCTCCAGGTACGCTTTTATTTTATTGCAATTTACTTTATTGCAAATGCACTTTACTTTTCTTGCATGATAAACAACTGTTGCATGAAAACGAAAACCTTTAGGGTAGTCCCTAAAACTGAAACCAAAACTAAATTAAAAATCATTACAAGATAAAAATCACTGCCACAACATTTCAAAATATAAAACAACTCAAAATTTAATCACAAACAAAACACAAAACTACAATTGCAACTAAATTAAAACGTCTCGTTGAATGATCGGGAATACATCGGATGATGTAACCCACGTGTTGCTAACGGGATTTCCCACGGTCTAAATGAAAGTGTGGAACTCATTCAGTTGAGTTTAGCAAATTCATCTGGACAAAGTGAATTCGATGAAAATAACGGTGCCGGGATGACGGAACCGTGGGATCTTAATCGGTTCTGTTATAATCAACTTTAAGATTTGTTTTAATTAAAATATTAAAAAACACTTGGATTTTAAGATTTTCTCTAAACCAAAACACTTCTCTCATCTCCTGATTTATGACATCTAAAACTAAACCTCTGCAACAACAAGGAACTTGGAGCACGGTGGGCAGCACGGCCATCTTCGTCAGTAAAACAACTCTACATCAGCTAAACATTCCTAGAATTAAACAACCAAACTGTAGGATTTCGAGGTAGTTTGCCTAGTGCACCATAAATCCTCAACCCTTTTGTTAGGCATTTGCATAATCATGTCATGTAAAATAAGCCCTAACCGGTCTTAGGATTCTGAGGTAGTCGTTCGGTACGACATAAACCCTCACATCTTCGAGGCTATTTGTATGATTATTTCAATACGAACATAAGTCCTAATTAACTAAAATTGGAAAGACTGAAATATCAGATAATATTAAGATTTTCTCAAATCTAAGCCAAACAATATGATAGTTTGGGAAGTTGCTAAGATTCTTCTTGGATCCTAAGCTTCTCCTACTTCTTTTCCTTTGGATTCTCAAAAATAAAATTGTTCCAAATTTTGAGTCATTCCCTTTTGAATTTCCAAAAATCCAATCCTTTGAAAACCTTAAACTTTGAAATTCTTGAGAGCAAAGTCCACTGATCATTATCGAGAGTTTTCTTAAATGATTCACTTCATTTAAGATGTAATTAACTATAGGGGCTTGCCCTTATAGTGAACTTTAAGAACCCAGGTAATATAAACCCTGCTTAATTCATTTATATTAAGCAGGGGAACTTGTCGGCTTATAAAATTGGTTCGCGGACCAAACGGATGTCACAAATCTTCTAGTTTGTTTAATCGAGCCCCATCATCGAGCGGTGTGTCTACTCTCCGGGATAGATACACGGCTTGTGATGTGGCGCTCATTTATATATACTATTTGGGATGTGAGATCGGTTTGATTTCATATCTTAAAATTTTCAAATTTAAAATTATTTTCAAAATCAAATGCTTACTTTCTAAATTATATATATATATTTAAATTAAATTTAAAATCTAAAATTCGCCGACAATTTTTATAGGCGACCTCTTTTCAAAATACAACACACTAACCTAAAAATATGCCGACATTGTGATGATATTGAGATCGGATCTTAATTTACTATTTAAATTTGCCATTTAAGTTGTTAAAATATGTTGAAGAATTTTGAGACCTAGAAGGAGATGAATTCTTAACTAGTAGATATCACATGAATCTTTGAGTAGTCGAAGGCCTTGTGCGGGTTATTCAAGGTGAAGTGCAAATAAATAGGAAAATATTATTCAATTGGCATAGAATTAATAAGTTTTTAGAGTGACAGACTAAATTCTTATAATTTGGTTTATAGAGAGGGAACGGATCACTAGTAATGGAGACCATAGCCACACTTGGACATCTAGTAGTGTGAGCCTAGATTAACCCATTCTACTAACAAAACATCCAGACCTGATCTATAGATTAGACAATGTTCTTTATACTATCGAGCAAAGGTAAAGAATAGGAATGCTTCTATTTGGCACAATACCATTAATTTATAATCTCCACGAATATTACATTATCTATAAAGTCTTGGATTAATTGAGATGAAGAAAGTTGTTTGCTTCTCATTATTTACATCACTCGTTATTTTATTATTGCTTTAATTCTGCATTTAGTAAATTAAAAATTAAATTTGTAAATTTAAAAGAAATACATAAAAATAAGATATAATATATTTAAAAATCTATAAACCTCCTCATGGGATCGATACTGGGGTCTTTATTTAAAGCCCTATATTACTTGAAACGATACGTATACTTGCGTAGTACCTCTAGTGTAAAATATTTTCCATAAAATTATATTTATATACACTAGCTGCTATTATTATTTGGGTCAAATTATTGGCTATACCATATTTTTGAAAGCATAAATTACTGCGTTATTCAAGGATATTGAAGTCAATTCACGATGTTGTTTTGATAGTCTTAGTCTATGATCAGTGGGGCTATGCTGAATCAATAAAGTTGGTTTTAAATTTCAGCATGTGTTCTCGAGCTGCAGCATTTGTGCGCTCGATGAAAAGCTGCAAGACCAAATGTTCATCCCAATTTTTAATGAACAAAGAATGAAACAAAAATACATCATTATATAAAAATGAAATAACACGCGAAAAAAATGAATATGAGAATGAAATTTACTAAGTTAGGAAAATCTAAAATAAATGAAAGAAAGAAGATTAATCCAACATGGTCCCTGAAAATAATAAAAGAAATTGATGAAAATGATAATCAAAATTTAAGCTAAAAAAGTAAAATCAAAATTTTGTACCCTCCCCAATCAAATCTCTGCTACACTTAAACCTTCAAAATCTTCACAAATCTTCAAAAATTCATGAAATTCTCCAATCTCTACAAAAGTTCCATAAGTTGTATCACAATTTCACAAAATTTCTCGAATTTCTTCCAACGAACTTCTGGAATCAGTACCTAAATTATGATCCCCCTAGATCAGCTCTTAAGCTGGATGTGAGTCCCTATGCTTTCCTCCATAACCTAAACTTTTCGTCACCTCTTAGGTTGGATGTGAGTCCCGGAGCTTTCCTTCTTAATGTGATATTCTGCTACCACTTGGGTTGGATATATGCCCCTGAGCATTCCTTCCCAACATAATGAATTTCCACCAAATTTTCGCATCCTTTCCGAGAATTTTTCCATCTCCACAAAATTCTGAGATCAGTGCATAAATTCTGACCTTCCCCCTCCTCAATCAGCTCTTAAGTTGGATGTGAGTTCCTATGCTTTCTTTTTTAATATGATCATTCCGTCACCTCTTGGGATCAATGTGAGTCCTTGAGTTTTCCTTCCTACTGTGACGTTCTACTACCTCTTGGGTTGGATGACATTCCTTGAGCTTTCCTTCCCAACGTAATGAAATTTCCACTAAGTTTTCGCATTCATTCTTATAATTTTTCCATCTTCATGATGTTCTGGGACCAGTACCTAAATTATAACCCCTCGATCAGCTCTTATGTTGGATGCGAATCTCTGTGCTTTCCTTCTTAACATGATCTTTTCATCACCTCTTACGTTGGATGTGAGACCCTGAGCTTTCCTTCCTAATGTGACATTCTTCTAACTCTTGGGTTGGATATGAGTCCCTGAGCTTTCTTTCCCAACGTAGTGAAATTTTTACCAATTTTCCACACACTTTCCATAAAATTTCCCGCTTCCATGAAATTCTAGGGTCAGTACCTAAATTTTGATTCCCTTTTTCTCGAGATTGGTACCAAAATTTTGATTCTCATTCCGAGAATGGTAACTAAATTCCAATTCTCACATTTTGGACAAGTACCTAAATCCTTGCTCCCTTTCGTCACCTCCTAGGTTTGATGTGATTCCCTGATCCCTAACATATTTATGATACAGGAATATTTTTTATTTATATGTATGATATATATTTCTATTTTTCTTAAAAAATATTTCTTTCGTTACAAAGGCGCATAAAATTGACTCTGATGTAAATAAAAGTTCAACTGCTATATTTAAATTTTGGGATTTTATGCAAGTATACGTAATGTTATCAGATAATAAAGGACTTTCTGACTAAGCCCAAGAATACCGAACCCACAGGGAAACTTGTAAACTTTTAATAAGGACTTAGAACAAAAAATCTATTTAGAAAAAGATTCTTACTTAAAGTATATATATTTTGTTAGAAATGAAAGTTTAATTCTTTCTGGTAATTTTTGATAGTTTGAAATAAATTAAATAATTAACTAATTTTAACAATATTTTTCTAAGATAAAAGAAATATAAATGAAAATATCTTTTTCCTTATCATAAATAAGTAGTAAGTATAAGAGTTATGTTGTGGAAGCATTTAAAAAGTGAAGTGCCAAATAGAAGCAATATTATTCTTTCCCCTTACTAAAGATGCAATGAAGAACATTGGCTAGTTTAAAGTTTGAGTAGCCTTGAAGAAGGGTTAGGTAAGGAAGATACTAGCTCTAACTCTAGAGTTCCCTCCTCTCCCTCCACATGGGGGCTAACTAAACCAAATTAGAGGCCTTTTTTCTGTCACCCTAAAGTGCTCTAATTCTAAACCCTTTAAAGTATATTTCTCTATTTATTTGCACTCAATTATATGAATTACATTGTTATCCATACAATCTCATGTGATTTTTACCAATAGTTGGCTGAGACAATACCATCACGAATCTTACATGTTCTCACAACAAATGTTAACATAAAAAATGTGTACATAAATGTTATATATTATATGTTTATCAAATTCCCCCAAATTTAAAATATTACTTGTCCTCAAGTGACACTATAATCTTTCAAAACTAATGTAAGCAAATTATGTGAATGAGTTTCTTTAGGAGATTCTAAAATTTTGATCTAGAAATGTAGTATTCCAATTTAGAAAAAACTTTAGTAAATGAGACCAACTCAAAGTTTTTAAATCTCTAACTTTAAATAGTATGAAAATATCAGTTCCTATCTAGTTCAGAAATACTTTTAGATTTTCCAAATATGGAGTTTAGGCATTCTATCATCTTTACTTCAAAAATTTTTATTAAGAATAATTATACTTATTAAATTATATTCTTAAGCTTAAGAGTCTCTCAAGGCTTATGCTTTAAAAGATCAGATATGGAACCAAGTTTTGATTAGGGGCTAATCTTCAAGCTTCTCCTCCCTTTTTTGACATATTATACTTTACTTTTCCTTTTTCTTTTTCTTTTCTTATTCTTTTTTATTTTTCCTTTTTTTTTAGATGAGGATTACTATGTTTGGATAGGAATTTAATGATTTTGAATTCCGCTCTTCCTTTCCTAAAGCAAATATTTGATATATATCCTTTACTGAAAAATATAATAATATTTTTAAAATTATTTTTAATAAAAGAAATTTAAGTATTGAAAATGAAAGTCTATTCCTTCTATTTTTCAAAAATACAACATATCCTACTAAAGATAGTTGCACAATATATAACATCTCTTCACTAAGAAGTTTTTTAACTTTAAATTTTTCATCATTATTATAGGTTTTAACTAAATTCTCTTACTCATTTCTATATTCAAAATTTTACTTCCCTAATAAAACTTCATACACATACTTATTTTTTAATCAAAATCAAATTTATTTTTAGCATGTTTGAGGACAAATAAATTTCAAGTTTCAAAAATTGTTTTTCTCCCCACCCTTCAAACTTAATTATTTAATAAAATAAAACATTATAGCATCACATATATATAGACAGGAATGAATAATAAAAACATCATGCTTACAGAGATTTTCATATCCTAAATATACAAGTACAAAAATTAAACATAGGAGCAAAATAAAATTTTATTTTGATTTTAATATATATGAGATTCAAAAGAACTTCTATGTAGTGGAGGATAACATAAAGGCAAATCAAGACATTCTGACATAACTTCACAACCACAATAGAAAGAAAATACGTGGTTGTAGATTGAAAAATAAAATGTAAAAGTTTAAGTGAAAGTTAGCTCTATTCTAAACTTCCCTAATACATTAGGAATATGTTCTTCACATCCCAACAAAATACACTCAAATAACAATGTTAACAAATTTACTACCACACAAACAAAACATGACTACTCATCACAACATAAACACATACAACACTGTCTAACATAACAACAAATACAACAACAGTGGTCAAAACAATAATGACAAACAAAAGTTCAAACATAACCATAACATACTCAAATCACTCCTCTTCCCCATCATCATCATCATCATATCAACATCCCAAAAATTTGTAGACTCATAGTGAGGGTAATGTAGATATGTAGGAAATACCACACTCTGATCACCTCTGATACAATTCCCCAAAGATGTGTGATTTTTTCTTCATAATCACTATGCCTTTTCATATAAGTATCAATATAATCTACATAATTTTCTAAATTTAGTACCTTGGTTACAGTATTTATGTTGTCCATCATTCTTTGCATTAGTGTTTACAAATCAGGACTAGTAGATTGACCATGGGATGTAGATGCACGAGATGTAGAAGCACAAAACGTAGAAGCACCAAAACTTCCAGAAAATCCTCCTCTCCAGCCAAAAAATAGAACACTCAGAATAAGACTTCACATTAGCACTTGTGATGGGCTTTAGAGGTTGTAAAATCTCCTTCCAACTATAAAACTTCCCACCAGCTTTCTCACATAAACGAAAGATTAAGGATGCAAATCCCAAACCTGCAGTATTGGCGGCTCTAGCAAAACTGGTGATGCTTTGATAAATAAGAGACCCAACATCAATTAGCTTATATTGCTGAATGCAGAAGTTCAAAGTGACTCTTTCTCTGGTTAATTCACTAAGATGATTCATAGGGAATAGACGAGCAGAAATGAAATAGTGCCACGCTTTCCTCATAGCATCCAACTTTGATGTAGGAAAATATACCATTCTTTCACTTGTAATTTTCCATAATCCTCTTCTAGTAGTCAATGAAGATATAATCTCGTCTAACACTTCCTTCATATGATTATAATTTGCATAAAAACACATTGTATCCAAAGGCAGATGGTAAAATGAATTAATTACCTCATAGGAAAATGCTACTGATTTTCCTCTTACCATCACTTGATCTTCCTCGGCTTCATGGAGATTAACATAGAACTCCAAGACTACAGAGAACACTACAATAGCAGAAAAACAACAAAAATGTTCCCACGGTAGGCAGACAATCAAATCTTCCTTTGCTCCGCTCAGAATTTTAAAAACCCACTCAGGAATTAATTTTCTGACTACATCACATCTATATATCTATCCTGAGCTTTCGCACTCACAAACTTGCTCGAATCAAAAGTTTCCTTCCCTTTGCTTCTCTTCATTCTTGGTGTCATTTCTAAAAATCACATAAAATTCAAAATAAATTGTAAAATCAAAACTAAATCACTAAATCTAACTTCCTAAAGCTTAAACTAACATTTCCAAGTTATATCCATCAATTTTTTTTAAATTTTCACAATAAATAGTAATTTTTGGATTTTCCATAATGTACTCCAAATCTATGGTAAAAATAAAAAATATTCATCACCTTGAGAATATGAAATCTAGAAAATTTAGCTAAGTTCCGCCAAGTAATCTTCAAATTTAGAGAAGCTCTTGGACCAAAATCGTGAATAACTGAGGAAGATGAAGACTATTGGGGGGGAAATGGAGTTTTTCGGCTTAATTTTTCACTTATAACCGTTCACAAACCAGTTTTTGTGAACCAGCCTTTAAGCACGACTGCTTTGGTGCTTAGGGCCTATCTCTCGGGTAATCATGCGCTTAAGCACGGGGTTATGCGCTTAAGCCCCCGTGCACAAATTTGGATATTTTCAATTTTTTAGTTAAATGCACATCTTCCTTAAGTCATCCACCCCTAAATGGTCTTTATAACTCTTAATAACTGTTTTCTTCCCCTTTTATTTCCCTCATTCTCAATATTCATAATTTTCCATAATTTTGATGTAATCATAGTTAACACATAATTTTCACTCAAACAAACACTTTCTTTCACATGTCAAAAAGATACAAACACAATTCACAAAATTTATCTCCACTCCAAAAATTTTTGGATGAGATAACTTCTAAATTCATCACGACTTAAGACAAACTTAACATCAAATACACTTAAAATAAAAAATCACTAAAAACAAGCAAACTAACTAGACTCTTAAACTTAGTTCCATTCTCCACTTATTTTTCACATACATCCCCTTGTCCGCATCTTCAATATACCTTGAATGACTGAATTGCATTTTTAGTTGACATCCAGTATGCACCAAGTGTGCATTAGTTTCATTCACTTTTGCTTCAATTGAAGCAACATTAGCCTCAATTTATGCAATCTTCTTCGTTATTCCTTTTATACTAATGGCTAGGAATCTGTTGTATAACTCTTACACACTTTAACTTACAAACTTCTTCTTGATGGCCTCATCTTTCTTCTTTAATTCAGTCTCCCGAGAAGACATTTTTTCTAACTCTAAAACTTATTTTATATTCAGAAATCTCTTCACTTAGAATTTAGAATGAAATTTGGAGAAGGGTAAGAATCTCGTCATTTTCATGTTATTTATAGACTTTAGAGGAGCCTGGACCAACTATCCACGTTCATAAATCACCAAATAATGTTCAAGATAACTTCCCCACATTTGATTCTTCTAGAATATTATTTATGCATGCTTTTAACTACCACGCTTAAGCACCAAATATTGGCACTTAAGTGCCGAATATTGGCGCTTAATTGTTGAATGTTAGAGCTTAAGTACCAATGCTCATTTAAGCGCAGGTCAGCATAACATCCAAATACGCATTCTAACACATCTAAGTCATCAATTAAGGTCTTTGAATTATCATAACATATTCAAAATACTACCACAATTTTCTAAAACAAGCACCACAACATAACATTAAAACAAAAAGCACACTTATAACTATGGGTTGCCCCCCACAAAAGGCTTGGTTTTACGTCGTCAGCCCGACATACACAATGCCTATTCTAGGTGACTCATCATCATAAAATCATTCAATTTAGTTTGATCCCCTAAGAAATAGGGTTTCAGTATTTGACCATTCACTTTGAATATTTTCTTAGTTTTAGCATCTTTGATATCCACATCTCCATAAGGATAAACTTTTTTCACAATAAATGCACCCATCCATCTGGACTTAAATTTTCTTGAAAATAATCTAAACCTTACATTATATAGCAATACTTGTTGTCCTAGCTCAAAATTTTAGTAAGAATCCTCCAATCATGCCACTTCATCATATTTACCTTATCAAACCTAGCACTCTTATATGATTCATTTCTTATCTCTTTCAACTCATTTAATTGCAATAATCTCTTTTCACCACCATCCTTCAAATTATAGTTATATTCCTTAATAGCCCAATATGCTTTATACTCAAGTTCAACTGGTAAATAACAAGCTTTCCCATTTATTAACCTGTATGGGGACATTCCTATAGAAGTTATATATGCAGTTCTATAAGTCTACAAAGCATAATAAAGTTGATTAATCAATCCATTCTTATTAGATTTACAAATTTTTATAAAATTCTTTTAGTTTCTAGATTAGATAATCCAGCCAAACCACTAGTCTGATGATGTAACAAAAAAAAATTCAATGGTTGAATTCTTTACTAATTTCTCTAAATTGGCATTTTTTAATTAACTTCCCCCATCAGATCACTCTCAACATTTTAAATCTCAAAATATGTTCATTCTTAAAAGCTTTGCAACACTTTGAGCATCACATCATGGTAAAGCAAAAACTTCCATTTAGATAGATAATTTACTACAAATAATATATATAAAAATCTGAAAGATGGTTTAAATGGTCCCATGAAATTTGGTCCCCTGATCCCCGATAAATATATGTGCGCCAAAAACTTCACTCCACACCAAATATATGTGTTGATGATTTAGATATGAAAATTATGATTTTATAATATGGGATACTACGCAAGTATACGTATCGTTCATCAAGTAATATAGGACTTTCTGATTAAGCCCAAAGATATCGAACCCACAGGGAAAATTTGAAAATCTTTAAAGGAATCAGAAAAATTATCTTTGTACTTTTTTTTATGGCTTTTGAAAGTATGTCTTGATTTTGAAAAGTTTTGAAAGTTGATATGTCTTTTGAAATTTCCTTAATAAAATGTTAAGCAAGAAATTAAAATTATAATAACTAATAACACTGTATGTAAAATACTGTTAACTAGAATATATTTTTCTTTCCTTTTATGAAATAGTAATAATTATTAAAGTATTTTTGTGGAAGAATTTAAATTTGTTATAACACATAGAAGCAAATGTGTTCTTTACCCTTACTTGGTTCTATAAAGAACATAAGTTAATTTGAAATTTTTATCATTTTGAACATAGTTGGACAGGGAAGATAGCAGTCTCTCACTCTAGAGTTCCCTCGATTCCCATCAACTAGGGATTAACTTCTCGTAAAAAAAACTCAAAACTTCAAACCAAATTAGCGGGTTTTAGCCTGTCACTCTAAAATCCTCTAATTTTACTCCCTTCCATAAAAAAATCTTCTAATATTACATTCAATTATATGGACTACAATTTTTACCCATATAATTGCATGTGATTCTTACTAACTTTTATGAGACAATACTGCATTGGATTGTTGACCTCATTTTTGATGAGGTCTTCTCTTCTTCTCTTTAGTACTTAGGATCTAGCCTTAGGCTTTTCCTTTGACTATCTTAGAGGATTAGAATTGGAACCCCACCTTTTAGAAATTCAAACCACTTCTTAACTCCCCGCAAACTCCACAAACTTGATCGTAAACCCCTAATCACCTAGAGGGTTGAAATCAAATATGGAAGTTTAAAGGATGAGTTCCTATAGGACTCTTTGGCCTTAGGACCGCTCCAGGTGGCTCGGTCCAGTGAAGGGTTGACTTGCACACACACTACACCTACACACTACACTTTCACACACTTCCTAAAAACACACCCATACCCGACTTGACCTCCTGACTCATGTAGGTGATTCACATGGATGGTCCTTAACCCCTAAGCCCTCGGCTAAGCAGGGTTAGGAACAACATAGTGAATGCCTCAGATGAGTCCCTTCATGGCTCATGTGGGCTTGATATGGCTTCATGGCTCAACCAAAATGGTTGTATTCCACTTACATCCACCCAATCTTCAATTTTCCAAATTTTCAATTTTTAACCCCCGGGACCCTACACCCCGCCTAACCTACCAAATGCCTTTGAAACTACCCGAATTTCTCAAAAATTTCCAAATTACCCAAAACTCTCCAAAATCAATCCCAAACATCTCCACACCACTTAAATTGATCATCCATACCCAAAAATGCCAAAAATTCCAAAATACCCCTCAATACCTTTCAAATACCCAAAATACCCCTCTTGACCCAAAAATCCAAAAATTCAGAAAATTCCCAGAAAATTCCAGAAAATCCCAAATATTCCCAATTTCATTTTGTTCAACTACACCATGGGCCAATTTTGTCAATTTACCCCACTTTTATCAAAACCCCCAATTTGACCCATTTTAACCCAAAGTAAACCCAATGTCAAACCTAACCCACCCAATTGACCCAAATTCTGGTCCAATTCAATTCTAAACTTCAATTCAACATCCCCAACACCAATCCGGACCCAATCCAAGCCCAATTTGAGTGGCATTGGGATCCAATTTCACTTTTGGCCTTAAAGCCCAATTTGGACCTATGACCTAAACCTAACCCAAACTCACCCAATTCAACTCCAATTAACCTCAAATCTTTTCCAAACCTTCCTTAACATCCCCATAAACAAAACACTAACATGATTTGCCCAAAATTTAGACCCAAACCCCACTTAAATTCAACCCAAAATCAAAAAGCCCAATTTTGACCTAAACTTAAGCCTAGCCCAAATGAGCCCAAATCCCAAAATCAAAACCTAACCAAAGCCAAAACCTCTTTGAAACACTCCCATAAACATTTCCCAACATTAATTTTACATCAATTTCAACTCTAGCCCAACTTTGGCCCATGGTAGCCCATTTTGGCCCACCTTAGCCACTTTACCAAAAAGGCCCATATCCAACCCAATTCAAACCCAAATCACCTCAAACTTGTTTCAAACCACTCATGAAGCATCCCTAAACCAAACTCAACAATTATTTGGCCCAAGCCTTTACCAAAATTTCATCCCAAAATCCATTTTAAAATTCAAAAGCCCACTTTCCTAAACCATTTTAAAAGCCCATCTAAAACCATTTCAATGAGCCCAAATCATCCTAAAGCCCACATGACATTTCCCCTCATCATACTTTCAATTAAACTCAATACCTAAGTCCTAAAATCATCATTAAGCCATTCCAAATCAAGCTTCATGAAAATTCTCCACCAAAGTACCAAAATTCCTAAATTCTATTTCCATGAAATTGACTAAACTTTTCCTAAGCCAAATGGAGCCAAATGCAAGCCATGAACAAGCCACATGAAGCCATGGAAGGTTTGACATGTGATCAAGCCATTAATGGCAAAAGGAGGAGCCTCTTTTAAGCCCCCTAAAAAGGTTTTAACCCTTTTAATGCTTCACCTTAATCCATGATTAATCAAAATATTCATGGATGGTGACCTTTCCACCCTTTTCTAGCCGATTTACCTGATCCTCCCTCAGCCCAAATCAACCATGGAGAGGTGAACCAAGCCCATTTTCAATGGGTTGACCAAACCAAGTGCAAAAGAAGCTACCTCCTCATGCCATTTTGATTCAAACCCTTTACACATGGCAAGGCCCAATTGACTGCACAAGCCTCCAGCCCTGACCCACCTGGACCTGAGAGTGACCCATGCCTGCCGGCCGGCCACCCAGTCGCCGGAAAACACCATGCCCGAAACCTTGGGAGGAGCCAAATTTTGGAATTCCACCTTGCTGAGCTGCCTCACTCCAAATGGCCATTGCAGCTGTTCTTCTCCTCACCAGAGCAGCTGATCCCAACCATTAAACCCCCCTGGGAGAGCCTCCAGCCATGCCTATTTAAACACCACCCCCTCTCGGCCATAGAAAAAGAGTTGCACAAACCTTGCCAAAACTCTGCCAAAATTGTTCCAGACTCCTCCCCATACACAGAGCACTTGATCCCCAGTGAGATCCCCCTGCCATTTCTTCTCTGTGAGCTCAATTTCAGAGTTGAAATTCCACCCAAAACCAGGACACTTCTCCACGAGTAAACCAATCCCCAAATTGATTGGTCCTACACCTTCACCGGACCGAGGGAAGGTGTCCACCGACAAAAGCCCCATCTCCGGGCCACCCGGTTGCTCCGGACTCCAAGCTTTGTGATCGAGCTATGGTCGAAGTCCAACCTAGACAATTCACTGGACCGGGAGACTTCATCGCGGAGCTTGCTAGGATCCGATCGAAGGTGCAACAACTCTCGGATCGAAGCTTCACTTCTCCGAGCAAAGGTATGAACTCATTCTTCTTCCCGAGCTTACGAGAGATTCTCCATTTCATTTGAGTAAATTTCAATGCATGTTTACCGTATGGATGTGTTCGTCTCTTCAAGACGAATCCATAGAGCATAAGAACACGAAAATCCATTGAGAATCGAGTGAGAAATTAGTGGTTAGAAGGTTGACGGTCACGGTGCACACCGGTCGTAGACGATGACCGGGAGCCGTTGGATCGCGCGTGTATCGAGCGAACGGATCGAATTGCGCCGGACCGGAGAATGTTACATGAACTGCGGGTCCCGGGACGGGCCGACTCGGATGGCGGCGCCCAATCACGGCGCGACACGTACCGCTTCGGAGAGGCTAAGGTTGACGCGGCGCCGACTCGGATAAATAGAAAAATAGGGTATTTTCTCGATTTATTTAATTCCCTAAACTTGGAAAATTCATATCTTTGTGTAGGAAAATCGGAAAAATAAAATAAAAATACCCTCTTGCTCGGTGAATAGAGGAGAATAATGTGGAAAAGAAATCATTTAATTTCATCAAGTATTTTATTTTTAGTAATTTATTTACTCTCTGCATACATTTAATTCTCCATGCATTCATACAATTCACCATGGCATGAGACCATAGGGCTTTTAAAGCCTTTGAATTTGGGAACATTCCCTGAATTTTCCAAAGTCAGAGGCCATCCCTATGAAGAGTTATTGATTTTTCAAATTCATGTCACTGTTTTGAGTATTTTAATTCTAATAAATAGCATGTTGTGTAATAAATTCTAGGAAAATTTGGTGATGTTCCTCATGACCGAGAGAACCCTAGGAAAAATAGGATTTGAGTTAATTCACTCGGATTAACCCTAATTGGCTTAAACACCCAAAATAGGTCTCTAATTAATTAGAGTTAACCATATATCAAATTGACTTGAAATCAATTCTCCACTGACCTTTAGGATCAGAGGAACCCACCATAAAAATTTGAGGTCAATTGGACTTGGTTAGCCCCATTAATTGGGTTGATTAAGCCACTTAGTCATTTTAAACTTTAAAAATTCATAACTTTCAAAATATCTTTCAAAAATTCACCAAATTGGTTTTGGATTCTCTCTGATATCAGGGAGTTTAAGAAAATTAAAATTTCAATTTTCTAAAAAAGTTGATTTTTAATATTATTTTAATATTTTTAATAATTAAAAAATAATAAAAATCACAAAAATAATAAAATTCACTAAAATGTCACATTTTGAATTTTAATTACTTAGGAACAAACCCCATATTTTTCTCAGGCTTATTTAGTGAGATATTAAATTTTAAAGCTCTAGGGTAATTTTAAAATTAAAAAAATGTATTTTCTAGCATTTTCACTAAAATAATTGTAATAAATCATAGAAAAATCAGAAAATTGTAAAATTTAGTTCTCTGGAATCCTTGATATCAGAGAGAATTTTAAAAATTATAAAATTCATTTTTCAACTTGTATTCTATTTTTAAATTAATTAATACTCCAGAACTTAAAATAATTCTAATAAATAAAATATAATTCAAAAAATCACAAATTTTTGTCCAAGTGGTCCTCTGGTCATTAGGAATGTCCCCTAATTTTCTTAAGGACAGAAAGTTTCTTTTGGTCATGTTATCAAATTTTCCTTGAAAATCTCTATTTTCTACTAAAAATAATTATATAAATAAAGTAAATACAGAAAAATCATATTTTCTCCTCTCATGTCTTTATTGACATATGAGTAAAGTCACATAAAAATTTCAAGTTCATTTGAATTCAATTTAGTGAGTTATAAAATTATTAAGCTTAAAGGGCAAAAATGGTAATTAAATTTTAACCCTTAATTAAAACTTTAGGTTTAATAAATTTTTTTTTAACAAGTAAAATATTTGATCCTAATCTGATTTGGATGATTGAAATTTAAATAATTAAAGGGTAGAAACCCATTGAGCAATTTAAAATGATTAAACATTAATTAAATAATTGATTAAATTTGGAAGAATAATAAAATTGGAATTATTAAAATTGGGATATTATTAGGAAGAGATTTATTCTTTAATTTAAAAATCCCTAAATTAATCATCTCATTAATATTCAACTCTTAATTAAAACAATAACTCAAATTTAAAATATTAAAAGAACTTAATCATTAAACTAAAATTAAATCATTAAACTCTTTCAAAAATTTCAATTAAAAATAAATTAAATTAAATTAAAAATTAAATTAAATTAAGTAAATTAAATTAAAATTAAATTAAATTAAATTAAGATTAAAAGTTGAATTAAATAAATTAAATTAAATAAATAGAATTAAATTAAATTAAATAAAATTAAATAAATTAATTAAAATAAATTAAATTAAATTAAATTAAATTAAATTAAATTATATAAATTAAATTAAATTAAATTAAATTAAATTAAATTAAATTAAATTAAATTAAGTTGAATTAAATAACATCACCTAAGACATAAAGAACTCAAAATAAATCTAAAATAACTTGAACACTATTCCAAACTTAAATCATTAATCTGAACTTAAATTTGAATCACAAACCGTTTGAACACCAATTTACCCTCAAGAGCTTTAGTTGTCATAACTCTTAAACAGAATATAAAATGAAATGTTACTTCACTTATAGGATATTCAAATGTCCTAGTTCATCGAGCAAGTTAACAAAAATTGAAAACCTCGGACGATCGATTCATTTATATAACTAAATTCTCTTGGACTTAAAACAATCCTAGAAATATTGAAAAGATGTTTAAGATTCTTCTTAAGCACTTCCTCAATATGTTAGGATATTTATAAGAACAATTGAACTTAGTTATTCTTTGATGAAGAAAATCGACCTCAAACCAAAAACACAAGGAACCTAGACGTCATAGGAAATGACTAGCTATAGGATTAGGAACTTGGTAGAAAACCATAACCCTTTCCCTTAGCTTTACCTAGGAAATTGCTATGAATGCTTAAATGCTCTAAATTGTATTTTAAGTGCTGCTTGGGATGACGGGAAGACCCTCCAGGTACGCTTTTATTTTATTGCAATTTATTTTATTGCAATTTATTTAATCGCATCGCACTTATTTTTCTTGCAAGATAAAACAACAGTTGCATGAAAACCGACACCTTTAGGACAGAAACCAAAACTGAAACCCATAACTAAATTAAAAGACACTACAAGATAAAATTCACCTCCACAACATTTCAAAATATAAGACAACTCAAAATTTAATCACAAACGAACACAAAACTACAATTACAACTAAATTAAAACGTCTCGTTGGATGATCGGGAATACCTCGGATGATGTAACCTACGTGTTGCTAACGGGATTTCCCACGGTCTAAATGAAAGTGTGGAACTCATTCGATTGAGTTTAGCAAATTCATCCGGACTAAGTGAATCCGATAAAAATAATGATGCCGGAAGGATGGAACCGTGGGATCTTAACCGGTGTCGTTATAATCAACTTTAAGATTTGTTTTAATTAAAACACAAAAAACACTTGGAAATTAAGACTTCTCTAAACCAAAACACTTTTCTCATCCCCCGATTTATGATTTCTAAAACTAAACCTCTGCAACAACAAGGAGCTCGGAGCATGGTGGGCAGCACGGCCATCGTCGTCGACAAAACTTGAACCTACTTCAACAAAACTTTCCTAGAATTAAACAACAAAACCATAGGACTTCGAGGTAGTTTGCCTAGTGCAACATAAATCCTCAACTCTTCGTTAGGCATTTGCATTGCAAATTAAGCCCTAACCGGTCTTAGGATTCCGAGGTAGTCATCCGATACGACATAAACCCTCATATCTTCCAGGCAATTTGTATGATTCTATCATATAAGTATAAGCCCTAATTAACTAAAATTGGCAAGATTAAAACATTAAATAAACATTAGGACTTTCCTAAATCCAAGCTAAACAATAGGATAGTCGGGAAATTACCGAAGTTCGCTTCGAATCCGTAATTTCTCCTACTTTTCTTCCTTTGAATTTCCAAAATAAAAAAATGTTCCAAATTTGAGCTAATCCCTTTTGAAATTCCAAAATTCAATCCCTTGAAAACTTAAACTTTGAAATTCTTGAGAGCGAGAATTATTGATTATTATCGAGAGTTTTCTTAGGTGATTCCCGTCACTTAAGATATAATTAACTATAGGGGCTTGCCCTTATAGGGAATTTTAAAGAACCCGAGTAATATAAACCCTGTTTAATGTTTTCATATTAAGCGAGGAATTTGTCGGCTTATAAAATTGGTTCGCGAGACCAAACGGATCTCACAAATCTTCTAGTTTATTTAACCGAGCCCCACCATCAAGCGATGTGTCTATCCTTAGGGATAGATACACGGCTTGCGTGCGGTGCTCGTTTATATAAACTATTTGGGATGTGAGATCGGTTTGATTTCATATCTTAAAATCTTCAAATTTAAAATTATTTTCAAAAATCAAATACTACTTATTTCAAATTATTTATTTAAATTAAATTAAAAGTTCGCCGACAACTTCTGTTAGGCGACCCCTTTTTAAAATATCACACAACCTAAAAATATGCCGACATGGATCTTACATAATCTCAAGAAATTCTACAACTTAACAGGCCAAATTCAGAAGTAAACAAAGTTTTCAGAATCAATCTTTACAACTTCTTCCAACTTTAAACACTGATACTTTCCACAATGATTCTCCATAAATTAATTACTTCTCCATTTAAGAAAGAAAAAGATAAAGTAAACTACTCAGAATGCATTGTGAAAATACAAAAACACATTGAGTTGAAATTAAAAACCATAAGAAAAACAACAAACAAAAACAAGTATTAATTAAAAAACTAAATTTAAGAACAAAATTAAACACTTATCTGAAAAGTCTCTCCACAAGACTCAGGAAGTTCCTTTGAAACTTTAACTCTTCACTAAACTACTCCTCAGAGCGGATCTCCCAACTCCGATGACTCAGAATAACTTCAGACTTCAATAAAAACTAAACTTAAAAGAAAGAAAAGAAGTGGTAAGAAGAAGACTTCAATCCGACCCCTTTCTCCTTTCTACTCTCTACTCCTACTCTTAATAAAAACTCTTGCAGAATAAAAGTTAAATACTATAAAACTTTCTTCAAAATGCAAGTGGAAGAAAGAAAGAGAGAAAGAACCCTTCAAAATGTAAAGGAAGAGTTCCTTAATCTTTTCTAAGACTCTCTTTAAATAGTAAACCAAAAGGTGCCTTGGTGTTTCTTCAAAATGTGTTCAGATTCAATGTATCCACCAAAGAATGCACCCTTTCATTCAAACTTGCCGCCCAAAGGAAGTTATGGACGTTACTGTCGGCATATTTTTTGGTTGTGTATTTTGAAAAGGGGGGTCACCTAACAAAAATTGTCGGCGAACTTTAAATTTTAAATTTAATTTAAATATATATATAATTTGGAAAGTAGCATTTGATTTTGAAAATAATTTTAAGTTTGAAAAATTTAAGATATGAAATCAAACCGATCTCACATTCCAAATAGTTTATATAAACGAGCACCGCATCACAAACCGTGTATCTATCCCGAAGAATAAACACACTGCTTAATGATGAGGCTCGATTAAATAAACTAGAAGATTTGTGACATCCGTTTGGTTTGCGAACCAATTTTATAAGCCGACAAGTTCCCATACTTAATATAAAGGAATTAAGCAGGGTTTATATTACCTGGGTTCTTAAAGTTCCTATAAGGGCAAGCCCCTATAGTTAATTACATCTTAAATGACGAGAATCATTTAAGAAAACTCTCGATAATGATCAGTGGTTTTGCTCTCAAGAATTTCAAAGTTTAAGGTTTTCAAAGGATTGGATTTTGGAAATTTCAATAGGGATCAACTCAAATTTGGAACAAGTTTATTTTAGGAGTCCAAAGCAAGAGAAGTAGGAGAAGTTGAGGATCCAAGAAGAATCTTGGCAACTTCCCAAACTATCCTATTTTTTGGCTTCAATTTGGGAGTTTATTTGATGTTATAATCCTGGCAATTTTAATTAGTTAGGACTTATATTCGTACGACATGATCATACAAATAGCCTCGAAGATATGAGGGTTTATGTCGTACCAAACGACTACCTCGGAATCCTAAGACCAGTTAGGGCTTAATTTACATGACATGATCATGCAAATGCCTAACAAAGAGTTGAGGATTTATGTTGCACTAGGCAAACTACCTCGAAGTCCTATGACTTGGTTGTTTAATTCTAGGAATGTTTAGCTGATGTAGAATTGTTTTGCTGATGACGATGGCCAAGCTGCCCACCATACTCCGAGCTCCTTGTTGTTGCAGAGGTTTAGTTTTAGAAGTCATAAATCAGGAGATGAGAGAAGTGTTTTGGTTTAGAGAAAATCTTAAAATCCATGTGTTTTTAATATTTTAATTAAGACAAATCTTAAAGTTGTTTAAACAGAACCGATTAAG
The DNA here is from genome assembly GCA_022702705.1 of Papilionanthe hookeriana x Papilionanthe teres. NCBI lineage: Eukaryota > Viridiplantae > Streptophyta > Magnoliopsida > Asparagales > Orchidaceae > Papilionanthe > Papilionanthe hookeriana x Papilionanthe teres. The sequence goes on along the minus strand of CM040432.1, from coordinate 61,730,131 downwards.
ATCCCACGGTTCCGTCATCTCACGACCAGTTATTTTCATTGAATTCACTTAGTCCGGATGAATTTGCTAAACTCAACTCGAATGAGTTCCACACTTTCATTTAGGCTCGTGGGAAATCTCGTTAGCAACACGTGGGTTACATCATCCGAGGTATTCCCGATCATTCAACGAGACGTTTTAATTTAGTTAAAGTTGTAGTTTTGTTGTTCGTTTGTGATTAAACTTTGAGTTGTTTTATATTTTGAAATGTTGTGGCGGTGATTTTTATCTTGTAATGACTTTTAATTTAGTTTTGGTTTCGGTTCGGGGACTACCCTAAAGGTTTTGGTTTTCATGCAACGAGTTGTTTATCATGCGAGAAAAGTAAAGTACGATGCATGTAAGTAAATTGCAATAAAGTAAATTGCAATAAAATAAAAGCGTACCTGGAGGGTCTTCCCGTCATCCCAAGCTGCACTTAAACCACATGTTAAGACATTTAAATGTTTCAACAAGTACCTAGGTAAAGCTAAGGGAAAGGTTTTGGTTGTCTACCAATGTCCTAATCCTATAGCTAGTCATCTCCTATGACGTCTAGGTTCTTGTGTTTTGGTTTAAGGATGATTTTCTTCACCAAAGAACAATTAAGTTCAATTGTTTTTATAAACATCCCATCATATTGAGGAAGTGCTTAAGATGAGTCTTAAACATCTTTTCAATACCTCTAGGATTGTTTTAAGTCCAAGAGAATTTAATTATGCAAGTGAATTAATCATCCAGGAGTTTAAGCTTTGTTCTCTTGCTCAGTGAACTATGACATTTGAATATCTTATAAGTGAAGTAACACTTCACTTGATACTTCATTTAAGAGTTATAATAATAATAAGAGCTTTAAAAGGGCAAATTTACTTATTAAGTATTTTAATGATTTAAACTTAATGATTTAATTTTAATTTTGACTTAATTATAAAAATTTAGTTTAAGTTTGGAATAGTGTTCAAGTTATTTTAGATTTAATTCTTAATGATTTCATTTAGGTTTGTTGTTAAATTATTTTAATTTAATTTAATTTAATTTAATTTTAATTTAATTTAATTTAATTTTAATTCAATTTGATTTGATTTTAATTTAATTTAATTTAATTTAATTTAATTTAATTTAATTTGATTTGATTTAATTTAATTTAATTTAATTTTAGTTTAATTTTAATTTGGATTATTATTTTAGTTTTTTAATTAAGAATTAAGTATTATTGAAGTGATTTATTTAGGGATTTTTAAATTAAAGAATAAATATCCTCTTAATAACATCCCTACTTTAATAATTCTAATTTCTATTATTCTTCCAAAATTTCAATTAATTAATTAATTAAAGTTTTATTTTAATTATATTTAAAATGGTTAGTAGATTTCTACCCTCAATCATTTAAAATTCAATCATCCAAAATCAGTTTAAAATAAAATATTTTACCCTCCCCTTTTTGATTAATCCTAAAATTTTAATTAAGGGTTGAAATTTTTAATTACCCTTTTGCCCTTCAAGCTTAATAATTCTATAACTCACTAAATTAAGCTCAAATGAACTTGAAATTTTTATGTAACCTCACTCACATGTCAATTAAGACATTAGAGGAGAAAATGTGATTTTTCTGTATTTAATTTATTTATGTAATTATTTTTAATGGAAAATAGGGCTTTTCAAGGAAAATTCAATAACTTGACCAAGAAAATGTTTCTGTCCTTAAGAAAATTATGGAATGTTCCTAATGACCAAAGGACCATTTGGACCAATTTTAGTGATTTTTTGAATTATATTTTATTTATTAGAATTATTTTTAGTTTTGGTGTATTAATTAATTTTAAAATAAAATTAAAGTTGAAAAATGGATTTTATATTTTTCTTAAATATCTCTAATCTCAAGGAGTCCAGAGAAAAAAATTTTATAATTTTTTTATTTTTCTTTGATTTATTAGAATTATTTTAGTGGAAATATTAAAGAAAATCATTTTTTAATTCAAAAATTGTTTTAAGCCTTTAAAATTCAATATCTTGCCCTAGAAAATTAGGAAAAATATTTGGTTTGTTCCTAAGTGACTAGGAGTTAAAATATGATATTTTGGTGGTTTTTAATATTTTTATGATTTTTATTATTTTTTAATTATTAAAAATATTAAAATAATGATAAAAATCAACATTTTTAGAAAATTTTAATTTTAATATTCCTAAGTTCCTCTGATGTCAGAGAAGCTCCAAAACCATTTTTGTGAATTTTTGAAAAGTATTTTGTGAGTTATGTATTTTTAAAATTTAATTTTATCCATTTTGCTTAAGAGGCTTAATCAACCCATTTGGTAAGTCTAATCAAATCCAATTGACTTTAAATTTTTATGTGATGTTCCTCTAATCTTAAAGATCAGTAGAGAATCATTTTCAAGTCAATTTAATGTGTGGTTAACCCTAATTAATTAAAGTTCTATTTTGGGTATTTAGGCCAATTAGGGTTGTTCCATATGAATTAACTCAAAACCTATTTATCCTTGGTTCTTCTGGTCATAAGAAACATCACCAAATTTTCCTAGAAATTTTTTCTCAACATGCTAATTATTGGAATTAAAATACTCAAAACAGTAACATGCACTTGAAAAATCAATAATTTTTCATAGGGATGGCCTCTGACCTTGGAAAATTTAGGGAATGTTCCCAAGTTCAGAGGTTTCAAAAGCCCTATGGTCTCATGCCATGATGAATTGTCTATATGCATGGAAAATCAAAATAGTGCAGAGAGTAAATAATTAATTAAAAATAAAATACTCAATGAAATGACTTGATTTCTTTTCCACATTATTCTCCTCTGTTCATTGAGCAAGAGGATATTTTTATTTTATTTTTAGGATTTTTCTACACAAAGTTATGCATTTTTGAAGTTTTGGGTATTTAATAAATAAGAAAAATCCCTAATTTTCTACTTATCCATGCGGCGCCACGCAATCCTCGGCAGCTCCAAAAGCCCACGCGGTGGGCTGCCATTCGACGCCGCCATCCGAGTCAGCTGCCATGGGGCCCGCGGTTCACGTACCGTCTCCTGGTCCGACGCCATCTGAGCCGTCCGCTCGATACACGCGCGATCCAACGGCTCCCAGTCATCGTCTACGACTAGTGTGCACCCGTCACCGTCCACACTAAAACCCTAAGATCTCACTCGATTCTCAATGGATTTTCATGTTCTTATACTCTATGGATTCGTCTTGAAGAGACGAACATATCCATACGGTTTATGTGGCATGAAATTAACCTAATCAAAATGGAGAATGTTCAGAAGCTCGGGAAGAAGAGAGAGCTCATACCTTTGCTCAGAGAAGTGAAGCTTCGATCTGAGAGTTGTTTCACGTTCGATTAGGTCCAAGAAAGCTCCAGATGAAGTCCCTTGGCCTGGTGAATTACCTAGGTACAAAAGTGACCACAGCCGATCACAAATCTTGGAGACTGGAAGCAATGGCTGGCCTGGTGAGGGGGCTTTTGCTGGGGAACTTCTCCTCTTGGTCCGAGTGAAGGTGTAGAGTCAATCAATTTGAGGATTGACTCACTGTGGTGAAGTGTCCTGGTTTTGGTCTTGAATTTCAACTCTGAAATTGAGCTCACAGAGAGGAAATGGCAGGGGGATTTCAGTGGGGATCAAGTTCTCCAGGTGTGGAGGAGAGTCTGGAATGATTTTGGTAGAGTTTCTATATGGTTTTGTTTCAACACCTCCCTTGGCCGAGAGGAGGTGGTGTTTAAATAGGGCTAGCTGGAGGGCTTCCCATGGAGGGTTGAAGGCTTGGATCAGCTACTTAGATCAAGGGAAGAACAGCCATGACAGCCATTGGACATGGGGAAGCTCAGCAAGATGGAATTTCAATGTTTGGCTCCTTCCAAGGTCTCGGCCATGGTGTTTTCCGGCGTGTCATGGTGGGTCGGCTGGCCGGGCATGGGTCACCATCTTGACCAGGGAAGTCAGGGATGGGGTTTGGTGAAGTGAATTGGCTTTGGAAATGTGTAAAGGAGTTGGCTCTAAGTGGTATGGGGATAAGGTCATTTTAGGCTTGGTTTAGTTAACTCATCCAAATGGATTGGGTTCACTCTCCCATAACCTGATTTTGGGCTGAGAGCGATCGGTTAGGTCAACCTCCCATGTGTGGTGGAGTCTCTATCGAGGATTAGGTGGCAAAATATGGTTTAGTGTGTGACATAGATATGGCTAAAAAGGCTTAATGAAGGATTAGGAAAGGGGCCCTCCTTTTGCCATTAATAGCTTGGTCACATGTCAAACCCCTCATGGCTTCACATGGGGCTTAAGGATGGCTTCATGGCTCTTATATGGCTTGGGAAAAGTTGGCTTGGTTTCATGGAAATGGGTTTAAGGAATTTTGGTATTTTTGTGTAAAATTTGGATGGTTTGTCATATGGCTTTGCTTAGAAAGGTTTGATTGCTGATTTAGGACTTAGGAATGATTTTTAATTAAGTGAGGATGAGATGAGAATGTAATGTGGGCTTTAGGATGGGCTTGGGCTTTTGAGTTTGGTTAGGAATGGGCTTTTGAATGTCTTTTGGAAGTGGGCTTTTAGATGAAAATTTTTCAAAGGGCCATACCAACTAAATGTTGGGTTTAGTTTAAGGATGTGTCATGAGTGATTTAAATCAAACTTGAGGTGGTTTGGAATTGAATTGGGTCTAAATTGAGTCTCTTTAGTGATAGGGTCAAAATAGGTCAAAATGGAATAACTTGGGCTAAGGTTGGGCTAATGTTGAAATTGATGTAAAATTAACATTCAGAAATGTTTATGGGAGTGTTTCAAAGAGGTTTCAACTTTTTTTGGGTTTTGATTTTTGGATTTGGGCCTATTTGGGTTAGGTTTGAGTGTAGGCCCATTTAAGGGATTTTGGGTTTGGGTTGAATTTGAGTAGGGTTTGGGTCAAAATTTTATGAAAATTATGTTAGTGTTTTGTTTGTTGGGCTTTTAGGGAAGCCTTAGAAAAGGTTTGGGGTTAATTGGAGTTGAATTGGGTTGGTTTGGGCTAAGTTTGGGTCATGGGCCAAAATTGGGCCTTAAGCTTAAAAGTGAAATTAGATTCAAATGTCAATCATATTGGACTTGGATTTCATCTAAATTAATATTGGGGATATTGAATTGAAGTTTATAATTGAATTGGACCAAAATTGGGGTCAATTGGGGTGGTTTGGTTTGACATTGGGTTCACTTTGGGTTAAAATGGGTCAAATTGGGGTTTGACAAAAGTGGGGTAATTTGACAAAATTGACCCATGGTGTAGTTGAACAAAATGAAATTGAGAATATTTAAGATTTTATGGAATTTTCTGGGAATTTTCTGAATTTTTTTATTTTTGGGTCAAGAGGGGCATTTTGGTAATTTCGAGGGTATTGGGGGTATTTTTGGAAATTTTGGTATTTTTGGCTGTAAATGATCAATTTGATTGGTGGGGAAATGTTCAAGGTCAATTTTGGAAAATTTTTGGGTGATTTGGAAATTTTGGTGGTTTTGGGTAGTTCCAATGGCTTTTAGTAGGTTTGGTGGGTCCGGGGCCCCGGGGGTCAAAAATTGAAATTTTGGCAAAATGACGATTAAGCCAGTGTGAGTGAAATGGAATTATTTTAGTTGAGCCATGAAGCCATATTAAGTCTTTATAGGAGCCATGAGATGACTCATTTGAGGCTATCACTATGTTGTTCCTAACCCTCTTAGCCAAGGGCCTAGGGGTTAAGGTCCATCCATATGAATTACCTACATGAGTCAGGAAGTCAAGCTAGGTATGAATGGTTTTAAGATTTGGAATGTGTGTGTGAGAGTGTAGTGTATGTGTAAGTCAGCCCTCACCAGACCAGGCCAACCAGAGTGATCCTAAGGTCAAAGAGTCCTATAGGGAACTCATCCTTTTAAACCTCCACATTTGATCTCAAATCAAGCTTGTGGGGTTTGCAGGGAGTTAAGAAGTGGTTGAGTTTCTAAAGGTGTAGGTTTCATTTCTAGTCCTCTAAGATAGTCAAAGGAAAAGCTTAAGGCTACATCCTAAGTATTAAAGAGGGAAGAGAAGACCTCATCAAAAATTAGGTCAACAAATGAACCCCCAATAGGTGTGGTGTGCTAACCAAGCACACCGCGCGTATTGGCGATGACTGAAGAGATCAACAAAACCAACACAGATGTCCAAGTGACAAACTTAGGACAGAGTTGAAAAGTTTCCGTTGGGGAGTATCAAGTATATCTCCAAGACTGGAGGTTCTTGAACTCTCGCTGGGGAAAGGAAAAGGAGGTGAATTCCAAATCACAAGATTTGGGGAACTTCGATTTAGATTTCGCTTCATTTTATGTTCAAGTTTTGATGTGTGAGTTTAGATTTTTGATTTGGAGTTCCAATTTAGATTGAAGTTTGATTTAAAATCAGTTTGAGAAAACTTGGATTTGAAATGAGAATTGAAACCTGAATTTCAACCTCGGGATTGCGAAGAAAACTGAATTTTAGGTAGCAGCCTCGGAGTAAGCGTCCGAGTTTAAGTTTCGATTGAAAAGGATGAAAATCAGAATTTAGGCACCGATCTTGAAAGAGAACTGGAATGTAGGTACCAGTCTCGGAAATTTTGAATTGAAATGTAGGTATCAATTCAGATGAGAATCAAAATGTAGGTATCGATCTCAAAATGAGAAGCTGGAATGTAGGTACCGGTCTCGGAAATTTTGAATTGAAATGTAGGTATCAATTCGGATGAGAATCGAAATGTAGGTATCGATCTCGAAATGAGAACTGGAATGTAGGTACCAGTCTTGGAAATTTTGAATTGAAATGTAGGTATCAATTCAGATGAGAATCGAAATGTAGGTATCGATCTCGAAATGAGAACTCGTACGTAGGTACCAGTCTCCGAAATTTTGAATTGAAATGTAGGTATCAATTCAGATGAGAATCAAAATGTAGGTATCGATCTCGAAATGAGAACTAGAATGTAGGTACCAGTCTCAAAAATTTTGAATTGAAATGTAGGTATCAATTCAGATGAGAATCGAAATGTATGTATCGATCTCGAAATGAGAACTGGAGTGTAGGTACCAGTCTCGGAAATTTTGAATTGAAATGTAGGTATCAATTCAGATGAGAATCGAAATGTAGGTATTGATCTTGAAATGAGAACTGGAATGTAGGTACCAGTCTCAGAAATTTTGAATTGAAATGTAGATATCAATTCAGATGAGAATCGAAATGTAGGTATCGATCTCGAAATGAGAACTGGAATGTAGGTACCAGTCTCGAAAATTTTGAATTGAAATGTAGGTATCAATTCATATGAGAATCAAAATGTAGGTATCAATCTCGAAATGAGAACTGGAATGTAAGTACCAGTCTCGAAAATTTTGAATTGAAATGTAGGTATCAACTCAGATGAGAATCGAAATGTAGGTATCGATCTCGAAATGAGAACTGGAATGTAGATACCAGTCTCGGAAATTTTGAATTGAAATGTTGGTATAAATTCAGATGAGAATCGAAATGTAGGTATCGATCTCGAAATGAGAACTGGAATGTAGGTACCAGTCTCGTAAATTTTGAATTGAAATGTAGGTATCAATTCGGATGAGAATCGAAATGTAGGTATCGATCTCGAAATGAGAACTGGAATGTAGGTACTAGTCTCGGAAATTTTGAATTGAAATGTAGGTATCAATTCAGATGAGAATCAAAATATAGGTATCGATCTCAAAATGAGAACGCGAATGTAGGTACCAGTCTCGGAAATTTTGAATTGAAATGTAGGTATCAATTCAGATGAGAATCGAAATGTAGGTATCGATCTCGAAATGAGAACTGGAATGTAGGTACCAGTCTCAGAAATTTTGAATTGAAATGTACTGTGGAGATTTAGATTTAGCGGGAGATTGAAATGAGATGTGAAAGTGTTCCACATACCATGAGATTCAAAGTTTGATTATTTGGCGAAGGGTATGAATATATGCCATCAGAACCAAATCGAAAATTTTTCGTGGTTCTGAAGTCATCCCGAGAGAGGGTTTCAAAGAAGGTCTGAAGTAGATCTTGATTTGAAGAAGAATTGGAGGGTTTGAAAAGATGGATTTAGACTGGAATTCAATTTGAGATTTAGGTTCATTTCATTTGCCCTTTAGCAATCTGATTTTATTTTTGTTGTTCATTTAGTGTTCATGTGAATTTGAAGTTCATTTTACTATTTAGATTTTTTGGAAAGGTTCTCATTTATTTTCTTTTCTCTTCTATTCTTCGTTCAAAGTTCATTTAACTCTAATGGCGTTTCCCAGTCAATTTGCACTAAAAGAGGTGAAGGCAAAATATGTCGTAGTCGTTTTCATTCCAATTTGCTGAAAGTACATCATACAACTTGATCTAGTCATGATGACATTTTCCTCAGAAATTTAATGTCTCGTACAATCCATGTAAATCTAAAACGGACTGTGTAAACTTCTTGTTGATCCATCCAAAAGCGTCTGTCAAAAAATCCATGTCTGAATAGTAAGAAACATGGGTAATAACATCACCTTCCAAGCCACCCTTGGCAGGAATGCCGCATGGATGTGCATTGGAGGTGTGTTATTTCCCATGTAACTCATAGCTCGTAGGGCCGGAGACTCTCCAATTCTGGATCTGGATGGAAGTGGTAAGGTGCCTTTCTGTCGTCCATCCTTCTAAAAGTAACATAGATCCGCTCCACTGGCACTCCCGGTATACAATGTTTTGCGATGACTGCTCCATTTCCTTTTAATATTATGACGGAACCTATCGGAAGTGGTATCTCCACCGGCCCTCGGAACATACCCGGGCCTGCTATCCGGAGGTCAGATCCGAACATGATATTGCATTGGTTGACGAACTAAAACATTCAGAAAGGTCTGACAAAGTCGTGGAGGTCTATGTGTGGAGGTATGCAGTCGCCTTTCTGGTAAATGTTGATGATGCAACTATTGAGTATGTGACCCACTTTTAATATGTTTGCAATTTATGTTTATAGCAACGGCACCAAAAACTTGATCCTGCTTTAAATATAGATATATGATTTAATGTATAATGTGGATTTTATGCAAGTATACGTATCGTATCAAGTAATACAGGGCTCTAGTGGAGTCCTGGTTATCGATCCCACAGGGAAGTTTTTAACGATTTGTTATCGGCTAAATTTAAAGGAATTACTTACTAATATAGTAAACGGAAATTCAAAGTAACTATAGCAAACTAAAGTAAACTAATGCTTGAAATAAGTTGATTTAAATAATTCAGAAAAAGTATCCTTCTCCTTGTTTTTAGAAAATTAAGTGAATGATGAATTTAAGTAGAATTCTTAAATTGTATTGTGACAAATAGAAGCATTTGTATTCTTTACCCTTTGGTCCAGGTGCAAAGAACATTGACTAATCCTATGTTTGATCACCGAATCTGCGGCTAGGTCGGGAGGATGCGGTCGCCACTTCGTAGCTCCCACGTTCCCCTCACCTGAAGGCTAACATCGACACTTCAACTCTCAAACAATAGGACCGAATTGAATATTTTAGTCTCTCACACTAAAATGCTTAATTCTACATCTGATAATTAAAATTTCCCTATTTATTTGCACCCGCCTTCCAAAGCTTTTGACTTCCCTGAATATTGGATGTAATTTTTACTATAGTTGATAATTCATCATATTTTAACAACTCAATTGGCCAGATTGAAAGTAAATTAAGTTTTAAGTAAAAATTATCACAATTTATTTATATTAGGTGCTTCTATTTAATTTCATCAATCCGCATAATTTTCATAAACAAGGAGAAAGACTAAGAAAACTACTCAGAATGCATGGGAATAAAACAAAACATGGATTTCATTTAAAGTTAACAACAATAAACAAAGATACATATCTTAATTTCCTCCCCAGGCAGACTCCTTGAAGTTCCTTTGACTTTTCCTTGTAGTACAGCAAACTTCTAAATAGCACTCAAATAAACTAAAGAAACTCACTAATGACTAACAAAAATAGACTCAAACTCTCTAAAATAGACACACTGAAGACTCAAGAGACACACTGAAGAGTCAAGAGACACACTGAAGACTCAAGAGACACATTGAAGACTCAAGAGACACAGCTAGACACTAGAATTCGGCCTCTATTTATAGATGTAAGTAAAGGTCCAAGGGGTGCTTAAACACCTCTTCAAAAAGTGTCCAGGTTCAAAGTATTTGTATTTTGAACTGTCTCGCCGTCGGCGAGAAACGACCTCGCCGTCGGCGGGGCTTCTAGAAGGTCTTCAAACCGCGCGATCTCGCTGTCGGCGGGCTCGGGCTCGCTGTCGGCGAGGTAGTTATAATTCCTTCAGAAATTCTCCTCACGATCTCGCCGTCGGCGGCCTCGATCTCGCCGTCGGCGACTTAGTTCAATTTGCATGAATTTCCTCCTTTTTGATCCAAATTAGCTCCATTTCATGCTTTTTGCTTCCATCACTTATAAATCTTCATTCCTGCAATAAAATAAAGAAAATATCTTTCTTTAAAGTGCAATTTCATCAAAAATAGATATAAATTTCTTAATGTATTTTTCTGTGATCAAAATCCCCCAAACTTAATTATTACTTGTCCTCAAGTAATTTTAATACTAAATAAAAATAATAATTTCTATAATAGAATTTTTCAACTCGGATAATAAGAATTAAATTTAAATAACATTATAATAAAGTTAAATATAAATATTTACGAGTAATTAAATTAACTTTATAGATATAAGATTATTTAGTAATCAGGTCTAAGATTTCTAGCTTTCTATTTATTTCAGGAATGACTATATTTAAAATAGTAAATTACTTAAGATATTTAGATGATATGAAGTTCAAGAAAACACTATTTAGTAAAATACTAATCCATAAATATAAGTTTAGAAATATAATTAAGTTTTACCCTTTAGGTTGAATCCATTGAAGCCAATTTTTGATAAGGCATATCCTCAAGCTTCTCCTCACTTATATTTTTCTTTTCTTTTTATTTTCTTTCTTTTTCTTTTCAAGTGAGGATTACTGTATCTGGATAGCCTGTTAATAATTTTGAACTTCAATTTCTCTTCCTAAATTTGAAACTTAAAATATTTCTTTGCTTATATATATTTCATAGCCTTTACTTCATTGAGTTTCTATCCTTTCTTTTTCACTTAAATACTTAACAATTTTCAATTTTTAGAATATAGTTTTCCTTACGTTAAATAGTTTACTATATTCTTATTCCTTTTAACCAAATATCTTATTCCATTAATTAATTGAATTACTAGAAATATTTTCTTTAACTTTATATAATAATTAAATAAAGTAACTCATGTTTATTGAATTGAAAAACTACTATAGAAAATCATTTAATAATAATTTTTGAAAATAGAAATTGAGAACAATTTTAGTAATTAAATTTGTATTTTTACCTTCCCCCAAACTTAAATTTTTCTATTTATACTACATAGTGAAAAAGCGAAAATATATAGTAAAATTCATCATACCTTTGGGCTTTAGGTATTCCTTTTCTTTGAAATTTTTGCAGGCTTTTTCATTACTTACAAAACCTGTACTGTTAGTATTCTTCCACATATAGTATTTAAAAGAAAGTGCAGGGATGAAATTTTATAATAAGTATCAAACATAACAAATGAAAACTTAATCTATTATTACACATACAATTAACTAATCTATCTAAAAACATATTAAAACAATCTAAACAATGTTAAAATTCATAACTTATAAAAACTTAAACTAACATCATATATATATAAAAAATTGCAACTAATTTAACACACAAGAAATCTAACATCATAACATAAGCAAACATACCAACATCCATAGTCTCTAGAAAGTACTGAATAATCACATCCAAAATATTAAAGTTTCCCAAAATAACAACAAATCTAAACAAACCAAACAAACTAAACAAAGACTCTAATCTTCTACATTAAAATCCTAAACTATGTCATCTCCCTGATCTCCAGTGAGAAAGGCTGAGCTGTAGTTAGTCTCGTGAATAACGGGGGCACTCGGGAAAGACAACATCTAAATCACCACTCCTATATCGGCGTTCAGCTTCATAGTATGCAATTTCGTATTCTGAATGTCGCTGGAGATATTCACTATCATAATCGTGTCTTCTTTCCAAGCCTACTATCCTTTGGTCTATATGCTCAAATCTTCTTTCCATATTTTCTCCAAATAACTCAAAACTCTTTCTACTCAGGGTTAATTCATTCATCAGATCTTGAAGGGTAGGAGTGGTGTACTGAGGGGGTGGATCATAACTATTAGAGGGTATATCTCTACTTGAAGAAGGTACATAATTCCTTGTCCCAGATCTCCATCCTTCGTGGGATTCATATTTCTTTATATTAGCCTGAGTAAGGGGTTTCATAGGTTCAATCCATTCCTCATCATCTCTTGCCTCTACCCCAGATAATTGGCAAAGTGCATAGATAAGACCAGGATGTCCTAATCCTCCTCCACTTTCAATTCTAGCAGTGGCTAATATGTTTTTATAAATAACATTTCCCACATTAATACTCTTCTGGTTCTGAATACAGAAATTTAGAACTGCTCTATCTCTTGTTACCTCACTATCGTGGTAGGTGGGTAATAAAGTAGAACCAAAAAAATAATGTCAGGCTTTAGATGTTGCATTTAGCATAAAAAGAGGGAAGTTTACCCGTTCTCACTGCTTTATCTTTCAGACTCCTTTCCCATCAGTGAGAAATTCGATCACCTCTTCCAGTGGTCCTTCCATAGTTCCAAAAGTTTCATACTCGCTGGTGTAGGTTTCTCGTACTTCATAATAAGCGTTTATTCTAGCAGCGTTGAAATCTACAAAAAATCCTCTAACCTTAACCGGTGCATCTTCAGCTTTGTGTTAAATTTGCATAAAATTCCTTTACTACTTCTACGGTATGCTCGTTAGTCACGAAACAGAAATTTTCCCATCCTCACTCCTGAATGATTCGCTCAACTTCTCCTCCTGGATTCTTGAAAACTCGATCTTGAATGCATTTTCTTAATTGTATGTTTTGAAAATATCGAGTTTGTGCTCTTGCAATAATGAATCGGGTTTCGTCATAATATATTCATCGCTTTTGTCGTGGAGCCATTTCTCGATCTATGAAATTTACAAAATCTTAACTAAACTCCAAAATATTACTAAGAAGGCTTCCTACAACATCTAAAATCCATTTAAATCAATTTCCATGAAATTCTTCCAAGTATTTTCTCCACATTTCAAAATTTTTCAAAATTCTCCAATGTAGAAGAAATCCATGGTGAAAATAAAAAATTTTTGCATAGGAGTGAAGCTCTTACCAAGGGAAGATGAAATCCGGTGTCAAAAAGTGTTGAAATCGCCTCGAATCCAAGATCTCTCGAAGCCCTAGGTCGGTTTTTTCGAAAATTTGAGGAAAGGGATGATGAATAGTGTCGGTTGACTGGTCAAATATAGGTTTTTTCGCGATCTCGCTGTCAGCGAGATTTTTCTCGCCGTCGGCGAGCTAATTAATTTCATAAGGCAAAAGTTTCAGGAAAAATCAGCCGTCGGCGAGCTCGGTTTCACTGTCAGCGGGTTTTCTCGCTGTCAGCGAGATAATTCTCGTCGTCGGCGAGATCCCAAAAATTTTAAATTTTTGAAATTCGTCAATCATTTTCAACCTCGAATTGCCCTTAATCAATCTTTCGATCACTTAATTTAATAATAATACGAAGATTAGATACTATACTCACAAAAAGTCACACAACACAAACAATATAACTTTATTTATGAAATCCATGAGACTTACAAATTTCACACTAACAACTTAGCATATACTTAACTTAAATGTTCAAATTCATAATACTCAGTATCGCAATCCACACCACAACACTCTAAATGCTGAGACATAACAATTTACATAAAATCTCATCAAATCTGAGATGATCAAATCAAATTTCGACTCATAATAAAATCTAACTCCAAATCAACACATATATATATATATACAAATATAACATACACATAGAAATCTTTACTACTCTTCAGTGTCTGAACTAACATCTTCTCTGATGTTTCCAATGCGACACGAGTGCACTGAAATAAATTGTAGAAAGGCCCGAAAGGGAATTCTGCGATAGATTCTTCATTAATCCATCCTTTACGTCTTAGTAGATGAATAAACACGGCCTCCGGATGTCCAGTATGATCAAAGTGCTCCTTCATTCTCCAATCAATATGATCAAACTTATTAGAGATATTGTCAATGAAATTCATCACATTTTGCAATTCTTTCTCCAATCCTTTAATCTTCTTCAGAATGAAATTAGTCTTATCGGTAAAGGGCCTTGCTAAAGGATTGTTCCGTGATGCTCGTCGAAATAATGGTAATCTTATCATTGTTATCCAAAGTGGGAAACATATCGGTAGGATCCGAGTGGTTTTCATGGTAAAAGTACTTTTTCCCAAGCCTCATAAGAAACTTGGTGCTGGTCGCATAAAGCAAATATAGTAGATGGGTGTCCAAGTCCATGCACTGACCCATGCATAATTAATCCCAACGCAGACTTTACTATTATTGATCCAACATCGATAGGTAATCAAATTTGAATACAATAGTTTAAAATAGTGCATTCCTTTGAAACTTTATTTACTCTCATGGTAGGTAATAATTTTGATGATATAAAGAAATGTCAGTGCTTCGAGACAGGGTTAAGAAGTGATGCAGAAAAACTGACATACCCGTCTTCTCGTAACTTCCAATCATCCGGTTCGTCGGTCAAGTATCTATAGATTTCGTTCATATTGTATCTTGAAGGCACAAAGTTTGAATAATGACAAACAGAGGTATTCTCTATAGAAAACAATTCATTTACCCTTGAAGGAGTAAATGTTACCCATCTTCTTCTGACGTACACATTTCCATAGTTGATCGCATGTAAATTAGAGTAAAACTCTTTAACTGCTGGTATAACTACAGCGGATGTCGTATAATAAAATACCTCCCAATGCCATTTGTGCGATCATTTCTTCGATTTTTGTAGTAGAATTCTCTACTCCTCCGTTGACAAATCCTCTTTCTTTAATAAGTCTTTTCTTCATCAAGCCATTGTTGAAGATTCGGCTGCGCCTCCGAGCCGACGAATTTTCTTCGGTTGAAAACTTACGTTTTTGTGGTTTCTAAGAATTTGGTGGCCATTTTGGATGGAAAGGATTGGTCTCTAGTCGTTCCTAAGGAAGAAAATGGTGTAAAATCGGATTTACTAAATAGAGTAGGCCAGTAGAATCCAGATTGTAGAATTTTATATGCAGTTTTATCTATCTCAAAATGTCCTCCAAAATCAGAATCATGAAATTTTTTAATAATTGGTTCAGTTTCTTCATATGGCACACATCTTCTAATGATTTGATCCTTACATTGCTTATATAAGTATGGTTCATCCCAAAAGTATGTTTTAGTATCGTGAATGAATTTTTTCTGTTGTTGCAAAGTTAACATAGGTGGTAAAATGTCACTTACAATATAATTTACTATATCAGCATACCAAGGTATTTTCAATTCATTAATATTATAAATTTGTTCATTAGGAAAACTGTCTAAAATTTCATTATCAGTATCGGATAATTCATGATTTTCTAATCTTGATAAATGATCTGCAATTTGATTATCAGTTCCTTTTTTGTTAATGATCTCAAAATCAAATTCTTGCATTAATAATATCCATCTGATTAATCTTGGTTTAGAATCTTTCTTTTGCATTAAATATTTTATAGCAGAATGATCAGTATGTACAACGCATTTAGTTCCTATTAGATAATGCCGAAATTTATTAAAAGCATATACAACTGCTAATAATTCTCTTTTAGTAACTATATAATTTATTTCAGCATCATTTAGAGTTTTACTACCATAATATATAACTTTGAAAATCTTATCATATCTTTGCCCAAGAACTGCTCCTATAGCATAATCACTAGCATCACACATAAGCTCGAATGGTTTCTCCCGATTAGGTGAAACTATTATAGGTCTTGTAATTAATTTATCTTTTAATAATTCGAAAGCATTCGGGCATTCGGTTGTAAATTCAAATTTCTTGTCCTTTTCGAAAGTTGGCATAGAGGTTTAGTAATTTTTGAAAAATCTTTAATATAACGCCTGTAGAATCCAGCATGTCCAAGAAAACTTCTTACCCCTTTCACCGTAGTTGGAGGTGGTAATTTAGCTATAACTTGAATTTTTGCAGGGTCTACTTCCATGCCTTTTTCTGAAATTTTATGCCCTAATACAATGTCGCCTGTAACCATAAATTGACATTTCTCCTAATTAAGAACTAAATTAGTTTTCTCACATACTTTAAATACTTTTTCAAGATGATTTAAGCATGTGTCAAATGTTGTTCCAAATACAGAGAAATCATCCATAAATACTTCTATTCCATTATCAATTAATTTACTAAATATAGACATCATACATCTTTGGAATGTTGCGGGTGCATTACATAATCCAAAAGGCATTCTTCAAAAGCGAAAGTTCCATAAGGACTAGTAAATGTAGTTTTATCTTGATCCTCGGGAGCAATTTGTATTTGATGATAACCGGTATATCCATCTAAGAAACAAAAATACTTATGTCCGACTAATCTATCTAACATCTGGTTTAGAAATGGTAAAGGGAAGTGATCTTTTCTGGTGGCTGTGTTTAATTTTCTATAATCAATACATATTCGCCATCCAGTAACTTGTCTTATAGGGATAAGATCATTACTTTCATTAGCATTGACAGTCACCCCTACTTTTTTAGGTACACAGTGAATTGGGCTTTCCCAAGCACTGTCAGAAATAGGATATATAATATCATTATCTAGCCATTTTAAAATTTTTTTCTTGACTACTTCTTTCATTATTGGATTTAATCTCCTTTGTGGATCTGCTTTAGGTTTATGTTCATTATCTAAAATAATTTTGTTCATACAAATTGAAGGACTAATTCCTTTAATATCTGCTAAAGTCCAACCAAAAATTTTCTTATATTTTTTTAATGTATCTAGAAGTTTTTGTTCTTGAGATTCATTTAATTCAGATGAAATAATAACTGGTAGAGTTGAAGAATTACCTAAGTAAGCATACTTTAAATGATTAGGAAACATTTTTAATTCAAGTTCAGGAGGTTTAATAATTGATGGAACTATATTTTTTTCAGTATTTTCTGTGTTATCCAAAAATTTAAATTTCTCTTGAATATTAATCTAATTCTTCATTTATCTCAGATTTTTCAATTAATTCAATATTTTCTTTTTCTAATTTTTCTTCATAATATTCTTTAAAATATTTTTTTTGTAAATGATAGAGTACTTCCATTCGAAAACTCTCATCATCTTTTTCTAGCGCAGGATATTTCATTGATTTAGAAATATTAAAAGTTACTTTTTGGTCATTTACTCTCTTAGTTAATTCTTCTTTCTGAACATCAATCATAGATTTTCCAGTAGCTAAAAATGGTCTTCCTAAAATGATAGGAATTTCTTTATCTTCTTCCATATCTAGAACAATAAAATCTACAGGGAAGATAAACTTGTCCACTTTTACTAATACATCTTCAATAAATCCCTTAGGATATGTAACAGAATGATCAGCTAACTGAAGAGTAACTGAAGTAGGTGAAATTTCTCCCAATCCTAATCTCTTAAAAATTGATAGAGGCATTAGAATGATGCTTGCTCCTAAGTCACACAAAGCTTTTCCATAGAATTTTTCTCTAATAGCGCAGGGTATAGTGAAACTACCAGGATCTTTTAATTTTTCAGGAAGTTTTTTCTGAATAATAGCACTACACTCTTCACTAAGTTTGACCATTTCATTATCGATAAATTTTCTTTTTTTATTTAGAATATCTTTCATGAATTTTACATAGTTTGGCATCTGTTCTAAAGCTTCTTCGAAACGAATATTTATCGTTAATTTCTTCAAAATTTCAAGGAATTTAGCAAATTGTTTGTCTTTTTTATGTTGAATTAGTCGTTGAGGAATTGGTAGTGGAGGTTTTTCAACAGAAATTTTCATAGGTATTAAAGGATTTTCTAAATTTGGATCTTGTTGATTCTTTTCCTTTTCAATTTCCACTTCCTCTTTTTGACTTTCAAGTTCTTTCTGAATTCGAGGTTCTAATTCTTTTCCACTTCGTAATTGTATCGCTTTAATTTGTTCATTTCCCTTGTCTTTGGGATTTATTTCCACATTACTAGGAAATGTTCCGGGTATTCTATTATTAAGTACAGTAGCGATATGTCCAAGTTGAGTTTCAATATTTTTGATAGCTGTTCCTTGATTTTGTAATTGGTTTCCTTATATTTGTAATTGATTTCCTTGATTTTGTAAATGTTGACCCATGTTTAATATTAATTCTTCTATCGATAATTTCTTATCTTTAAATTGTGGGTTATTAAATCCAGGTGGATAATTAGATTTATAATTAGGATTTCCTTGATTAGATGGATTTCCTAATTGATGTGTCATGTTATTCATCCATGGTTGATTAGTTGTGTCATTATTCCAATTAAAATTAGGATGATTTTTCCATCCAGGATTATAATAATTTGCATAAGGATTATTGGGTCTGTTGTTAATTGCATTAATCGTTTCATATTGAGATTGGGATTCTATAAGTTGTCCAGATGAATTTTCTTCTGATATAGTTGGAGAGTAATTCATTCCAAAATGATCTAATTTTTTAGATACAGCAGCAATTTATGAAGCTAACATAGATATTGCATCATTTTCATGAATACAAGCTATTTTTTTCGGATTCATTCTATCAACAGGCCATTGAAAATTATTAGTTGCCATTTCTTCGATTAGTGCATAGGCTTCATCAAATGGTTTTGACATTAATGATCCTCCAGCAGCGGCATCGATGATTGATCTTAAAGATCCTACTAATCCATTATAGAAAGTTTGGATAATTAACCGATACGGTAACGCATGATGTGTGCATTTCCTAAGAAGTTCTTTAAATCTCTCCCAAGATTCATATATTGACTCTCCATCAAAGTGACTAAAAGAAGTTATATCATTTCTAAGCTTAGCGAGTTTTAGATGGTGGAAAATATTTGGATAGAAATTTTTGTGATAATTCTCCCCAAGTTTTAATAGATTCGAGTGCTTAACGAATTTAACCACATTTTAGCCTTATCCCTTAAAGAAAAAGGAAAAAGTCTAAGTCTAATAGCATCGTTAGATACTCCTTCATATTTGAAAGTAGCACATAGTTCTAAAAAACTAGCAAGATGTAAATTAGGATCTTCGGTAGGTGAACCACTAAATTGATTATTTTGTACAATTTGGATAATTACAGGTTTAAGTTCAAATGAATTAGCAGCTACATCAGGGTTTTGAATAGTTAAATGAATTTCATCTAATGTAGGGTTGGCATAATCTCGTAATGGTCTTGGTTGATTAATATTTTCATTTTCAAGATTATTTGCCATTTGTGTTAAATTTAAAATTTCTCATTTTTGTTTTCTAATTCTTTTAATTGTACGCTCAAATTCTGAATCGTAAGGTATTAAATTTTCATTTCCAAATTTTCGCATACAATTTTATAAAATAAAATAGTTCGTTACTTTAGTAAATAATTTCTTTAATTCCTCGGCAACGGCGCCAAAAACTTGAACCACTTTTAATATGTTTGCAATTTATGTTTATAGCAACGGCACCAAAAACTTGATCCTTCTTTAAATATAGATATATGATTTAATGTATAATGTGGATTCTACGCAAGTATACGTATCGTATCAAGTAATACAGGGCTCTAGTGGAGTCCTGGTTATCGATCCCATAGGGAAGTTTTTAACAGATTTGTTATCAGCTAAATTTAAAGGAATTACTTACTAATATAGTAAACGGAAATTCAAGGTAACTATAGCAAACTAAAGTAAACTAATGCTTGAAATAAGTTGATTTAAATAATTCAGAAAAAGTAACCTTCTCCTTGTTTTTAGAAAATTAAGTGAATGATGAATTTAAATAGAATTCTTAAATTGTAATGTGACAAATTGGAGCATTCCTATTCTTTACCCTTTGGTCCAGGTGCAAAGAACATTGACTAATCCTATGTTTGATTACTGAATCTGCGGCTAGGCTGGGAGGATACTGGCTGCAACTTCAAAGCTCCCATGTTCCCCTCACCTGAGGGCTAACATCTACACTTCAGCTCTCAAACAATAGGACCGAATTGAATATTTTAGTCTGTCACACTAAAATGTCCAATTCTACGTCCGATAATTAATATTTCCCTATTTATTTGCACCCGCCTTCCAAGGCTTTTGACTTCCATGAATATTGGATGTAATTTTTACTATAGTTGATAATTCAACATATTTTAACAACTCAATTAGTCGGACCGAAAGTAAATTAAGTTTTAAGTAAAAATTATCACAATTTATTTATATTAGGTGCTTCTATTTAATTTCATCAATCCGCATAATTTTCATAAACAAGGAGAAAGACTAAGAAAACTACTCAGAATGCATGGGAATAAAACAAAGCATGGATTTCATTTAACGTTAACAACAATAAAAAAAGATACTTATCTTAATTTCCTCCCCAAGCAGACTCCTTGAAGTTCCTTTGACTTTTCCTTCTAGTACAACAAACTTCTAAATAGCACTCAAATAAACTAAAGAAACTCACTAATGACTAACAAAAATAGACACAAACTCTCTAAAATAGACACACTGAAGACTCAAGAAACACACTGAAGACTCAAGAGACACACTGAAGACTCAAGAGACACACTGAAGACTCAAGAGACACACCTAGACACTAGAATTCGGCCTCTATTTATAGATGTAAGCAAAGGTCCAAGGGTTGCTTAAACACCTCTTCAAAAAGTGTCCAGGTTCAAAGTATTTGTATTTTGAACTGTCTAGCGGTCGGCGGGAAACGACCTCGCCGTCAGTGGGGCTTCTAGAAGGTCTTCAAACCACGCGATCTCGCTGTCGGCGGGCTCGGGCTCGCTGTCGGCGAGGTAGTTATAATTCCTTCAGAAATTCTCCTCACGATCTCGCCGTCGGCGACCTCGATCTGGCCGTCGGCGACTAAGTTCAATTTGCTTGAATTTCCTCCTTTTTGATCCAAATTAGCTCCATTTCATGTTTTTTGCTTCCATCACTTATAAATCTTCATTCCTGCAATAAAATAAAGAAAATGCCTTTCTTTAAAGTGCAATTTCATCAAAAATAGATATGAATTTCTTAATGTATTTTTCTGTGATCAGTATGCAGTCTGCTGGCAGTACCCTCCACGTTACCATTTTTTCACCATTCTTTTAATTATCCTCGACATTGGATCCACCTCACTGCGACGGAGTATCCCTGGTGGATTTTCTTTTCTGTCCTCTATGAAGTTATAGCAACATCCGCATTGTATTGTGACTCATCCTTTCCCTGGCATCCCTCTTCAGGGTTCTGAATAAGTCTTTTCCCTCAGACGGCCTGCTCGACCTATCTTCTGAAGCTCTAAGATGCAATCCACAATCTGCTGCTGCTCGTACTCTGAGAATACATTTATGTGTAACTCAAGGCCTTCCAAAATGTTGATTCTCTTGCCTTTAATCCTTTCAAAGTATTCAAAAGTCTTCTTCTCAACATTTTGCATTCTTTCTAATTCATATTTTGGGATGATTTGCAAGTGACGAGGCCTAGTAACGTACTGCGGGATGTATGGCACAATCCCGTCACGTTCTCCTGCATACCTTGGCTCCTCGGGGATTGTCTCTGTCGGGACATCCTCCGAGGTTGCTTCTGCAATAAGGTTCTTTAGATCTGGTATCTCTATCCGGCGCCGAGGCACTGACTCTATTTCTGTTCTTCTTGGCACTTCTTCGATTTATTTTAATTTTCTTGGCGTTGACTTTCGTCTTTCTGGTTCCTAACGAACCGGTATCTTTGAAATGTGTGTGCCGGCAAAAGCGGTTGTTTCCTCGTGTTGATCTGTTGCTAGTTTAGTCAACATCTTGCGGATCCCGCGATTCTTATTCCTTCTTTGGGTAGCAGTGAGAGTAGCTCTCCTTACCCCTTGAATTTCTGCGGGCGCGGCGCTGACGAGCCTGTCCTCTGTCGTGGCAACTACAGACTTGATTTTCTTGCTTTCCTCGATGTTTGTCTTTCTTTTCTTGTTGTTGGATTGGTGGCTTGGGTCTCCCATCTTCATCACTGTCTGGCTGTGAAACTCTTCTCGGACAACTGGGACCTAATCATTTTCTTCATACTGTAGGTTGGCTGGTGTGAAGTCAGAATCAATTTCTATCACTGCTCCATCCTTCACCCTCTTTTCATCGAGTGCGAGACTCACGCCATTTCTAAAGTTTTGGACCAACCGCCCGTTCGACATTTCCCTGCGAAAAAGACAAGGAAGGATCAGGGGCTGTACTAAGAACAAGAACATTAAGAAAATATTTATCACTGAAGATTCTTATTCACTTATTTTAACTTTAAGGAAAGTAGGAAAATATGAGGAAAGATCAGGAACAAGATTTGATTTGAAAGGAAGGGTTAAAACTTTATTATTATGATTTCACATATTTTATTTTTAGCACACATTTTTTTTTTGTTAATGCTTTTTTTTTGTCATCCATTTTTATGCTTTTGGGTTCGGACCCAGTCACAAGCGGTTACATCACCCGTGTTTCTAGGGATGAGAATTCATTCCTTTGAAACATTAGGTTGCATAATACTTCTTCAAATATCGTCCGTTGATTGGAAGCATTTGTCGTTCTCCATGGCAATTCACAAGTTGGTAGGAGCCTCCTGAGTAGACTGTCTCGACCACAAACGGCCCTTCCCAAGTTGGTTCAAATTTACCTCCTATCTTACGATGTGCAAGAATAGGTGTCTTGAGGACAAGAACTAAGTCACCAACTTTGAACGTTCTTGGGCAGACCAGTTTATCATGGGCCTGGATCATCTTAGCTTGGTATAGTTCCAAATTTTGCTGCGCTGCAAGTCTTTTCCCTTCCAAGCTTTCCAATTCTTCCAGTCGTAATCTGGCATTTTCTTCTGTAGTAATTTTATTTGAAACTGCAATTCTGAGTGATGGAAGCTGAACCTCCGAAGGTAAAACTGCCTCGGACCCGTACACTAAAGTGTAAGGCGTAGACTGAGTAGGAGTCCTGAAAGTCGTCCTGTAGGCCCATAAGGCTTCTAACAACTTCTAGTGCCAATTTCTTTTGTTTTCGTCCAAAGTCTTCTTTAGAATTTGGACGAGAGTTTTATTGAAAGCCTCGGCCAAGCCGTTTACTCTTGGATAGTAGATTGTTGAGTATCGCCAATCGATTCCATGTCTTCTGATAAAATTGTTGATTTTTGTGCTTCTGAATGCAGACCCATTATCTGAAATGATTCTGCGCGGTACTCCGAAACGGTAGACAACTTGGTTCTTGAAAAGCGCAGCACGTGGTGTGCCTTTACTTCCACGAGTGGTATAGCTTACGCCCATTTAGAAAAGTAGTCGCATGTCGTCGGGATGAAGCGATGTCCTTTTGAAGAAGGCGGTTCTATCGGACCCACTATATCTGTGCCCCAACACTCAAACGGCTACGACGCGATTGTCGGATGTAGCACATTTGGAGGTTGGTATAGAACCACTCCGTGCACTTGGCACTGGCGACAACTTTTGGCAAGTTTCATACAGTCGGTCATCATTGAGGGCCAGTAGTACCCTAGTTTTTTAATCTTCATTTTCATTTTCGGACCCGACTGATGAGCGCCACAAAGTCCTGAATGTACTTCTTTAACGATTTCACGAGCCGGAGCCGCTCGGGCATCTTAGCCACATCTGATCAAAAGACCTTCTGTATAATGTATTGTTTATTAATGTGTAAGACAGAGTTCTTTTCTTGATTTGATGAGCTAATGACTTATCATCCGGTAGGCTTCCTGTTCGCAGGTAGTCTATTAGCGGTTGACGCCAATCTTCTGTCTTTTCTGTTATTGCTGCAACTCATTCCTCTACTTTTTCTGATTTCTGTATCATATCCATGTCGAGTCGTGGTAGGACTTGTCGTCCACTGAGCCGACACTTCAGCCGACTCATCTTGTAAGCGAGCAAATTCTTTTGCAAGGCGAGCTAGCGCATCCGCAAGAGCATTTTCTTTTACGGGGATCTTGTAGATTGTTACGTTTGGAATTTGTTCCAACGGTTTCATGGCATCGCGAAAGTACTGCTCGAGTCTTGGCTTTAAAATTCTGTATTGTCCGGCGACCTGTTGAATGATCAACTGAGAATCTCCGTATATGTTGATGTCCGTTATTCCCATTTGAATGATTAGTTCTAGTCCTGTTATGAGGGCTTCGTATTCTGCCTCGTTGTTTGTGCATGGTTCTGTTAGGTGGTAGGATTATCTTAACATCCCCCGCTTCGGTGTTATAAAGATTAGTCTGATTCCTGCCTTACCGGGCACTATCGTTTGCAATTCTTTGTTCTTCTGGGCTGAGGACGGACCGTCGAAGTATAGTTCCCAATGTCGATCATCAGTGTCTTCTAGGCTCATTATCTGCTCATCAGGCAAATCATCGTCGAGAGGCGAATCTGCCGGTAAAGGGTGTGGTGCAAGGAAGTCAGCTAGGACTTGTCCCTTTACGGCACGAAAATGAACGAAAATTATGTCAAATTGCAATAGTATCATCGATCACCTGGCAAGTCTACCAGAGAGCGTCGGCTGGGTCATCAAGTATTGCAACGGATTAACTCTCGAAATAAGGTTGACCTTATGAGAAAGCATGTAATGCCTGAGCTTCTGTGCGGTGAAGATCAGGGCCAAGCAGTGCTTCTTGATAGGATGATACTTTACTTCCGTCGGGATTAGACGACGGCTTAAGTAGTAGAGAGCATTTTCTTTCCCCTCATCATTGACCCAGGCTAGCGGGGCTCCGAGGAGTCGTCTAAAGCCGCGGTATAAAGTATCAACGGTCTACACGAGGCCGGGGCTGCTAAGACAGGAGGTGTCATTAAGTATTGTTTGATGTCATTGAAGAAATGTTGACATTTGGAGTCCCAAGTAAACTTGGCATCCTTCTTAACCAAAGCAGAAAAAAGCTGACACCTTCCTGACAAATTCGATATAAAGCGTCGAAGATATGGCAACTTTCCTTGAAAAGATCATAGCTATTTCAAGGTTTCAGGAGGTGGCATTTCTAGGATAGCTTTAATCTTTTTCGGATCAATTTCAATCCCACGATGTCGGACAACAAATCCTAAGAATTTCCCGGAGGTGACGCCGAAGGCGCATTTTAAGGGATTCATCTTAAGGTTGTATTGTCTTAGTCGTTCGAAAACAATTCTCAAATCATAGAGGTGATCTTTCAGTTTGCTTTTGATGACCACATCATCCACGTAGCACTCAACTTGGTTGTGAATGAGATCATCAAAAATCTTCATCATCGCTCTTTGGTATGTTGCTCCTGCGTTCTTTAGTCTGAATGGCATTACTGTGTAGCAATACACTCTGATTGGCGTTCTGAATACCGTGAGTTTTTCGTCTTCTGGTGCCATCTTTATCTGGTTGTATCCTGATGATCCATCCATGAAATAGAAGATTTCATGTGTTCAAGCAATGTCGATCATCGGTTATGGGATTGGTAGTGGAAATTCATCCTTTGGACATGCTTTATTCAAATCTCTGAAATCCACGTAGATTCTGATCTGACCATTCTTCTTTCTGACTGGTACCATGTTGGCTAACCAAGTAGGGTATTGTTCTTCATGGACAAATTTAGCGTCTATTAGCTTCTTAACATCGGCTATTACTTGTTGCTCGATTTCTAGACGCATTCTTACGGGAGCTTGTCGATCGGAACGAAGTAAGATCTACTCCTAACTTGTGAACTACGACTTCTGGAGCTAATCCTAGCATTTCGTCGTAACTCCAAGCAAAACAGTCCTTGAATTCCATTAGTAGCTTGATTATTTCCTCGGAATCTTCTTTATTGAGTAAGGAGCTAACAAAGGTTGGCCTAAACTCTTCGCTAGTACCTAAGTTAACTTCCATTAATTCGCTATTGTAGATTTGAATTCTTCTTCGAATTCTGGTGGAACATCTCCGATTGGTAGATCTTCGAAATCCCCCGAAGCTTCCAAGCAGTCTTCATTAGGTTCGCAAGTGACAACCAAGCAAAATCTTGTATCATTAACTGATCCTACTGTGCCGAATCCAAGACCATGTTTTGAATTGGGAGGCCGACCGGCATTATTCCATAACTTTTCAAAGTGTTGTGATCGGCCTTTTGTCCATTGTCGAGGTAAGACCCCACGTTGAATTAAATTTTGAACACAGGGAGAGTACCACTCAAAAGGTAGTTCCATTAATTCGGAAGAAGTAACATCTTCAAATTGTACATCTTTTTCAGTATTGGAAGAAGAAGCACCACGGTAAAACTCGATTGGCTTAGTACCACCACCATGCACTTCCTTGACTGCCATACCCTCGATCTTATTAGAATGGATCGGGGTCAGGGTCATAGTATGTACATGATGGTTAATCTTCTCATACATTAATTTATATTCTTCATTCTTTTCATCTTCGAGAGAGATCTTGAACTGGGGTTTCTTTTGACTTATTGTCGCTGCTTCTTTCTTGATTTCTTCTCCTTCTTCGGAAGTGTTCTCCCAATCAACATCGATGACCGGTTTCTTACGTCCAGCTTGTTCCAACATTTCTTCCACGTCCTCGTCCCCGGCCTCGACCTCGGGTGCGAGTTACGGAGAAACCTTCACCATCTCGCCGTAAGGGAGTGGTGAGTAACTGTTGAACTAGAACTTCAGGTTCTTCATCGTCTCGGATTTCTTTTGCTTCATTTGGTATGGTATTTCTGGAAAAGATTGTTTTCTTCGGAGGCGCGTAGTAGGCTGCATGTTCATGAATTCTGATTTCATGCACGGAGAATGGTTGCAAATCACCTTTGATGCACTGTTCCCCTCCTTCGTAATACTTTATGCACTGGTGCAGGGACGACGGTACCATCCAGTTTTCATGGATCCATGGTCGACCCACTGGAGCGTTGAACGATGTCTCAGAATCAATTATGTGGAATTTTGCGGTTGTCTTTCCTAAATCACCGGTCTTCAATAGTAGTGTTATCGATCCAAGAGCTCTTTCTCCTTTTTGATTGAAGCCTCTTAATAACATCTTGTACGCTTCGAAGCTCGGGAGCATCAATTTCCAAATATGCTAGCGTCCGAAGATTCATTATGTTGATTGATGCTCTGGATCAACCAACACTCTAGAGAGCGTAAACTTTCCAATAGTGACTGAAATGTATAACGGTCGGTTGTGATCAGCTGTTCCCAGTAATAGATCATTGTCCATGAAGGTAACAACTCGATGTTCTCTTAACGAGCAAACCTCGTCGAAGGAATTACCAGCCATTTGGGCTAAACAAATCTCCGGATCAAGTAGAGCCTTGATCAGAGCCTCTCTCATCTCCTTTGATAGGATCAGAGCTTCGTATATGCTTAGTTTGGCTGATAGCTTCCTAAGATGGGCTAGCACGCTGTAGTCCACTTTATTACCGTGCTCCTCGGTTTCTTCCCGAATGGGCAATTCCTCTGTTGGGGTTGGCTCTTCCTGAGCAACCACCTGCTTTCCTTTATCCTTTGGACCCATTCTCGGAGGTAGAACTTTTCCGCTTCTTAAATTTACTTCAGTTATTACTTCTAAATTCGGTGTTGAATCTGCCGGTGTATATTCTTGAATTGGAACCACTGGCTCTTCTGAAGTTGCTTCGGTGTCTGATGGTTCTAATTCTATCGTGATTGGAGCTCCTCGGAATTCATAAATGGACTCGTTGCTTGTCGAGCTTTCGTAGCCTTCTTTGTGAACATCTTCTTCGTCGTGGTCATCGAGATTGTGTATAATTTGAGAATCGTTATTTGTATTGGAATCAAAATCCGGATTAAGCCGGTTGTCGCTAGTTACGTAATTATTAGAAACAGTCAAACGTAGTCAACGCCATAACCCTTATCATTATAAGATCCCACCGGGGCAGACAAATAATCATACAGAGTCAAGAGTTCGAGGGATTTTTCCCCCGAATCGGAAACAACCATCCTAGGATAAGCAGCCCCTAGTCAACCCTTCAGAGTCTCGGTCTTCTTTTCTTCCACGATCTTCTCCTCCTTCTGGGGCGGTTCTTCAATCGCAAGTGATAGTGTCGGCTCGACAGGTCTCAAACTTTGAGTTGAAGCACGTACCGAAGCGGCCTGGATGTGATCCAAAATTTTCTTTGATGATTTTGTCCAAACAGTACTCCATCCATCATCAGTTGTGTAAGGGTCTATCGGAACAATGGGATCCGTTGAAATAACATTGACGGAACCTCCCTTCTGGGGTTCCTTCATGTATTCCTTTGGGATTGTTATGTTCCCTTTTCGGAGATTGTCATCAAGCCAACTCTTGAAAGTGATGCAATCCTCTGTCTTGTGTCCAAGCATCTTGTGGTAAGGGCAATAGTTCGGATGATCTTTCTTATTGACTTCCTCCGGCTTCTTGAGCTCTAGCAGCTGAAAATCTGGTGTCTTCATTAGGCTGTGGAACATCTTCGCTACTGCTTCAATTTTCAATGGGTATTCTTTATTTAGAAGTTCTCTTAAAGTACGTGACGAACGAGGCGGTTGTTCATAATGCTGAGGTGACTGATAGCTCAGACGAGGTTGCTGATAGCCTTGCTGAGGTTGTTGATATGTTCGTTGCGGTGGTTGGTAACCAGACTGTGGCCGCTCTGACTGTATCTGCATTGGCTGCTTGCCCTTATCTACTGCCACGACGATTCCAGATTTCTTCTCGAATGTTTTCACAGGCTTCTGCTTATCGTTCTTGTCCGCGAAACTCAACTGCTTTGCCTCTTCTTGCAAGCTCCCGGCCTTGCTAAGCAAATTCTCGAAAGTCTTGATTGTAAACCCTTTAAGGAGAAGTGCTATCGGGCCATGTATACTATTAAGCAGGATACCGACTGCATGTTGTTCTTGAAGTCGTGGTTCACACTTCATGCTTAAGTTTCTCCATCGAAGTATGTAATCCACTAAAGTCTCATTCGGCTTTTGTTGCTCCACCACTAGATCACCGATAGTGATGTGGTGTCGAGCCCCGACAAATCGTTTCACGAAGAGATTTTTAGTTCGAAAAGGTCTTTACTGAACCATTCGGCAATTACGCGTACCGGTCGAAGGTAATCCACGATAAGCGCTAACGAGCGGCGGAAGAGTAAAGCGTCACTCCCACCAGCATTGCAGCAACTAGCACGAAAATGTGCGACATGCTGCCGAGGGTTTCTTGTTCCATCAAAAGTCTTAAACAAAGGTGGTACGAAGCCTTTTGGGTATTAGACTGCATCAAACTCTTCGGGGTAAGGTCTACCCGTCTAAATAGATGCTCCACTCTTGGATTGTGCTAAGACTTCTAGCACCTGCTGTTCTACCATGTTTTTAATATCCTTTTCTGGGATCATGCTCTGTGTAGAATCATTCTTTGGTAGTTCGTCTCCGTTGACGGATGTGATCTCTTTTCCTCCATTTGCAATATGGATAATTTACGGGGTGTCTCTTTCTGAGGCTGGGCCTGACTCTAGAGAGTGGCTAATGCAACAGCCATCTCTTCCATCCTCTTTGCCATCTGGGAAATCGTATCATCTCTTTCCCGAAGTTGTGCTCTCAACACTTCCGGTTCATCTCTTTTCGCAGCTGCCGGAGCACCTTGCGAAGCTGACGATGCTCGTGTCTCGACCATGTTGATCTCGGCGTACTCCTCATCCATGAACTCTGATGAGTCAACTTTATCTCCTAGTTCTTCTTCTCTTTCTTTTGCTAACCATCAGATGTAGGTCCTTAACTTATCCATGGCATCCTCCAGTGGCCCTTTTCGCACGATCTCGCAGTTGTCTCGTGACGGTTGTTGAACTTCCTTTCCGGGAGTCCCTTTTATTGCAGTAGCACTTTCTTCTGATTCGAGTCTCCTGACGAGACTTTTCTTCTCAGGGCATTACTTTGGTCTTAACTCGCCAGTAGTAGGTCACCATACCATCCTTCTTGCAGCCGGAAGCCTAGGACCGGATGGTCTGTCGGCTATATGCTGGAAGGTGGTATCCTCCCTAATCTGTAGACCCAATACAACAACGGGTGGACTGGCTTTTATCTTCTTCTTTGGTTTCTCTGTGGCAGCAACAGGCTCTATTCGCTGTCCGAGATGGGACTTAGCTGGCACCCGTCCTATCCTTCTTAAGATTTTTGATACAGGGCATCTTTCTTTCTTTCCCGATCTTTATATAACGGCTTGCGGTCGAGCACGATGGCGTAGTCTTATCCCTTTTCCTCTTGTAATTGTTGTAGTATGCGGGTCGGGGTAATGCGGTGGCGATCCTACGAACATCCTCTTCATCGATGCGGCGGAGAGGGGTGAAACACTGCTCCCTTCCAACGGAGGTATATACTCGGGCGGTTCTTCTCTTTCTTCGGGAATTTCTTCTAGAAAGGCAACTTCGGCGGCTCTAGCTTTCTTGGCGATCTTCCTGCTTCTATTTCTCCTTTGAGTCCGAGTTAGGGGTGCAACTCTTGAACTAGACCCAATCTCGAAAACGAGATGGTATTGTAGCAAAGTACGCACCCTCCACGGTGACGGGCTCATCACAGACTTGGATTTCCTTCCCCTTCAGTTTGGCAAAAGTCGGGGTAGGTGCTGAGATGACTAAACCGGTGGGGGTAGAGACAACAGTCCTCCTACGAACAGTGGTACTCCTTTCAGCTGGAACCCTTTGCAGGGGAGGGAATTCTTGAGCCGACTTCAAATTGAACTCAATCACGGGCTCTTCAGTTTCTGACACTTAGTCCATTAGTGTGAAGAGAGTGACGTCTGTGAACTTGACATCTGTGTTGCCAAATCCTTGTCCGAAATGGATGATCTCATTGTCGGGCAGCTCATCCTTGTAAATGGCAAATTCCATTCCATTGGTGAAGGAAAATATTAACTTTGGGGCAATCATTTTCTGTAAGTCAGATTTTGAATGTCAGTCCCGAATTATGCTTCTTTTCATCGTAAAGTTTAGGACGAAAAAAAAAGAGTGCGACCACATTTTCGTTTATCTTAGTGTATTTGTGATTTTAAAAGGATTTATTCATCGAAAGAGTCATTTATTAGAGGATTTGTTTATTAGGAATGAAATGTTTAAAGGTATAGAAAGGTAAGGGATTCAATTCAGAATTAGAAAGGAAGAGAAAGTCTTATGCAAGACTTCTCGACTCGAATGACCGCTCCTAAACTAACACCTATTGGGGGTCCACCCCACCTCAGAAAAGAGGTAAAAGGATCTCGGAACCTCTCTGTTTAAGGATGTCTAAACAGTGGCTCCTAAATCCGAGAGGAGTTGGCTATACTCGTTCAAGACAGAAATGAATGAGGTGTTCCAACGGAAGAATGGTAGTTTTGGTCCACTAGGGATATGGACTCACCACCGATTTATGAAAGTAAAACCATCTGATCAAAATGGAGAGAGGAACTATTCCCCAGCGGAGTCGCCAGAAGTTGTCGGCATATTTTTAGGTTGTGTATTTTAGAAAGGGGGGTCGCCTAACAGAAATTGTCGGCGAACTTTAAGTTTTAAATTTAATTTAAATATATATATATAATTTGGAAAGTAGCATTTGATTTTGAAAATAATTTTAAGTTTAAAAATTTTAAGATATAAAATCAAACCAATCTCACATCCTAAATAGTTTATATAAACGAACACCGCATCACAAACCGTGTATCTATCCCGAAGAATAAACACACTGCTTGATGATGAGGCTCGGTTAAATAAACTAGAAGATTTGTGATATTCGTTTGGTCTACGAACCAATTTTATAAGCCAACAAGTTCCCCTACTTAATACAAAGGAATTGAGCAGGGTTTATATTACCTGGGTTCTTAAAGTTCCCTATAAGGGCAAGCCCCTATAGTTAATTACATCTTAAATGACGGGAATCATTTAAGAAAACTCTTGATAATGATCGGTGGTTTTGCTCTCGAGAATTTCAAAGTTTAAGGTTTTCGAAAGGATTGGATTTTGGAAATTTCAATGGGGATCAACTCAAATTTGGAACAAGTTTATTTTAGGAGTCCAAGCAAGAGAAGTAGGAGAAGTTGAGGATCCGAAGAATCTTGGCAACTTCCCAAACTATCCTATTGTTTGGCTTCGATTTGGGAGTTTATTTGATGTTATAATCCTACCAATTTTAATTAGTTAGGACTTATATTCATATGACATAATCATACAAATAGCCTCAAAGATAAGAGGGTTTATGTCGTACCAAACGACTACCTCATAATCCTAAGACCAGTTAGGGCTTAATTTACATGACAAGATCATGCAAATGCCTAACAAAGAGTTGAGGATTTATGTTGCACTAGGAAAACTACCTCGAAGTCCTATGAATTGGTTGTTTAATTCTAGGAATGTTTAGCTTAATGTAGAATTGTTTTGCTGAAGACGATGGCCAAGCTGCCCACCATGCTCCGAGCTCCTTGTTGTTGTAGAGGTTCAGTTTTAGAAGTCATAAATCAGGAGATGAGAGAAGTGTTTTGGTTTAGAGAAAATCTTAAAATCCAAGTGTTTTTAATATTTTAATTAAGACAAATCTTAAAGTTGTTTAAACAGAATCGATTAAGATCCCACAGTTCGTCATTCCGACATCATTATTTTCATTGAATTCACTTAGTCCAGATGAATTTGCTAAACTCAACTGAATGAGTTCCACACTTTCATTTAGACCGTGGGAAATCCCGTTAACAACACGTGGGTTACATCATCCGAGGTATTCCTGATCATTCAATGATACGTTTTAAGTTAGTTAAAGTTGTAGTTTTGTTATTCTGTTTGTGATTAAATTTTGAGTTGTTTTATATTTTCAAATGTTGTGGCTGTGATTTTTATCTTGTAATGACTTTAAATTTAGTTTTGGTTTCAGTTCAGGGACTACCCTAAAGGTTTTGGTTTTCATGCAATAGTTATTTATCATGCAAGAAAAGTACAGTACAGTGCATGTAAGTAAATTGCAATAAAGTAAATTGCAATAAAATAAAAGCGTACTGGAGGGTCTTCCCGTCATCCCAATTGCACTTAAAAACACATGTTAAGACATTTAAATGTTTCAACAAGTACCTAGGTAAAGCTAAGGGAAAGGTTTTGGTTGTCTACCAAAGTCTTAATCCTATAGCTAGTCATCTCCTATGACGTCTAGGTTCTTGTGTTTTGGTTTAAGGATGATTTTCTTCACCAAAGAACAATTAAGTTCAATTGTTCTTATAAACATCCTATCATATTGAGGAAGTGCTTAAGACGAGTCTTAAACATCTTTTTAATACCTCTAGGATTGTTTTAAGTCCAAGAGAATTTAATTATGCAAGTGAATTAATCATCCAGGAGTTTAAGTTTTGTTCTCTTGCTCAGTGAACTAGGACATTTGAATAACCTATAAGTGAAGTAACACTTCACTTGATACTTCATTTTAGAGTTATAATAATAATAAGAGCTTCAAAAGGGCAAATTTACTTATTAAGTATTTTAATGATTTATATTTAATGATTTAATTTTAATTTTGACTTAATTATAAAAAATTAGTTTAAGTTTGGAATAGTGTTCAAGTTATTTTAGATTTAATTCTTAATGATTTCATTTAGGTTTGTTGTTAAATGATTTTAATTTAATTTAATTCAATTTAATTTTAATTTAATTTAATTTAATTTTAATTCAATTTGATTTGATTTTAATTTAATTTAATTTAATTTAATTTAATTTAATTTGATTTAATTTAATTTAATTTAATTTGATTTAATTTATTTTAATTTAATTTTATTTTATTTTATTTTAATTTTAATTTGGATTATTATTTTTATTTTTTAATTAAGAATTAAGTATTATTGAAGTGATTTACTTAGGGATTTTTAAATTAAAGAATAAATATCCTCTTAATAATATCCCTACTTTAATAATTTCAATTTCTATTATTCATCCAAAATTTCAATTAATTAATTAATTAAAGTTTTATTTTAATTATATTTGAAATGGTTAGTAGGTTTCTACCCTCAATCATTTAAGTTTCAATCATCCAAAATTAGTTTAAAATCAAATATTTTACCCTCCCCTTTTAGATTAATCCTAAAATTTTAATTAAGGGTTGAAATTTTTAATTACCCTTTTGCCCTTCAAGCTTAATAATTCTATAACTCACTAAATTAAGCTCAAATGAACTTGAAATTTTTATGTAACCTCACTCACATGTTAATTAAGACATTAGAGGAGAAAATGTGATTTTTCTGTATTTAATTTATTTATGTAATTATTTTTAAAGAAAAATAGGGGTTTTCAACGAAAATTCAATAACATGACTAAGGAAATGTTTCTGTCCTTAAGAAAATTATGGAATCTTCCTAATGACCAGAGGACCATTTGGACCAATTTTAGTGATTTTTTGAATTATATTTTATTTATTAGAATTATTTTGTGTTTTGGAGTGTTAATTAATTTTAAAATAAAATTAAAGTTGAAAAATGTATTTTATACTTTT
Organism: Papilionanthe hookeriana x Papilionanthe teres; assembly: GCA_022702705.1. NCBI lineage: Eukaryota > Viridiplantae > Streptophyta > Magnoliopsida > Asparagales > Orchidaceae > Papilionanthe > Papilionanthe hookeriana x Papilionanthe teres. The sequence continues at coordinate 61,695,549 of CM040432.1, read as the reverse complement.
CATAAATTTTATGACCTCAAGGTGTCTAGAGAAACAAATTTTATAATTTTTTGATTTTTCTTTGATTTATTAGAATTATTTTAGTGGAAATATTAAAGGAAATCATTTTTTAATTCAAAAATTGTTTTAAGCCTTTAAAATTCAATATCTTACCCTAGAAACTTAGGAAAAATATTTGGTTTGTTCCTAAGTGATTAGGAGTTAAAATGTGACGTTTTGGTGATTTTTAATATTTTTATGATTTTTATTATTTTTTAATTATTAAAAATATTAAAATAATGATAAAAATTAACTTTTTTAGAAAATTACAATTTTAATTTTCCTAAGTTCCTCTGATGTCAGAGAAGCTTCAAAACTATTTTTGTGAATTTTTGAAAAGTATTTTGTTAGTTATGAATTTTTAAAATTTAATTTTATCCATTTCGCTTAAGAGGTTTAATCAACCCATTTGGTGAGGCTAATCAAATCCAATTGACTTTAAATTTTTATGTGATGTTCCTCTGATCCTAGTGATCAGTGGAGAATTATTTTTAAGTCAATTTAATGTGTGGTTAACACTAATTAATTAAAGTTCAATTTTTGGTATTTAGGCCAATTAGGATTGTTCCATGTGAATTAACTCAAAACCTATTTTTCCTAGGTTCCTCTAGTCATAAGAAACATCACCAAATTTTCCTAGAATTTATTTCTCAACATGCTAATTATTGGAATTAAAATACTCAAAACAGTAACATGTAATTGAAAAATCAATAACTTCTTATAGGGATAGCCTCTGACCTTGGAAAATTCAGGGAATGTTCCCAAGTTCAGAGGCTTAAAAAGCCCTATGGTCTCATGTCATGATGAATTGTCTACATGCATGAAGAATCAAAAAAGTGCAGAGAGAAAATAATTAATTTAAAATAAAATACTCAATGAAATGACTTGATTTCTTCTTCACATTATTCTCCTCTATTCGCTGAGCAAGAGGGTCTTTTTATTTTATTTTTAGGATTTTTCTACACAAAGTTATGCATTTTTGAAGTTCTGGGTATTTAATGAATAAGAAAAATCCCTAATTTTCTACTTATCCACGCGGCACCACGCAATCCTCGGCAGCTCCGAAAGCCCACATGGCGCACTCCCATTCGATGCTGCCATCTGAGTCAGCTGCCACGGGGCCCACGTTTCACGTACCGTCTCTTGGTCCGACGCCATCTGAGCCGTCCGCTCGAAACACGCGCAATCCAACGGCTCCCAGTCACCGTCTACGACTGGTGTGCACCCGTGACCGACCACACTAAAACCCTAAGATCTCACTCGATTCTCAATGGATTTTCATGTTCTTATACTCTATGGATTCGTCTTGAAGAGACGAACATATCCATATGGTTTATGTGGCAAGAAATTAACCCAATCAAAATGGAGAATGTTCAGAAGCTCGGGAAGAAGAGAGAGCTCATACCTTTGCTCAGAGAAGTGAAGCTTCGATCTGAGAGTTGTGTCACGTTCGATTGGGTCAAAGCAAGCTCTAGATGAAGTCCCTGGCCTGGTGAATTGCCTAGGTACAAAAGTGACCACATCCGATCACAAAGCTTGGAGGCTGGAAGCAATGGTTGGCCTGGTGAGGGGACTTTTGCTGGGGAACTTCTCCTCTTGGTCTGGTGAAGGTGTAGAGTCAATCAATTTGAGGATTGACTCACTGTGGTGAAGTGTCCTGGTTTTAGGATTGAATTTCAACTCTGAAATTGAGCTCACAGAGAGGAAATGGAAGGGGTATTTCAGTGGGGATCAAGTTCTCTAGGTGTGGAGGAGAGTCTGGAATGATTTTGGAAGAGTTTCTGTATGGTTTGTTTCAGCACCTCCCTTGGCCGAGAGGAGGTGGTGTTTAAATAGGGCTGGCTGGAGGGCTTCCCAGGGAGGGTTGAAGGCTTGGATCATCTGCTTAGATCGAGGGAAGAACAGCCATGACGGCCATTGGACATGGGGCGGCTCGGCGAGATGGAATTTCAATGTTTGGCTCCTTCCGAGGTCTCGGCCATGGTGTTTTCCGGCGGCTGTGGTGGCTGGCCGGCCAGGCATGGGTCACGATCTTGACCAGGGAAGTCAGGGCTGGGGTTTGGTGAAGTGAATTGGCTTTGGACATGTGTAAAGGAGTTTCCTCTAAGTGGTATGGGGATAAGGCCATTTTAGGCTTGGTTTGGTCAAGTCATTCAAATGGATTGGGTTCACTCTCCCATAACCTGATTTTGGGCTGAGGCAATCAGTTGGGTCAACCTCCCTTGTGTGGTGGAGTCTCCGTCAAGGATTAGGTGGCAAAACATGGTTTAGTGTGTGACATAGATATGGCTAAAAAGGCTTAATAAAGGATTAGTAAAGGGGGCCCTCCTTTTGCCATTAATAGCTTGGTCACATGTCAAACCCCTCATGGCTTCACATGGGGCTTAAGGATGGCTTCATGGCTCTTATATGGCTTGGGAAAAGTTGGCTTGATTTCATGGAAATGAGTTTAAGGAATTTTGGTATTTTGGTGTAAAATTTGGATGGTTTGTCATATGGCTTTGTTTAGAAAGGTTTGATTGCTGATTTAGGACTTAGGAATGATTTTAATTAAGTGAGGATGAGATGAGATTGTAATGTGGGCTTTAGGATGGGCTTGGGCTTTTGAGTTTGGTTAGAAATGGGCTTTTGAATGTCTTTTGGAAGTGGGCTTTTAGATGAAAATTTTGCAAAGGACCATGCCAAATACATGTTGGGTTTAGTTTAAGGATGTGTCATGAGTGATTTGGATCAAACTTGAGGTGGTTTGGAATTGAATTGGGTCTAAATTGAGTCTCTTTAGTGATAGGGTCAAAATAGGTCAAAATGGACTAACTTGGGCTAAGGTTGTGCTAATTTTGAAATTGATGTAAAACTAACATTAAGAAATGTTTATGGGAGTGTTTCAAAGAGGTTTCAACTTTGGTTGGGTTTTGATTTTGGGATTTGGGCCTATTTGGGTTTGGTTTGGGTGTAGGCCCATTTAAGGGATATTGGGTTTGGGTTGAATTTGAGTAGGGTTTGGGTCCAAATTTTGGGCAAATTATTTTAGTATTTTGTTTGTGGGGATGTTAGGGAAGGTTTAGAAAAGGTTTGGGGTTAATTGGAGTTGAATTGGGTTGGTTTGGGCTAAGTTTGGGTCAGGGGCCAAAATTGGGCCTTAAGCTTAAAAGTGAAATTAGATTCAAATGTCAATCAAATTGGACTTGGATTTGGTCTAGATTAATATTGGAAATATTGAATTGAAGTTTAGAATTTAATTGGACCAAAATTGGGGTCAAGTGGGGTGGTTTGGTTTGACATTGGGTTCACTTTAAGTTAAAATGGGTCAAATTGGGGGTTTTGACAAAAGTGGAGAAATTTGACAAAATTGTCCCATGATGTAGTTGAACAAAATGAAATTGGGAATATTTTGGATTTTATGAAATTTTCTAGGAATTTTCTGAATTTTTGGATTTTTGAGTCAAGAGGGGCATTTTGGTAATTTGGAGGGTATTGGGGGTATTTTTGGAAATTTTGGTATTTTTGGCTGTAAATGATCAATTTGATTGGTGGGGAAATGTTCAAGGTTAATTTATGAAAAGTTTTGGGTGATTTGGAAATTTTGGTGGTTTTGGGTAGTTCCAAGGGCTTTTTGTAGGTTTGGTGGGTCAAGGCCCCGGGGGTCAAAAATTGAAATTTTGGAAAAATGAAGATTAAGCCAGTGTGAGTGAAATAGAATCATTTTTGTTGAGCCATGAAGCCATATTAAGCTCATAGGAGCCATGAGAGGACTCATTTGAGGCATTCATCTATGTTGTTTCTAACCTCTTAGCCGAGGGCACAGGGGTTAAGGTCCATCCATATGAATTACCTACATGAGTCGGAAAGTCAAGCTAGGTATGAATGGTTTTAGGATTTGGAATGTGTGTGTGAGAGTGTAGTGTATGTGTAAGTCAGCCCTCACCGGACCGGGCCACCCAGGGTGATCCTAAGGCCAAAGAGTCCTATGGGAACTCATCCTTAAACCTCGACATTTGATCTCGACCCTCTAGGTGATTAGGGGTTTACAATCAAGCTTATGGGGTTTGCAGGGAGTTAAGAAGTGGTTGAGTTTCTAAAGGGGTAGGTTCCATTTCTAGTCCTCTAAGATAGTCAAAGGAAAAGCCTAAGGCTAGATCCTAAGTATTAAAGAGGGAAGAGAAGACCTCATCAAAAATGAGGTCAACAGTTACCACCAAGAGTTGCATCCCATTCCCTTTGAATTTAGCGCCAAATTCATTTGAATTTTGATTTTTTTACTGTGGATGCTAAGCGCCGGCCCAGCGGCGCTTAGCCGCCAGTACCCAAATTTTCATTTTTCCTCTTTTTTTGCTCAAAAATTGATCCAATTTTGCTCCTTTCATCATGACCATCCATTTTCATCATATCTATAAGAAAAACACAAAATACATTCCATTAAAGTGCAATATCATTAAAAATAGGTATAAAAATGTGCATAAAAATGTGCAATTTCTTTCATAATACGATTTAGTCTCCTTTGAGGGTCAGCTCTGGGTTTATAGTTTTTTTCAGAGGAATTCTATGCATACAAATTGAAGGATTGATTCCTTTGATATCAACAATTGTTAATCAAAAGGCTTTCTCATATTTCATCAAAGTTTTCATTGAACTCTCTTCATCTTCTAAAGTTAAATTTGAGAAAATTATAACCGATAAGGTTGAGGAATCACCTAAAAATGAATATTTTAATGTTTAGGAAGTAACTTCAATTCAAGTTCAGGAGGTTTTTCAATTGATGGAAAAAAAAAATTATCTTTTTCTGACATGTCCAAAACTTCAAAACTTAATTGAACATAATTTGAATCTTCTTCAAGAAAATCATTAAATTGTTCTAATTCTGCTTCTTTCTCATGTTCCAACTTTTTCTTTTCAAATTTCTCTTCATAAGTTGTTTTGAAATGGCATTCACTCGGATATTTTATTACATCCATCCAGAAACATTCATCATCTTTACCTTTTTGCAGGGTGTTTCATTAATTTTGAAATATTAAAAATAACTGTTTGATCATCGATGCACATAATTAATTCCTCTTTTTCCACATTTATCATTTCTCTTCCCGTGGCTAGGAAATATTTTCCCATATGATAGTTATCTCTTTGTCCCAATCGACACAATGAAATCGACAGGAAAGATAAATTAAGCCACTTTTATCAAAACATGTTCAATAACTCCATTAGGATTTATTATCAAATGATCTGTTAATTGTAAACTTACAGTAGTAAGAGATATTTCTCGTTATCCCAGTCTTTTAAATATAGATAATGGTATAAGGTTAAAACTTGCACCTAAATCACATAAAGCTTTCCCATAAAATCTGTCTCCTATTGCACATGGAATTGTGAAGCTACCAGGATCTTCAATTTTTTCAAGAAGTTTTCTCTAAATTATAGCACTGCACTCCTCACTAAGTGTAATTGTCTCATTATCTTAAAACTTCCTTTTTATGTTATTAATATCTTTAATAAACTTCACATAGCTTAACAATTGTTCTAAGGCTTCATCAAATGGAATATTAATTGTAAGCTTCTTAATGATTTCCAAAAATTTTGAAACTTGTTTACCCAACTATTATTGACGAAGTCTCTGAGGAAATGGAGGTGGTTGTGGTTTCTCTAAGTCAATTCTTAGTGGAGAAATAGGTCTCTCTAAACCTTTTGGATTGTCCTCTTTAAGTTCTTCAATTTCTTCTCTTTCTACTTCAATCTCTCTTTGAACTCTACCTTCCAATTCTCTCCCACTTCTGAGTTGAATAGCTTTTACATGCTCTTTATTCTGGTCTTTTGTATTACTTAAGAAATGTCCTTGGGTTCTATTTTTTAATGAATTAGTTATTTGTCCCAATCGATTCTCAATATTTCTAATTGTAGCTCCTTGACTTTGTAACTGATTTTCCATTTCCAACGCTACTTCTTCTATAGAGAATTTCTTTTTCTTAAATACAGATTATTGTTAAAAACTGGAGGATAAGTAGGTCTATAATTATTGTTACTTTAGCTGTTTCACTTCCTCAATGTGTTTAATTGGTTGTTCCAACACTGCAGATTAATACCACCCGAATTATTATTATTCCAGTTAAAGTTAGGATGGTTTTTCCATCCTTGGTTATATTAGTTTTAATATGGCTTATTTGACTTATTAGTTATAGCCTTTAAAGTTTCTATTGATGTTTGAGAATCTACCATTTGGCCTAATAAATTCTCTTCAATCGTTGAAATTGGGTGAGAAAAAATCATTCCAAATTGGTGTATCTTCCTTGAAATTATAGCAAATTAATTTGTTAACATGGCCAAAGCATCAGTTCGCGAATATTAACTACCTTCTTAGAATGTACCCTCTCAGAACTCCATTGAAAATTATTGTTAGTCATTTCTTCAATTAAAGCATAAGCATCATGAAATGGTTTTGATATCAATAAACCACCAGCAGCGGCATCGATAATAGATCTAAGATATCCAACTAATCCATTATAAAAAGTTTGAAAAATTAACCAATCTGGCACAGTATGGTGCGAACACTTTCTTAGGAGTTTTTAAAATCGTTCCCAAGCTTCATAAATAGATTCCTTATCAAACTAACAAGAAAATGTGATACATTTCTAAGCTTTACAGTTTTTAATGATGGAAAATATTTATCAAGGAATTTCTACGCTAAATCTCCCTAAGTTCTGATAGTTTCAGGTTCTAACAATTCAACTATATCTTAGCATTATCCCTTAGTGAGAAAGGAGAAAGCCTAAGTCTAATTGCATCATCCAAGACACCATCATATTTAAATGTAGCACTTAATTCTAGAAAATTGGCATAATGTAAATTTGGACCTTTAGTTGGTGCTCCCCAAACTGATTATTTGATACATTTTGGATAATAATAGGTTTAAGTTCAAATGAATTAGCAGCTACAACAGGATTTTGAATACTACCATGAATTTCATCCACTGTAGGGTTTGCATAATCTCTTAAAGGTCTAAATTCTTAATGAATTTTAGCGTTTGTTTTGTTGGTTTGCCATTTCTTGAAATTTTTGAATTTATTATGTATTTTAATTTTTTTATTTTTTCTAATAGATCTTTCTAATTCAGAATTGTAGGGCACTAATCCTTCAGAATATGAACTACACATAAACTATTACAAAATAAAAATGAAAATAAAATAAAACTACACATAAACTTATATAAAAAACACTGCAATATTCCTATAATAAATCTAAAAGTTTAAATAAAACTTTCTAAAAATAGAAATTTTTTTTCTAAAAATTCCTTAAAATTTTTACTAAATCTTCTTTTTGCTTTTCCGGCAAAAGCTCCAAAAACATGATCTCTAATGTATTTATGATATGAGAATATTATGGTTTATATGGATGATAAAATTTTCTATTTTTCTTTAATAATATTTCTTTTTTTACAAAGGCCCCCAAAACTTCACTCTGATGTAAATAAGAGTTCAACTGTTATATTTATATTTTAGGATTCTACACAAGTATACGTATCATTATCAAGTAATATATGAATTTCTAATTAACCCCATAATATCAATCCCACGTGGAAACTTACAAACTTTAAATATGGAATTAGAACACAAAATCTATTTAGAAAAAGATACATAAACTATAGATATTATATTAGAAATGAAAGTTTGATTCTTTTTGGTGATTTTTGATATTTTGAATAAAGTAAACAATTAACTAATTTTAACAAGATTTTTGTAAGATAAAAGAAGTATAAATGAAAATATTTTTTTCCTTATCATGAATAAGTATAGGAGTTCTGTTGTGGAAGTAATCAAAATGTATTGTGCCAAATAGAAGAATATTATTTATTACCCTTACTTGAGATGCTATAAAGAACATTGCCTAGTTTAAAGTTTGAGTGGTCTTGAAGATGGGTTAGATAAGGAAGATAATAGCTCTCACTCTAGAGTTCCTTCCTCTCCCTCCACCTGGGGGCTAACTTCTCTATCAAAACCTAAAACAATAAACCAAATTGGGGGCTTTACTCTACACCCTAAAGCCTTCTAATTCTACACCCTTTAAAGTATATTTCCCTATTTATTTGCACTCAATTATGTGAATTAAATTCTCATCCATACAATCCATGTGATTTTTACCAGTAGTTGACTCAGACAATAACATCATGAATCTTACATATTCTCATAACAAATGTTAACATCTTAATTGGCCAAATCAAGAAGTAAATGAAGTACAAGGATAAAATCATAACAACTTATTTCAGCATTAAAGATCAATACTATCACAACTTCCATCCAACACTTAATTACATTTCATTGTAATAAAAATGAAAAATAAAACTTCACAAAATTTATGACAAAACATAATAACAATTAAATTTAAAAGTAGTAATCATTTAGAAACACAAGAAGTCTAAATTAATAAAACTAAATGTAGTACAAAGATAAAAATTTATCTCAAATTCCTTTCTACCAAACTCTTGATGTTCATTTGAATTTCTTCCCTTCTCTCACAATACTCTCTAGGACTGGTTACTGATCCAAGAAAAAAAGTACCTATTTTTAGAGGATTTTAACTTAGTACATATGGATATGTCTTTCTATGTTTAATATCTTTTATATTTCTCACATGTTTTTGGATGAAATTATACTTTTGAGAAAAGTTGTTTTTTTGTCTATCTTGTAGGTGAAGATGTTAGGAACGCAACGCAACTAAAATGGGGCGAAACGGAGTTGAAACAGAGCCAAACGGAGCAAAAAGGTGGAGCTGCGCACAGGGTGGCGCCTAGGACGACGAGAAAACGGCGCCTAAGAGCCAGAATCAAGGCCTAGGCGCCAGAATCATCCAGAAACGGTTATTGGACGGGATTTTGGCGACTTTGGGAGTTATTTTGACGATGTTAAGTAGTTTCTAGACCTTCTAGAAGCCTGGAAGTTATTCCTAATATATAGTACATGTGATACAATGAATCTAGACACATTGGAGCGGTTTAAATCACGAAGAGGTGTAAACTAAAGTGAAGGGGTGCGACTGTTCTGGCACGGAGTCTGGTGCCTAGGCACCAGATCCCGGCGCCTAGGCGCCGGTGTTGGTTTCTAGAAGATTCATTGAACATGGACACATTTTGAAGAGGTGCCTTGAGGCAACACTTGAAGCCTATAAATAGGAGGCCACTCCTTCAGAGAAAATCGCACCCTATAGTCTCTTTCTTCCCCCTTAGTCATTTTAGTTATTTAGAGTTATGAAGATGTAAATTTTTACATCTTATGGAGAGATTGGTGAGGGATTTTGAGATATTTATGTAAAGGATGTACGAGCGTCGCATGGATCAGTGGGAAACTTTGGTGGAGAGATCTTCTTCTTTCTTTCTGAAGGAAAAAACTAAGTATTGTGTTCTTCATTCTCTTGTAATTGTTGTAAACACTTTCTAGTGGCTTTTCTTTGTTTTAAATCAAGTTTTCTGTTGTGAATTATCCATGTTTCGTAAGTGATTTCCTTTACTCTTTCTTTTAATATGAAGTTATGGCATGCGTAGGAAAATCATTTTTATGATAGAATTATCTATTAGATGCTTCTAGGTGACCGAAAGTTGCATAAATATAATAGAATACTAATGACATAAGTTCATTGTTGACACTTAATTTATTATATAGTTCTGTCAATTCTTTTACTTCTTATGTCATTATTTTCAATTACTTTTATTTTGTAATGAAATAGATGCATGTTTAGGAATTAAGATTTGCTTAGATATTCTCTTATTAAATTATGGTGATGATATTCATACCGGATCTTCATTTACTTTACAAATTGATCACTTATATTGTTAAAACCTGTTGAAGAATTCTGAGACCTAGAAGGAGATGAATTCTTAACTAGTAGATATCACATGAATCCTTGGGTAGTCGAAGGTCTTGTGTGGATTATTCAAGGTGAAGTGTAAATAAATAGGGAGATATTGTTTATTGGGTGCTGAATTGATTAGTTTTTAGAGTGACAGACTAAATTCTAATAATTTGGTCTATAGAAAGAGAACGGGTCATTGGTAGGGCCGACCATAGCCACCCTTGGACATCTAGTAGTGCGAGCCTAGATTAACCCATTCTACTAATAAAACATTATGAACCGATTTATAGATTAGCCAATGTTCTTTAAGCCTGGACCAAAGGGTAAAGAATAGGAATGCTTCTATTTTGCACTACTACATTAATTCTAAGCACATCTTTCTTACACATTATCTATGTAATTGCAATAGAAAGTTAATTTTTAATATCTCGAATTTCTCCAAACCAATTTATCCATAAGCTATCTTTTTATTGAAGAATTTAATTTAGGATTAGTTATTAGAAAACTCATTTTAATCAACATTCCAAATTTAGGCCTTATAGAAATAGACTGGAATTAGCCTGAAGGATTTCTTACCTCGCTTCTCTGTGAGATCGATACTGGAGTTATAAAAGAAAACCCTATATTACTTGAAACGATACATATACTTGCGTAGTACCCCTAGTGTGTAAAATATTTTCTAAAATTTTACAACTTTTTGATTTTATACACTAGCCGCTATTTATAAATTGGGTCGAGTTTTTGGCACATCTTTTGGAAGCGAATATTACTTGCGTTATTGCGGTGTACGGTCGAAGTTTTTGGCGCCGTTGTCGGGGAAGCTTCTGTAAGAACTTTAGGAGAATTTTAGTTGAAATAATTAGGTTTAGACTTGGAAAATTGTAGTGTCGTAAAAACTGTTTGTGTAAAAAATAAGGTGTTCGTGAAAATGTTTTGTTGTGTTAAATATATTTTATCTATTATTTGTTTAATTTTTAATGTATTGTTTGTTGTGCTATGTATGCGGAACAAAGGATCTGCAAGACTTATGCTTTATGATCCCGAGTTTGAAAAAAATAAAAAAAGTAAAAATACAGAAAGGACTAGTAAAACTAGAAATGGAAATGGAAAACTTTCAAGATAATAACTTGGAAAATCATCATACTTCATTGAGGGATTACGTAAATCCTACCGCAGATGAAATTCACTCAAGTGTACAAAACCCTGTCATAGAAGCTGACTCATTTGAAATAAATCCTGAGATTATCCAACTGGTGCAGAACAATCAGTTTGGGGGAACTCCTTTGGAGGATCCCTATTTACACTTATCTAGTTTTCTAGAACTTTGTGCTACATTTTGTTATAACGGTATGTCAGACGATGCTGTTAGGCTAAGGCTTTTTCCTTTCTCACTAAGGGATAAAGCTAAAATATGGTTATACTCATTAGCACCTGGTTCTATTAAAAATTGGGAAGAGTTAACTTAGAAATTCCTAGCTAAGTATTTTCCACCTTCAAGGACAGCTAAACTTAGAAAAGATATTATCTCATTTTGTCAATATGAAGGAGAAACAATATACGAAGCCTGGGAAAGATTTAAGGAACTCCTAAGAAAGTGTCCACATCATACTCTGCCCAATTGGTTAATCATTCAAACTTTTTATAATGGGTTAGTAGGATCCCTTAGGTCTATATTTGATGCTACTGCTAGTGGTTCATTAATGTCAAAATCATTTGATGAAGCGTATTCATTAATTGAAGAAATGACTACAAATAAATTTCAATGGCCCTCTACAAGGGAAAATCATACATATGTAGCTAGTGTTCATGATATAGATGTGATTACAATTTTTGCATCTCGGGTTGCTGAAATATCAAGGAAGTTGGACCAATTTGGAATGAACCAGCTTCAAATTACTTCTGTAAGTGAGGAAAGTTCATTAGGGAATATGATTGATTCTAACTTATCATATGAAACTTTAAATACCACAAACAACCTATATTCTAACTTTTATAACCCAGGTTGGGAGAATCATCCTATATTTAACTGGAATCATACTACTGATGGTGGAAACCAAAAATGGGAAAATAATCATGCAAATCCTAATGAATGTTGGAATAATCAAAGGAACACAAACTATAAACCTTCATATCCACCGGACTCTAACAATGATCAACAATTTAAGGATAAGGAGATGTCTACAGAAGAAGTGGTATTGCAAATGGAAAACCAGTTGCAAAGTCAAAATGCTGCGATTATAAACATAGAGAATTAATTGGGACAAATGGCTAATTCACTTAGCAATAGACCCCGAGGAACACTTCCTAGCAACATTGAGATCAACCCTAAAGAGAACAATAATGAACAAGTAGAAGCTGTCCAATTAAAAAGTGGAAGAGAGATAGAGGAAGTGGTTAAAAAAGAGAAAGAAGTTGTGAGAGACACAAAGGAAACTAAAAGACCTGAAGAACATCTTTCTAAGGATCTAGAAAAATTAATATCTCCAACTAAAATCAATTTAGAAAGACCACCACCTCCATTTCCTCAAAGACTTAAACAGTATGAGTTGGATAAGAAATTTTCAAAGTTCATGAAAGTACTTCAGAAGTTAACGATAATATTCCTTTCACTGAAGCTTTGGAACAGATGTCAAGTTATGCAAAGTTTATGAATGAGATATTGAACAAGAAAAGGAAATTTGGGGATAACGAGACAGTTACACTAAGTGAGGAGTGCAGCGCTATACTTCAGAAAAATTTTCCTCTGAAATTTAAAGATCCTTGTAGCTTTACAATTCCTTGTGCAATTGGAAAAAGATTATGTGAAAAAGCTTTATATGGTTTAGGAGTAAGCATTAATGTGATGCCTCTATCTATATTTAGAAGGATAGGTTTATTCGATATTTCTCCCACTATTGTAACCCTTATGTTAGATGATCGATCTATCATTTATCCAAAAGGAGTTATAGAAGACGTGCTTGTTAAAGTGGATAAGTTTATCTTTCCTGTGGATTTTATTGTATTAGATATGGAGGAAGATAAAGAAACGCCAATTATTTTAGGGAGACCTTTCCTTATTACTGGACAAGCTATGATAGATGTGCAAAAAGGAAAGTTGACAATGAATATTAATGACCAGGAAGTAACTTTTGATGTATTAAAGACTATAAAACATCCAGCTGAGAAAGTTGATGATTGTTTTTGGATGGATGAAATTGATTATCTAAATAAAAACCATTTCCAAGAAAGTTTTGAGAGTAAGATAACAGATGTGGTCGGAATGGATTTTCATAATGATTCAAAAATATTATTTAAAGAAGACTGTATGTATGTTCAAGAGGTGTGAAATGATGGACGTCACCGAAAATAGTAAACTTTTAATTCCATCTGTTGGAAAATCTCATGAATTTAAGATGGATGTACCCCATACAATATTAAAGCCTACCTATTTAGGGAATTCATCTACACAACCAGTCTTTATAACTTTGGATTCGACTCAATCACAAGAAAAACCTGAATTGAATGATGAACATGATAAAATTATTGAACTAAGACTTGGAAGAGAACTTGAGGATATATTTCAAAAGAACTTTGAGTTGAGAAAAGAGGATAAGGATATTGGAAGACCATTGGAAGAAATTCCTAAGGAATTAGAAAAACCTATTTTCTCAACTAAGAAAGATCCTCAATCATATAATAATTATAAAGGGAGAGAATTGGAAGATAATTTGAAACAGAAGAGTAACATAGAAGATACTGATCCAGAATCTGACTTATCTAAAGAAAATCTGATTCAAAATTTGGTAGATATTGAAGTATCTTATAAAGATCCATTTCTTATAAATTTCAAGGATGATATTAATATGTAAATTCATCAAATCAATAGAAGAATATTGGATCTAGAAAGAAATATGAGGAACAATGATATAAATCAAACTGAATATGAAGAGGTAAATGAAAAATTAAAATTTGAATATTTTATAGGAATCCCTGGATCTGGAAATGATTGGGCGATTGATCAAGGATTATTAAAATAGAATTTTGATCCAGGAGGAAACATTTGTCGGGTCCGCGATATTAAAACCAAGCGCTTTATGGGAGGCAACCCATAGTTATCAGTGTGCTTTGATTGAGTGTGCTTGAGAGTCATGATTGTTTATGTGTTGTTTTATGTTTTCTTTAGTGCAGAATAGATTAATTTGTGAGGTTATGCATTGGTCTTGACTAAATTTCTATATGACTTCTGGTGGTAGTAGGCTGACGAGTCTGTTATAACTCAGTTCTCAACTGGAGCTGAGCATTACCTTAAAGCATGTAGAGTTTAGACTTGGACCACTCCTTGTCAACTCTGTTACTTCCTTTAACTGACTTTGTTTTCACTGAGTAAGGTCGCGAACTTATTTGGTAAACAAAATATAGATGAACTGCACTACTTTTATTAATACACCCACGTTATTAGTGTAGTTTCTTCCGTTAGAAATTAAAAGTAAGGAGGGAAAATGTGCGTAGAAAAGGAGATCAAATTAACCTCAATTGATATTTATGTATGAATCTGCGAGTCTAGATATTTTAGTTTGTGTGTTTGTATTTGTGTTTATGTTACAACAATTTAGAGATTTGAAGAACACTTAAATAAATTTTCCCATGCCGATGTTTGTCATGCTTATTTAACCTTTCTTAAATTTAATTTTATTCTAGCATGTTAGTTTAGATTTACTTTCTGTTGCAAATTATTTTGTCTCGATGAATACATGTAGATGTTATTGATAGACAATTGTGGTAGATAGAATTTCTGAACTATTTTTCTTCCTGCTTATATTTTTTGTGTTGAATGCCATGCATATTCAAATTTAAGTTTGGGGGAAGGAAGAAAAATATATTTTAAAGATACTTTCTTTTTAGTTTAATATTATTGTACGCATGTTTTACGCTAGATTTACCTTCTCCTACAATCATTTTATCCTGATTATGCATGTGTTTAAATTTGATAGAATGTTGTAGTAGTTAGTAGATTTAACTTTTATTTTTCTTCCTCCTACATTTTATGGAATTAATTGCAAAATATTTTTAAAAATTCAAGTTTGGGGGGGGGAGAATGAAAAACAATTTTCAAAAACTTAAATTTTATTTGCCTTCAAAACTGCTATAAATAAATTTGATTTTGATTGAAAAATAATTATCTGTATGAAGTTATATTAGGGAAATAAAATTTTGAATATAGAAATGAGTAAGAGAATTTAGTTAAAATTTATAGTAGTGATGAAAAATTTAAAGTTAAATTTTTTTTATCGAAGAAATGATAAGTATTGTGTAACCATCTTTAGTAAGAAAAGTTGTATTTTTAGAAGAATAGAAGGACTAGACTTTTGTTTTCAATATTTAAATTTCTTTTATTGAAAAATAATTCTCAAAACTGTTATTATATTTCTAAGTAAAAGATATATATCGACCTTATGCTTTAAGAAAAGAAGGGTGTAATTCAAAACTATTAAAGGCCTATCCAGATACAGTAATCCTTGCCTAAAAAAAAGAAAGAAAGAAAAGGAAAAGAAAAATAAAAGAAAAATAAAAGAAAAAAAGAGTATATTATGTGAAAAAGGAAGGAGAAGCTTGAGGATTAAAAGGCCTAATCAAAAATTGGTTCCACACATGAGCTTTTTAAAGTATAAGATTTGAGAAAATCTTAAGCTTTAAAATATAATATAGTTAGTATAATTATTTTTAATAAAGATTTTTAAGTAAAGAAAATAAAATGCCTAACCCTTCTATTTTGAAAAATTTACAAGCATTTCTGAATTAGATAGCAACACATATTTTCATACTCTTTCATCTAAGAGATTTCTAAACTCTAAATTGGTCTCATTTACTAAATTTTTTTCTAAATTGGACTACTATATTTCTAGAACAAAATTTTAGAAACTCCTAAAGAAACTCATACACATGATTTACTTATGTTGTTTTTAATGATTATAGTGTTACTTGAGGACAAGTAACGTTTAAGTTTGGGGGATTTTGATCCAAGAAAAAAAGTACCTATTTTTAGTATAGATTTCATGCTCATTTTATGCACATTTTTAATGATATTATGATTTTATAGAAAATGAAGCATAAACTATGCAATATTAAGCCAAAACAAGCAAAGGAAGAAGATTTTAACTTTGTACATATGGATATGTCTTTCTATGTTTAATATCTTTTATATTTCTCACATGTTTTTGGATGAAATTATACTTTTGAGAAAGGTTATTTTTATGTCTATCTTGTAGGTGAAGATGTTAGGAACGCAACACAACTGAAATGGGGCGAACCGGAGTTGAAACGGATCCAAACGGAGCAAAACGGTGGAGCTGCGCACAGGGTGGCGCCTCGACGCCAAACCCGGCGCCCAGGCGCCAGTGACGACGAGAAAACGGCGCCTAGAAGCCAGAATTAAGGCCTAGGCGCCAGAATCATCCATAAACGGTTATTGAACGGGATTTTGACGACTTTGGGAGTTATTTTGACGATGTTAAGTAGTTTCTAGACCTTCTAGAAGTCTGGAAGTTATTCCCAATATATAGGACATGTAATGCAATGAATCTAGACACATTGGAGCAGTTTAAATCACAAAGAGGTGTGAACCAAAGTGAAGGAGTGTGACTGTTCTAGCACGGAGTCCGGCGCCTAGGCGCCAGATCCCGGCGCCTAGGCGCCAGAGTTGGTTTCTAGAATATTCATTGAACATGGACACATATTGAAAAGGTGCCTTGAGGCAACCCTTGAAGCCTATAAATAGGAGACCACTCCTTTAGAGAAAATCGCACCCTATAGTCTCTTTCTTCCCCCTTAGTCATTTTAGTTATTTAGAGTTATGTAGCTGTAGATTTTTATATCATATGGAGAGAATTGTGAGGGATTTTGAGATATTTATGTAAGGGATGTACTAGCGTCGCATAGATCAGTGGGAAACTTTGGTGGAGAGATCTTCTTCTTTCTTTCAGAAGGAAAAAGCTAAGTATTGTGTTCTTCATTCTCTTGTAATTGTTGTAAACACTTTCTAGTGGATTTTCTTTGTTTAAAACCAAGTTTTCTGTCGTGAATTATCCATGCTTTGTAAGTGATTTCCTTTACTCTTTCTTTTAATATGAAGCAGTGACATGCGTAGGAAAATCATTTTTATGATAGAATTATCTATTAGATGCTTCTAGGTGACAGATAGTTGCATAATTATAATAGAATACTAATGAAATAAGTTCCTTGTTGACACTTAATTTATTATATAGTTCTATCAATTCTTTTACTTCTTATGTCATTATTTTCATTTACTTTTATTTTGTAATGAAATAGATGCATGTTTAGGAATTAAGATTTGCTTATATATTCTCTTATTAAATTATGGTGATGATATTCATACCGGATCTTCATTTACTTTACAAATTGAACACTTGTATTGTTAAAACCTGTTGAAGAATTCTGAGACCTAGAAGGAGATGAATTCTTAACTAGTAGATATCACATGAATCCTTGGGTAGTCGAAGGCCTTCTGCGGATTATTCAAGGTGAAGTGCAAATAAATAGAGAGATATTGTTTATTGGTGCAAAATTGATTAATTTTTAGAGTGACAGACTAAATTCTAATAATTTGGTCTATAGAAAGGGAACGGGTCACTGGTAGGGCCGACCATAGCCACCCTTGGATATCTAGTAGTGTGAGCCTAGATTAACCCGTTCTACTAATAAAACATCCCGAACCGATCTATAGATTAGCCGATGTTCTTTATGCCCGGACCAAAGGGTAAAGAATAGGAATGCTTCTATTTGGCACTACTACATTAATTCTAAGCATATCTTTCTTACACATTATCTATGTAATTGCAATAGAAAGGTAATTTTTAATATCTCGAATTTCTCCAAACCAATTTATCCATAAGTTATCTTTTTATTTAAGAATTTAATTTAGGATTAGTTATTAGAAAACTCATTTTAATCAACATTCCAAATTTAGGCCTTATAGAAATAGATTGGAATTAGCCTAAATGATTTCTTACCTCGCTTTTCTGTGGGATCGATGCGGGGTTATAAAAGAAAACCCTATATTACTTGAAACGATACGTATACTTGCGTAGTACCCCTAGTGTGTAAAATATTTTCTAAACTTTTACAACATTTTGATTTTATACGCTAGCCGCTATTTATAAATTGGGTCAAGTTTTTTGCCATATTTTGGAAGCGAATATTACTGCGATATTGCGGGTCCGGTCAGTTACCCAACCCTAGATGATTAAAATCTCTCAAAACTAACAAATAATGGATTCTTACTAAGAACTATCTACCCACCTTCCCCTTCACTAAGAATCAGATAAGTGAGAAGAAACCCTAAGTAAAAATCCTAAAACTCCTTACTTTAAAACACACTAAATCTACCCTTTAAAAGTCTCGTCTCTTCTCTCTAAGTCCTTCTTTTTAAAGATTTTCAAAAGGTACCTTAGTGTCTTATCAAAATGTGTTCACAATCAATGAATCTTCCAAGAGATTCCTCCTTTATAGAGCTATTTAAATGCATTTTCGAGTCCATTATCCATTATTCACGTTTTTGCCAAGGGTTGCCTCAAAGACCCCTTCAAAATTGGCCAAAAATTCTTTAAACTTCCATAATAACTACCCTGCGCTTAGGCGCAGGGCCTTCGGGGCTTAAGCGCGACATTCTCTGTCTGCTGGTGCTTAGGCGCCAGATCTGGGCGCTTAGGTGCCCTAGCTCATTTTCACACATTCTTCATTTCTTCTCCAAATTTGATCCTTTTCACTCTATTTTCCATAATTTATCCATTTAATTGTACCTGTAATAAAAACACACAATACCTTCCATTAAAATACAATATCCTCAAAAAATAGGTATAAAAATGTGTACATAATCACTATATATTATAAGTATATCAGTCCCTGCGCTTTCCTCCCTGATGTGATATTTCCCTCACTTTCCAAAATTTAAAATTCTATAAAGTCACAAAACTTAACTCAAATTTCAAAATTAAAAATGAAATGGAATCAAAATCAAGTTAAGTAAGCGTCCCGTTTTAGGAATCCCCAATGAGAGCACTTTCTTTCATGCTTGGTGGCTTGAATTTGCAGTTACGATTTGAGAATACACTTACTATTTCCCCAGAAGAAACAAGTTTCACTCATTAATGCATTCTGCTCTGAGCACATTGACTTAGGCAGTTGTGTTAGTTTTATTGATCTTTTCGGCCAAAACCAATACGTGTCGTGTGCATGTCTGGCACACCATACCTTTTTGGGGTCCATTTGTTGACTTCACTTTTGTTGAGGTTTATTCTTTCTTAGAAGTTCAGGATCTAGTCATAGGACTTTCCTGTTAACTATTCTAGAGGACTAGTGATGGAACCCTACCCCATTAGAAATTCTAAACAATTCTTTGCTCTTCTTAGAGTTACACATGTTTGATACTAACCTCTAGAACTTAGTAGATTGGGACAAAATGTGAGGGAGCTCAAGAAGGGATTCCCATAGGATTGCTTGGCCTTAGGGTTGACCCTGGTTGGAGTGGCCTTGGTTTGTCCTGCACACACACACAACCCTTAAAAAATCCCCTTACAACCAAAACCTTAAACCAATCACCTTTAGCCTGGTTCCCTATTCATTTGGAAACTCATGTAGGTGGTCCCCCAAGCCCTTAGCCCTAGGATAGGGTTTGGCTAGGACCAACATATGGAGAATCCAAAATGAGACTTCCCTTAGCCTCATGCCTCAATAGGGATAATTCCACAATTAGCATTCCCAATTGATCTCAATTTAGCCAAATACCTAATTTTGACCTTTATTGGCCCCAACTTTCCCAAAATACCAAAAGACCCCTAAACCCAACATTTTCTCAAATTTCTCAAAATTGCCTGAATTCTCAAATTCTCTTCAAAATTATTTCAAATCATTTTAAACCATTCAAATTGCTCAAAACACCTCAAAATTCTCAAAATCCCCAATATACCCAAAATTATCAAAATGCCCTTTATACCCCAAAAATTCCAATAATTCACAAAAACTCCAAAAACACTCCAAATATTACCAAAATTAATTCAAACCACTCCATTGAGCCCAATTTAACCAAATTGACTAATTTTGACCAAAATCTCAAAATTGCCCCTAAAGACCCAAAATCCCCAAATCACCTCCAATTTCCACCGAATTGACTTCAATCTCACCCAATTTCAATTAAAAATCAAAATTCATCATATCTAATCCCATTTGAACTAAATTTTATCCCAATCAAGCTAATTTCAAAATAAAATTTCAAACCCAATTTAAAACCCCTAAATTTGCCTATATTCTTAATCCCACTAAATTGAATCTCATGATCAACCCAATTACCCAAATATGAATTCCAAACTTTTGATAATACTCATTTAGACTAAATGGAACTATCAATTGAACCTAATCCAAACCTTAGCCTAATCCAAACTCAAGCCCAACCTAAATTCCCCAAATTTCACATGAGCTAACTTCCACTAAATTGAACCTCCCAAACAATTCAAAATCACCCAATTTCTTTTCAAAACTTCTCATGACAATCATACGCATCAAATTGATCAATCAATTAACCCAAGACTTAGCCCAAACCCAACCTAGACCCAAGTTCAAGCCAGTAGTCCAATTTGAATCAAACCCCAAATTTGACCAAACCCGTTCAATATAACAAGACCATTGTCACCACATGCAACATTTGGACCCTATGATCCAAGCTAGATCCACCTAGCCCAACCTACTAAAGCCATGAACCAAGAGTCCCTTAATTTGGGGGACTTCTTCTCATATTTGGTTCAACTAAGGTAAATCTTTGCTACAAGCCAACAAGCCACCCAAACCATCACCATTAAACTACTCTAGCTTACCTTAACCACCTAGCCACCAGCCATGACCTTGCCGGTAGGCCTAGTCGCCGGAAAATACCAAAACTGAGAGCCACCTAAAGCTCTAAACCCAAAATTAGAACTCCCTGAGTTGGCTCACGCCCATTGGTCATTGGGGTTGCTTAGCCCTCTACCTAAGCATCCCTTTCCACCCACTGGCTAGCCCTGATGTCTACCATAGCTGTGTTTATTTAACCACCACCTCCCATAGCCAAAACATAGAGAGTGCATTTAACGATGGGGAGACTCTGCCAAGTTGCTTCCAAAGCTTCTCCAAGGCCTCTTGAGCTCAAGAACACCACTCTCCAAACATCTTTCCTAAAGTTTGAGGCCAATTTTGTCACCCAGAATTAGGCTAGAAATAGGACACCCCACCAAACTCCACCAAACATCAAATTGTCTTGCTTCGTACCTTCCCCGAACATAACGAGGAAGTTCTACACTAAATGCCCCATCTCCAAGCCACTCTTTACCTGACTTCCACCTCAGCCTCTCCACCAGTAGGAATATTTACTACACACACCCTTCACCAGAGCTAAGTGACACTTCTAGCAGGTTCACCAAGTTCCAACGAAGCTTCTGCAAGCACCCAATTGAGATCTCTCCTCTTAGGCTAAGATATAAACCATTTTCCAGCAAACTGAGCTTGGTTTGGGCCTCTGTGAGGAAAACTTTAATTTCATGCTTTATTATTCATATGGATGTGTTCGTTTAGACTAGATGAAGGTGTAGGAACAAATCCCAGGTGATTTGATTGAGTATCAAGAGAGATCTTAAGGTTAGAAGGTGGACGGTCTACTGGTTACCCCAGTTGGGGATGAAGACTGTGGACCGTCGGATCATGCGTGTAATAAATGGAGGGCCAGGATCATGCCTAACGAAGTAAATAAACATAAAGTGTGGGCTGACGACTAATGTGGAAGACGGTGTCGAATGGAGGAACACCATGTGAAGCTTCAGAGCTGCCTAAGTTGCGTTGGTGCTGGTTGGTTTAAATAGAATAATAAGGTTTATTTCCATTTATTTAATTCAGTTAACTTAGAAAATTCATAACTTGGTGTACAAAAATCGTAAAAAATAAATAAAAATACTTTCTTTCTCAATGAATATAAGAGAATAATGTTAGATAAATATAAACAATTTTTTACTTATATTTATTTTCAAATTAATTAAATACCCTAAACCTTCATTAAATCATAACTTGGTAAATATAAATCAACATGGCATGAAATTTAGAGAGCGTGTTTACTCTGTTGATAGGAGCATTCTCTGATTTTTCTAGAGTTAGAGAGCATCTCTTACATGAGAAACCTAATTTTCAAGTTAAATCATCTTTGTTGCATATAAATAATTAAAAAAAAATTAAAATATTAATAAAAAAAATATGAAAAATGCTTTCGTAGGTTCCGTGAGATCAGTGGACCCTAGGAAAAAAATGGGATTTAAAAAATTAAAAATAGCACTAATTGTAATTATCTCATTAAAATCCTTAATAAAATTAAATAATTGAATTATAAACAAAAAAATCACAAAAATGAACCCGCACTCTAAATAATGATTGTATTAACCCACTGTAAAAATTTCAAACACATTTGAATTAATTGGGTCACTAAATTTGATTTTCTAAGTAAAATGGCATTTTGGCATTAAAATAATTATAATAATTAAAATATAATTAAGAATATTATAAAAAGTGGTTTTGGGATGTCCTTTTGATCAGAGAAAAGTAAGAAAAATAAAATGGAAATTAAAATAAATATTTCATATTTAAGACTTATTTTAAATTTTAAATAATAAAGAAGAACTAAAAAAATCATAAAAATCACAAAAATATAAAAGTGAAATAAAATGTTCAAATTATTTCCTGATCACTTAGAAGCAATTAGAATATTTTTCTTAATTTCCTAAAAATAATTATGAATTTTAAAGGCTTAAAATTGATATTTCCCTAATTTTACACTAAAATAATTACATAATATTATTTCCTTGTCAATTTTAAACAAAGGGTAAATGGGCAATGTATGATCATAATTGACTTTCCTAAATGGTTGAAACATAAGGGATTAAGAGATAGAAACCAATTCATCACTCTCCCACAACAAGGGTATAATTGTAATTTTCCTTTTATTATTATAATTTGAAGGTTAATTAAATTTAGTGATCCTAATTGGAAGAATATAATTCACTAATTAAAGACCCCTAGCTAATGGTTAGATTATAACACAATATTTGATCAGAATTAAACTCACTTAATCTAACATTCTTAAAATTACAAATCTCTTCATAAAATCTTAAGGGTTCAGTAGTGAGATAGGCTTAATCCAAGTTTGTTTAATGAGGCTTAGAAAAGACAATATAAATGATTACAAATACTTTGAAAACACTACTAGCCCAACTCTAAGTTTAAGAGCCTTTACTCACATAACTCATAAAAGAAACATCAAGTGATAGTTACCCCACTAAGAGGGATAATTAAAACATCAAATTTTTTTGAGTACAGGATATGATATCTCCGCTAAACTATGACTTACTTAGGGATGAATGATTTAGCAACATAATAAGTTCAGAGGAACTCGAGACATTCCAAAGGATTCGAAAGAAGTGTAGGGTTATCCCCTGTACTCCTTTTCAGCCCTTTGGATATCTTGGAGGATAGTTGAACCTATTAGGTCTTTGCTTAAGAAAATCATTCATGAGATATAAAAAAATTAATAGGAACCCACTAAATAAGACCTAAGACTCCGTAGGCATACTCCTTGAACTGATTTTCTTGCTTTCTTTTTTGGTAATTAATTTAAGTTCATGAAAAAATTACATGTATATTTCTAGAGTAAATCTTTCAGCTAGATGACAAAAAGATGACTGGAATGCTTTTCTTAGTTTACTTACAACATGTTACTTTATCATGCTTTACTTTCCATTACTTTTCATTTTCTGCAATTTAATTCTCTTCGCATGAAAAATCAAACAAAAACAAAACTAAACCAAAGACAAAGAAAACTTATTTTCAAAATTAAAAAAAAAATTCAAAACAAACGAAATGAAATGAATGAAATAAATTAAATACACCCTCTTTGGATGATCGGGATTCCCTCAAAGGAGGCAACATACGGCTGCTAATTTAACAATACATTTATATTAAGAGAATCCTAAGAAAATCGTGGTGCTAAAATGAGGGAACCTTGGGATCTTAACTGGTATCGCTTAATCAACTTAAACTTCCCCCCATAATATTCTTAAGCAACAATTATAACAACAAAACCAAACATACACAGTTTAATATAAATTTTATCTAATTCTTCATATTAGGTAGGGGAACTTTTTGGTCAACATAAAGGTTTAACAGACCAAACAGATGTCATAAATTTACTATATTATGTAATTGAGCCTCACTATTAAGTAATGTTTCTATTCTCAGGGATTTATACATGACTTGTGGCATAGTTCTCGTTACTTAAACTACGAAGGATATGAGATCAGTTTGGTCTTGTATTTTTAAAATTAAAATGCTACTTTTTAAAACTATATATATATATATATATATATATTAAATTAAATATATTTTAAACTAGGCGATGAGATTCCTATTCTGGCGGTTGATAATTTCTAAATTGGCAACCGACAGGTATCTCTATTGATTTGGGTAAATTAACGAGTCCCGAGGCAAAACTTGGTTTGTCCCTATATTTTTATTTAAGGATGATTTTCTTCATCAAAACATAATTAATACAAAAGTCCTTCAAAATAAGCAAAGCATCACAAAGGTGCTTGGGGCATAACTCTAAACAAATTTTAAGACCCTTTGGAGTATATTGAGTTCATTTAATCTAACTATGTCGTTGAATTAGTCATCCTGATTAATTCAGGATTTAGTGATGATATTATTGACGTGTGCTCAATGGACTTCTCAATGTTTTAATCATCCCATAAGCATGACAACTAAACATTCACTTAATGTTTCACTTAAAGTTATATGGATTGGTGCTCTTGAAGGGCATACCAAGTTATCAAGGGAATCCTTACCCTTACCACAAGAGGTTTGGAGTCATAGTGTTTTACAGATTTTATAATTGTGTTGGTCTTTTCTAAACCTCATTATACGAGTATGAATCAAACCTGGTTCACTACAAAGCCCTTAAACATGTGTGGGCGGATTTACAACTTTAAAAGAATGGCTTATGAGAATTTGATCCTTTTTAAAAGGCCCTATCACTACTCAACCATTAGATTGCTGCTTTTAATTAGTGGATTATGATCTTCCTAACACAAGCCCTTCATCCTAGGATCATCCAGCATTAATTGTCTTCTAAGTTCAATAATTCATAAAATTACTACTCTATCCTTTATAGAAAAGTGATGTGAGTTAGTTTTTATTAGATTTCAATCACCTCAAAGTGTTAATCTCAATCAATA
The DNA here is from genome assembly GCA_022702705.1 of Papilionanthe hookeriana x Papilionanthe teres. Taxonomy (NCBI): domain Eukaryota; kingdom Viridiplantae; phylum Streptophyta; class Magnoliopsida; order Asparagales; family Orchidaceae; genus Papilionanthe; species Papilionanthe hookeriana x Papilionanthe teres. The sequence continues at coordinate 61,670,389 of CM040432.1, read as the reverse complement.
TTACCCATTTTCCTTTTGGTTTAGCCTAAATTTTGATTAGGTTAAGGAATTCTCAGAGTGACTTTAGAATTTTATTGTCACCTCAGCAATGGGTCAATTAGAACATTAGAGGAGAATCTGTGACTTTCTTGATTTTAATGTAATGTATATAATTACTTTAGTTAAAAAATAGGTAATGTCAAGGATAATTAAAATAACCAAATAAAATAAACTTTCAACCTCTAAGAAAAATGTTGGAGGTTCACCTAGGTCAAAGGACCTCTAAGTACAATTTTTAAGAATTTTTGAATTATATTCCATTTTAAACAATTTTTAAATGATTTTAATGAGCAAATTAGTAAAAAAACATTTTTGTCTCAAAAATTTATTTTTATATTTTTCATAAGTCTCTCTGACCTCAAGTAACTCAAAGAAAATTATTTTGTATTTTTCTTATATTTATTTTACTTTAAATAATTTTTAAATTAAAAATCGCTCAAAAATAAAATACTTATTTTAATCACTATTTTATTTTCATAGTTTCACCAGGTCATAGGAAATACCCCAAACCACTTTTTATCTTTTCTGATTTTTCTTTTAACTTATATATCTATTTACGACAAAAATTAATATTTTCTTAGAAAATTTATTTTTGCACCAAACTAATTTTTATGACTTTGAAATTTTTACATGAGTCTCCTGAGGTGATTAGACTCAATTTGGCCTAATTCGACAATTATTTGGGATTTTTTGAATTTTCTTAACTTTGGAAATTTTTTAATATTTTAAAAAAAGAAAATATGTCCTAAATTATTTAAGTTTTCATTTTTATTTTTCTAAAGTTCCTCTTACCATAATGAACCTACCAAACCAACTCTTACAATTTTTTTTACTTGTATTTTATTTTCTTAATAACTATTTTAAATAGAAAATGATAATTTGCATTGAAAATTAGGGTTTCAAATGCTAGAGGTGCTCTACGAGTTTAGAAAAATCGAGAGGATAACCTTAAGCATGTGAGGTATAAACCCATAAATTTCATAGTTTTAAGATTAATATTTAATTAATTATAATTTAAACAATTTATAAAGTTTTTAATTAATTTAAAAATAAATATAAAGATAGTACTTAATTTTTAGTCCACATTATTCTCCTTCATTCACTGAGCACAACAGTATTTTTACTTTATTTTTATGATTTTTATACACCATGTTATGTATTTTTGAAATTTCTATATTTATTTAAATCAGAAACACTATAATTTTCCTACTTATACACGCGGTTGTCAGCACATCCTCGAAGCCTCCAAATCAGAAATACTCTAATTTTCAAGTACATCTCCTCGTCTGACTGCATCTCCTCATTTAGTACACGTAGAAATGCACCACGTCTGTTTATCGTCCCCGATAGACCTAACCCGAGAACCGTTCATTTTCTAAGCCTAATTTCTTGATCGATTTTCAATCAAATCTTTTGGGGTTTATTCCTACACCTTCATATAAGTGAGATGAACCTATCTAAATGGTTAATCAAGCATGAAATTAAGATCTACCTCACAAAGGCTTAAACCGAGAGCAACATTGGGGATTTTGATTTATACCTTTATCCAAGAGGTGTAGCCTCAATTGGATGGTTACAAAAGCTACTTTGGAGTCCAATGAGTGTGCTTAAATTGTCTCCCTACTTTGGTATAGGGCTTATGTATGAGTTCAATCCCTTTGCTTTGGATAGTGGAGTTGAACACAGAGAGGTTATGAGAAGCTCTGAAGAGAATTTGGCAGAGTTTTCCCAAGGAATTGGATAATCCCTTTGCTTTGCTATGAAGGGGGTTCAATTTATAGCTATGGACATGGTGGCTAACAGGGCAAGCCAGGGGAGGGCTAAGAGACACAAATGACTAATGGAGGCTAGCCTATAGGATGGGTGTAATTTGGATTTGATCTGCGGGCGTACCTTCTTAGTTTTGGTTTTTTCAACACTAGCCCAGCCGGCCAGGCCAGGGGAGGTGGCTAGCTAGCTCAGGGAGGTCATGGGAGTTTAATGGTGATAAGCATAGGGCTTGGGAAGACTGGTTGCATGGGTTTGAGAGTTAACCATATTTAGGGGATGGGTTTGCATGATTAGGGGACCATTGATCCATGGCTCAAAAGTGGGTTATTAGGTGAAGTGATTCACATCCTAGGCGGTCTTAGGAATGGAAAAAGTGATTAAGCTTGGTTTAGTTCCAATGGCTTAGATTAATTTGGTTTTTAGGCTCAAAATTAGGGTTTGGTCTAAAATGTTGGATTTGGGCTTGACTTGTGATTGGATCCAAACCAATTGAAGGCTCAATCTATTCTAGGAGAATGTCATGAAGCATTTAGGAAACAAATTTCATGGAATTGGATTGATTGCAAGGCTAAATTTAATGGAATTTTAGGCTTAGGGTCAATTTGGGGCATTTGACTTAGACTTAAGATTTAGGCTTGAAATTGGGAACAATTGGGCTGGTATTTGGTTTCAATTGAGATTAGACATGATGTTTGATGTAGATTTGAGATTGGGTGAATTTGAAATCAATTTGGTAGAAATTAAGAGTGATTTCGGGAATTTAGGGGCAATTTGGAAATTTTGGCTAATTTTGGGTGGATTTAGGCACAATTGGAGACCCTGGCTAGTTCAAATTAATTTTGAGCACATTTAGAGTGAATTTAAAAATTATAGGGATTTTTGGGCCATGAGGTGCATTTTGGTAATTTTGGGTGGTGTAGGGATATTTTAGGAATTTTAAGAAAATGGGATATTTTGGTCGATTTAATTGGTTTGGAGTGGTTTGATACGATTTTTGAGTGAGAATTGGCAATTTGGGTAATTTTGAGAGAATTAGGTTTTCAGGGACATTTTGATAATTTTGGAGATGTTTGGGCGTAGGAGGTCAAAATGGATGTTGTAGTGGGAATTTGGGTTTATTAAGGATGCTAATTATAATGATACCCCTTTTTGATGCCATGAGGCCAATGAGATCTAATTTTTGATCCTCCATGTGTTGGTCCTAGCCACCCTAGCCAAAGGCTAAGGGCTTGGGGACCACCCACATGAGTTTCCAAAAGGGTAGAAGAAAGAGGTTAAGGGTGACTGATTTTAGGGTTTTGGGATTGGATGCAAGTGATAAGTTAAGGTGTGTACGTGTGTGAGACCAAGATAAGACCACCCAGGGTTACCCTAAGGTCTCACAGTCCTATGGGGACTTCTCTTGAGCTCCCCTATGTTGGCTTCATCCTATTAAGTGCTAGAGGTCAAAACCATACATGTGGAAGTCCAACAAAAGTAAAGAAGTGTTTAGAACTTCTAAGAGGGTAGGGTCCCTTCAGTAGTCCTCTAGGATAGTCAATAAGAAAGTCTTATGGCTAGATCCTAGGCTTATAATAAAGAAAGACTATAGCTCAAAAAAAGTGAGGTCAACAACTCGATTATATAAACTACACAACTTATGACATATGTTTGGTCTATGAACCATTTATGTGGACTGACAGGTTCCCCTACCTAATATTAAAGATTAGGCAGGTTTTACTTTACATTAGTTCTTTAGTTTCCTTGAAGGGCAAGCACCTATACTTAATTACATCTTAAATGACTGAAGTCACTTAAGAAAACTCTTGATGATAATCATAGATATTTGTCTTCATGAATTTAATGTTTAGGATTCAAAGGTTGAACACGTAAAAGCGAAATAGGAATGGTTCGTAATGAGAACAGTTATATGGGGAATCAAAGGAGTGAAAGGCAGGGGACGTCATAGAGCCCGATTCCAAAACTATCCTATTTCTTGGCTTTAATTTCAAATGCTATATCTAAAGTTTCATCTTACCAATTTTTTATTTAGGGCATATACTTACATGATCCTGATCTTGCAAATAGCCTACTAAGATAGGAGAGTTTACATTGTACTAAACGAAAACATAGAATCCTAAAGAGAGTTAGGACGTGCAAAAGTCTAAAGATAATGTGAGGATTTACATCGTACTAGATGAACTAGTTCGAGATCCTGTGGGTTATTTTTTTAGCTAAGAAGAGATTTGTTGAATTGTTGACCTCATTTTTTGTGAGGTCTTTTGCTTCTCTCTTTAGTACTTAGGATCTAGCCTTAGGCTTTTCCTTTGACTAATCTTAGAGGACTAGAAATGGAACCCACCATTTAGAAATTCAAACTACTTCTTAACTCCCTGCAAACCCCACAAGCTTGATTGTAGACCCCTAATCACCTAGAGGGTTGAAATCAAATGTGGAGGTTTAAAGGATGAGTTCCCTATAGGACTTTTTGGCCTTAGGAATCCCCTGGATGGCCTGGTCTGGTGAGGGTTGACTTGCACATACACTACACTCTCACACACATTCCAAGTCCTAAAACCACACTCTCACCCAACTTGACTTCCTGACTCATGTAGGTAATTCATATGGATAGTCCTTAACCCGTAAGCCCCTGGCTAAGAGGGTTAGGAATAACATAGTGAATGCCTCAAATGAGTCCTCTCATGTCTCATATGGGCTTAATATGGCTTCATGGCTCAACCAAAGTGATTCTATTTCACTCACATTTGATCAATCTTCCTTTTTTTAAAATTTCAGTTTTTAACCCCCGGGGCCCCGGACCCACCAAACCTACCTAATACCCTTGAAATGACCCAAAATTTGCAAAATTACCTAAATTACCCAAGATCCCTCAAAATTAATCCTAAACACTTCCCACCACTCAGATTGACCATCTTTGGCCAAAAAATACCAAAATTTCCAAAAATACCCCTAAACCCCCCCCCCCCAAATTACCAAAATACCCTTTTACCCAAAAAATCCAAAAATTCTAAAAATTCTCAAAAAATTTCAAAAAATCCCAAATATTCTCAATTTCATTTTTTTCAACTACACCATGGGCCAATTTTGCCAATTTACCCCACTTTCACCAAAACCCCCAATTTGACCCATTTTTTAACCCAAGTGAACCCAATGTCAAACCAAACCACCCCAATTGACCTCAATTTTGGTCCAATTCAATTCTAAACTTCAATTCAATATCCCCAATATCAATTTAGATCAAATCCAACTCCAATTTGATTGACATTTGGGCCCAATTTCAATTTGAAGCCTAAAGGCCCAATTTTGGCCCATGACCTAAACCTAGCCCAAACCAACCCAATTCAACTCCAATTGGCCCCAAATCTTTTATAAAACCTTCCTAACACCCCCACAAACAAAACACTAACTTGATTTGCCCAAAATTTGAACCTAAACTCCACCCAAACCTAACCCAAAACTAAAATCCCTCAAATTGACCTAAGCCCAAACCTAACCCAAATGGGCCCAAATCCCAAAATTAGAGCCCAACCAAAGTTGAAAACTCTTTGTAACACTCCCATAAGCACTTCCCAACATTAATTTTACATCAAATTGAACCTTAGCCCAACCTTAGCCCAAGTTAGTCTAATTTGACCCACTTTGGCCCCTTTAACTAAAAAGCCCAAATTCAACCCAATTCTACTCCAAATCACACCAAATCTCTTCCAAAATCACTCATGACACATGCCTAAACCAATTGCAACCTTTATTTGGCACAATCCTTTACAAAATTTTCATCCTAAATTTACTTTAAATCCAAAAGCCCACTTCCTTAAACCACTTTAAAAGCCCATCCAAAATAATTTCAAAAAGCTCAAAATCCATTCCAAAGCCCACATGAAATTTTCCCTCATCACTCCCTATGATCAAAATCACCCCCTAAGTTTCAAAACCATCATTAAACCATTCCATATCAAGCTTCATCCAAATTTCCACCAAAATGCCAAAATTAATAAAATCCATTTTCATGAAACTAAGCCAAGCCATCCCTAAGCCAAATGGAGCTATCGAGCCATGCATAAGCTATAGGCAAGCCATGAGAGTCACTTTACACCTCACCATGTCATTTATGGCAAATGGAGGGGGCCTCTTTCTTAGTCCTTCATTAAGCCTTTTAACCATACTCATGTCACACTCTAAACCATGCTTAGCCACCTCACCATGGATGGAGACTTCTCCACTCCAATTCAGCTGAGCCATATGATTCCCTTCAGCCCAAATCAGGCCTTGGTGGGTGCACCAAGCCCATTTCCATGCATTTGACCAAACCAAGCCCAAAATGAGCCCTTCCCCCTTCCACTTTGATTCAACTCCTTTACACTTGGCATTTGCCAATTGAACTCACAAACCTCAAGCACTGACCTCCCTGATGACAACAGTGACCTGACCCTGGCCGGCCAGCCACCAGGCCGCCGGAAAACACCATGGCTGAGAGCTCCATGTGAGCTAAAATTTTAAATTTCACTTCCTGAGCTGTCCCATGCCCAATGGCCACTGTGGCTATTCTTCCCTTGGCCAAGGCAGTTGATCCAAGCCATTAAACCCCCCTGGGAGGCCCTCTAGACACCTCTATTTAAACCCACTCACCTCGCGGCTAAACAAGGTGATGAACCAGACCTTAAGGAAACTCTGTCAAAATTGCTCCAGGACCTTCTCCTAACCCAGAGCAGTTGATCCCTAGTGTTCATTTGCCCTAAACCCCATTAACAAAGCTCAATCTATAACTTGAAAATCCACCTAAAAACCAGGACATCTCTGGAACCTCCACCAAATCCAAATTAAACTCACCCACACCTACACAGGACAAAGAAAAGGAGTTCCCTAGTGAAAGCCCCCTCTCCAGGCCACCCAGTTGCTCCAGCCTCCATGCTTTGAAATCGGATTTGGTCATTTTCATACTTAGACAATTCCCCAGAGCCAGAGACTTCATCTGGAGCTTGCTTGGACTCAATCGAAGGTGACACAACCCTCAGATCGAAGCTTCACTTCTCTGAGCAAAGGTATGAACTCACTCTCCCTCCCGAGCTTCCAGCAATTCTCCATTTTGTTTGGGTTAATTTCATAGCTTATAAACCACATGGATGTGTTCGTCTCTTCAACAGGAATCGATAGAGTATAAGAACTCGAAAATCCATTAAGAATCGAGAGAGATCTTAGGGTTTTAGTGTGGATGGTCACGGGTGCACACCAGTCGTAGACGATGACCCGGTGTCGTTCGATCGAGCGTGTATCGAGTGAACGGTCGAGATCAAGCCGGACAGTGCAATGTTACGTGAACCTCGGGCCCCTGGAGTGCTGAGTCAGATGGCGGTGGTGAATCATGGAGGGATGCGTGAGCATTCGATCCGGATGAGGATGACGCAACGCCGAGTCGGATAAGTAGAAAATTCGGATATTTTGGATTTATTTAAATACCAGAACTTCAAAAATTCATAACATTGCATAGAAAAATCACAAAAATAAAATAAAAATACACACTTGCTCAGTGAACAGAGGAGAATAATGTGGAAAAGAAATCAAGTTAATTGGATGAGTATTTTATTTTTAATAATTTATTTACAGTTTCCAATGTTTTGATTCTCCATTTGCATAGACAATTCACCATGGCATGAGACCATAGGGCTTTTGAAGCCCCTGAACTTGGGAACATTCCCTAAATTTTTCAAGGTCAGAGGCCATCTCTGTGAAGAGTTATTGATTTTTCAAGTTATTATCATTGTTTTAGGTATTTTAATTCAATAATTAGCATGTTGTAAAATAAATTCTAGGAAAATTTGGAGATGTTTCTTAAGACCAGGGGACCCTATGAAAAATATATTTTGAGTTAATTCATTCATAATAACCTTAGTTGGACTAAACTCCCAAAATTGAATTTGAATTAACTAGGGTTAACCACACACCAAATTGACTTGAAAATAATTCTTCATTGTTCTTTAGGGTCAGAGGAACCTTACATAAAATTTTGAAATCAATTGGACTTGATTAACCCCACCAAATTGATTGATTAAGCCTCATAAGCAAAATGAAACTTTAAAAATTCATAACTCCAAAAATACTTTTTAAAAATTCATAAAAATAGTTTTGGAGCTTCTCTGATATCAGGGGAGTTCAGGAAAATTAAAATTGGAATTTTTTAAAAAAGTTGATTTTTCACAATATTTTAATATTTTAATAATTAAACAATAATAAAAATCACGGAAATATTAAAAATCATAAAAATATCACATTTTGACTCCTAATCACTTAGGAACAAACCAAATATTTTTCCTAAGTCCCTAGGATAAGATATTGAATTTTAAAGGCTTAATGTATTTTTTAATATTAAAAAATGAATTTTCAACCTTTTTCACTAGAATAATTCTAATAAATCAAAGAAAAATTAGAAAATTATAAAATTTGTTTTTCTGGACTCCTTGAGGTCAAAGAAATTTAATAAAATATAAAATCTATTTTTGAATTTTTGTTTTATTTTAAAATTAATTAATACTCTAAAACTCAAAATAATTATAATAAATAAAATATAATACAAAAAATCACAAAAATTGGTCTAAGTGGTCCACTGGTCATTAGAAACATGCCATAATTTTTTTAAGGATAGAAACTTTACCTTGGTCATGTTGTTGAATTTTCTTTGAAAACCCCTATTTTCTAATAAAAATAATTATATAAATAAATTAAAGTCAGAAAAAATGACATTTTCTCCTCTAATATCTTAATTGACATGTGAGTGAGGTGACATAAAAATTTTAAATTCATTTGAGCTCAATATAGTGAGTTGTGAAATAAATAAGCCTAGGGCATAAAGGTAATTAAGAATTTTAACCCTTAATTAAAACTTTAGGTTTAATCAAAATGGAGGGTAAAATATTTGATTTTAACTTTCTCTTGGATGATTGAAACTTAGGGAAATTAAAGGGTAGAAACCCATTAAACACTTTGAAAATATCAAAATGAAACTCTAATTAATTAAATACTTTAAATTTTGGAAAGAATATATTTAAAATTTGGATTATTAAAATAGGGATATTATTAAGAGGATATTTATTCTTTAATTTAAAAATCTCTAAATAAGTCACTTCAATAATATTTAGTTCTTAATTAAAAATTAAAAAAATAATCCAATTTAAATAAATTAAAAATGAAAAGAAGATAACCCTTAAATGAATTAAAGCTTAAAATGTTAAATGGTCCAATAATTAAAATCAAATTTAAAATCTTAGAGTTAAATTAAATTAAATTAAATTAAGTCAAGTCAAAGTTTAAATTAAATTAAATTAACATCTTAACAATTAAATTAAATTAAATTAAAAATATTGAAACTAAAATTAAATTAAATTAAAATTAAATTAAAACTAAAATTAAATTAAATTAACTTAAATTAAATTAAATTAAATTAAATTAAAACTAAATTAAAATTAAATTAAATTAAATTAAATAAAATTAAATTAAATTAAATTAAATTAAATCAAATTTAAATTAAATTAAATTAAATTAAAATCACTTAACAACAAACCTAAATGAAATCATTAAGAGTTAAACCAAAACATATCAATAATTTCAATACCTCATTCTATCTAAGTAAATTTAAAATATAAGCATCAATCTGAAATACTAAGATAATTGAAAGTGTAAAGATTTAAATTAAATCTAAAATAATTTGAACACTATTCCAAACTTAAAATTATTAATTAAAACCTCATAATTAAATTAAATCACCTTAAATCATTAACTCAAACTTTAAATTAAGAATGATTAAAATTCTCAATAAACCAACTTGCCCTTAAAGGCTTTAATTATTATAATTCTTAAATAGAGTATTAAGTGAGATGTCACTTCATTCATCAGGTAATCAAATACCCAGGTTCACTGGGCAAGAGACAAAGTTTAACTAAACTCCTGGATGATTAATTCACATGTGCAACTAAATTTACTTGGACTCAAAATAATCCCAGAAGTATTGAAAAGATGTTTAGGACTCGTCCTAAGCACTTCCTCAATATGACGGGATGTTTTAGAAGAACAATTGAATTTACTTTTTCTTTGATGAAGAAAATCATCCTTAAACCAAACCAAGAACCTAGTCGTCATAGGAGATGACTAGTTATAGGATTAGGAATTTGGTAGACAACCAAAACCCTTCCCTTAGCTTTACTTAGGTATCTGTTAAAATATTTAAATGCTCTAACATGTGTTTTAAGTGCAACTTGGGATGACAGGAAGACCCTCCAGGTACGCTTTTATTTTATTGCAATTTACTTTATTGCAATTTACTTACATGCACTGTACTTTACTTTTTCTTGCATGTTCAATAAGACTGTTGCATGAAAACCAAAACCTTTAGGATAGTCCACTGAACTGAAACCAAAACTAAATTAAAAGTCATTGCAAGATAAAATTCACCGCCACAACATTCCAAAATATAAAACAACTCAAAATTTAATCACAAACAGAACAACAAAACTACAATTGTAACTAAATTAAAACGTCTCGTTGAATGATCGGTAATACCTCGGATGATGTAACCCACGTGTTGCTAACGGGATTTCCCACGGTCTAAATGAAAGTGTGGAACTCATTCAGTTGAGTTTAGCAAATTCATCTGGACTAATTGAATTTGATGAAAATAACGGTGCCGGGATGACGGAACCGTGGGATCTTAATATGTTATGTTTAAACAACTTTAAGATTTTTTTAATTAAAATATTAAAAACACTTAGATTTTAAGATTTTCTCTAAAACAAAAACACTTCTCTCATCTCCCGATTTATGACTTTTAAAACTAAACCTCTACAACAACAAGGAGCTTGGAACATGGTGGGCAGCACGACCATCGTCATCAGCAAAACTCGGATCTACTTCAGCAAAACTTTCTTAGAATTAAATAACCAAGCCATAAGACTTCGAGGTAGTTTGCCTAGTGCAACATAAATACTTAACTCTTTGTTAGGTATTTGCATGATCATGTTATGCAAATTAAGCCCTAACCGGTCTTAGGACTACGAGGTAGTCGTTCGGTACGACATAAACCCTCACATCTTCGAGGCTATTTGTATGATTATGTCATATTAATATAAGTCCTAATTAATTAAAATTGGTAGTACTACAACATTAAATAAACTCCCAAATTGAAGCCAAACAATAGGATAGTTTGGGAAGTTGCCAAGATTTTCTTGGATCTTCACATTCTCCTACTTCTCTTCCTTTGGACTCCTGAAAATAACTGTTCCAAATTTGATCAATTCCCAATTGAAATATCTAAAATCCAATTGTTTGAAAACCTTAAACTTTGAAATTTTTGAGAGCAAAACTAGTGATCATTATTGAGAGTTTTCTTAAATGATTCCCGTCATTTAAAATGTAATTAACTATAGAGGCTTGCCCTTATAGGGAACTTTAAGAACCCAGGTAATATAAACCCTGCTTAATTCCTTTAGATTAAGCAGGGGAACTTGTTGGCTTATAAAATTGGTTCGCAGACCAAATGGATGTCACAAATCTTCTAGGTTATTTAACCGAGCCCCATCATCAAGCAGTGTTTCTATTCTTCAGAATAGATATACGGTTTGTGATGCGGTGCTCGTTTGTATAAATTATTCAGGATGTGAGATTGGTTTGATTTCATATCTTAAAATTTTCAAACTTAAAGTTATTTTCAAAACCAAATGTTTCTTTCTAAAACTATATATATATTTAAATTAAATTTAAAAATATAAAATTCGCCGACAATTTCTGTAGGCGACCCCTTTTCAAAAATACAACACATAACCTAAAAATATGCCGACATGAATACGATCCTGTTTGCCCCCTCAAAGGTGTTCTTTTATATGTCCTTGTCATGTTGTCCACAGATTTTGTTCTGAGCTCTTCATCACGACAGCTTTAGGTTTGATTTTTATAGTTTTATTATTTATGTGCCATGTTTCAGTTATTTTTGTTATTATTGTTCATGTGTTTTGGGGGAATTTTAATTTAAGTAGAGCGACATTGGTTAAGATCTGATAGTTCTATCATCCCAGCATCACTATTTTCTTTTGAGTTTACCTGGTCTATACAAGTCTTTAAGCCCAATTAAACTGAATAATTCTCTTTAGCAACTCTAAGTTACCCAAAATGAGTGGATTAAGTGTGTACAAGAGGTTTCGAAATGTGCTAATAATTTTGAAATTGTATTTTTGTTTTTTCTTGCAAGTAAAGTATGAATGGTAAAGTAATGAGACAACAGAACAAATAGTAAAAATGATAGTAAATAAACTATAAATATCAACCTGAACCTCTGTTACCGCTGCATGGTTAGTATCCTAAAGCATAATATAGTTTCAAGAAATTTAAGTAAATTACGAAAAAAGATGGCAAGAAAAGCATTAAAATCATGTACGAAAAAGTTGAGAAACAAGTCGAAGGAATATACGAGCAAGCAAAATAAAATCCATAGTTAATATGAAGGACCAGGACTAGTTGTACGCCATTAGTAAAGATGGAGGCTGATCCATGAAAAAATACCTATTTTTATGCCTTAATTTTTATCAAATTCTTAAGGATATTATGCTTTAATGAAAGGTATTTTTGTGTTTTGGATGTAGGTGATGCAAAAATGTTTAAGAAAGAAAAAAAAGATGAAAAAGGAGCAAAAAGGAGCAAAAATGAAGCTAAAATGCAAAATTTCCAAAATAATTAGCCTGGCGCCTAAGCGCCAGTTCGATACAGAATTCTGTAAGATTTTTAACGACTTTTGGACGGTTATTTTGACGGTGTGAGCGGTTATTGGACCATCTAGAAGATTGGCAGTTATTCCTGGATTATAGGACATGTGATACATTGTATTTGGACGCTTGGAAATGGTTAGGATAGAAAAAAGGTGCGATCCAAAGTGAAGAGGTGCGAAGAACTGGACGCGGAGCCCGGCGCCTAGGCACCAGATTCCAGAACCTAGGCGCCAGACACACCATCTAGAAGATTCATTGAACCTGGACACATTTTGAAGAGGTGCTTCAAGGCAACCCTTGAAGCTTATAAATAGAAGGCTACTCCTTCAGAGAAAAATGCCCAACTTAGCCCCACGCCCCACATAGCCTAAAATTAGAGAGAGATCCTATAGTTCCATTTAGAGAGATTAGAGAAATATTTTAAGGGCCATATTTATAGTTTCTTAGTAAGTTTATTTACATTTTGTATTGAGAGTATTTGAAGAGTCATTGCTTTTGAAGTCTATTTACTTTGGAGTCAGAAGGATTCAGAGATTCGGTTGGAGAAACACTTGAGATAAGTATTTGTATTTTGATTCAAAGTTTTATTTATATGTTTTGTTGTTTAAATTCAATGTGTTCTGAGTAGTTACTTTACTTTCTCCTTTTAATTATGAAAAGATAAAGAAGATAATATAACATTTGTTAGAGAATTAAAAACTATATATATATTTTAAACATTGCGATGATATTAATACCGGATCTTAATTTACTATTTAAATTGGCCATTTAAATTGTTAAAATTTGTTGAAGAGTTTTGAGACCTAGAAGGAAATGAATTTTTAACTAGTAGATATTAAATGAATCTTTGGGTAGTCGAAGGCCTTGCGCGGGTTATTCAAGGTGAAGTACAAATAAATAGGAAGATAATATTTATTGGGCGTAGAATTGATAAGTTTTTAGAGTGACAGGCTAAATTCTTATAATTTGGTTTATAGAGAAGGAAAGGATCACTAGTAGGGCCGACCATAGCCACCCTTGGACATCTAGTAGTGTGAGTCTAGATTAACCCATTCTACTAACAATACATCCAGACCTGATCTATAGATTAACCAATGTTCTTTATACTATCGAGCGAGGGTAAAGAATAGGAATGCTTTGATTTAGCACAATACCATAAAATTATATTCTCCATAAATATTAAATTATCTAAAAAAATCTTGGATTAATTGAAAGGAAGAAAGTTGTTTGCTTATTTTATTTTCATCAATCATTACTTTATTACTGCTTTATTTCTGCATCTAGTAAATTAAATATTAACTTTTTAACTTTAAAAGAAATACATAAAAATAAAATCAAATTATTTAAAAGAAAAATCTATAATCCTCCTCGTGGGATCGATACTGGGGTCGTATTTTAAAGCCCTATATTACTTGATACGATACGTATACTTGCGTAGTACCCCTAGTGTGTAAAATATTTTCCATAAAATTATATTTATATACACTAGCCGCTATTAGTATTTAAGTCAAAGTATTGACCATAACATATTTTTGATAGCATATATTACTGCATTGTTTGGCAATTGCAAACCAAGTTTTTTTGGTGCATTGTTGCGGATCGAGGGTCAAGTTTTTGGCGTCGTTGCCGGGGAGGCAAAGATTTTAGATTTTTAATATTTTTATTTTATTTATTTCTTTTATTGTCTAAAATATAAAATAATAAAAAAACAAACAACAAAAATAAAAATATAAAAAATATATATAATTTTATTACTTTTTATTTACTTTTTATGCATAGTTCTGGATCTGAAGGATTATTACCTTTAGATTCTGAATTAGAAAGAACTATTAGAAGAATTAAAAAAGGAAAACAACTTCAACAGTATCAAGTGATGGCTAATTTACATAATAATTTATAAAATCCAATTGAACTTAATGAAAAAAATGTTTACAAACCATTAAGGGATTATGCTAACCCTACAGTTGATGAACTTCATAGTAGTATTCAAATACCAACTGTAGGTGCTAATTCTTTTGAGCTTAAACCGTCTATTATTCAAATGGTTCAAAATAGTCAATTTTGGAGAACACCAAATGAGGATCCAAATTTACACTTTCCTAGTTTTTTAGAACTTTGTGCTACCTTTAAATATAACAATATTTATAATGATGCTATTAGACTTAGACTCTTTACTTTTTCTTTAAGAGATAAAGCAAGATGTGGTTGAACTCATTAGCAACAGGTTCTATTAAAACATGGGCTGAAATGGCACAAAAATTCCTTGCTAAATATTTTCCTCCTTCTAAAACTGCTAAATTAAGAAATGATATTACTTCATTTAGTCAATTTGATAGGGAGACAATTTATGAAACTTGGGAAAGATTTAAAGAACTATTAAGAAAATATCCTCATCATGCTTTACCTGATTGGTTAATTATTCAAACATTTTATAACGGACTTATTGGATCACTTAAATCAATTATTGATGTTGCTGCTGGAGGATCTTTAATGGCTAAATCATTTGAAGAAGCATATGCTTTAATTGAAGAAATGGCTAACAATAATTTTCAATGGCCTTCTGAAAGGATTAATCCTAAAAGAATGGCAAGTATTCATGATAACGAAGCCTTTTCTATCTTAGCTTCACAAGTAGCTGCAATATCTAAGAAATTAGACAATTTTGCTATCAATATATCACATAACAACTCTGCTAATAATGACGATTCTCAAACAATTGAAACTTTATTAGCTATTGCTAGTAAAAATAACCCTTATTCCAATTATTATAATCCTGGATGGAAAAATCACCCATATTTTAACAGGAATAATGCACAACAACAATGGGGTAATAATCAATCCCATCCAACTGGAAATTGGAACAATCAAGTAAATTCAAACTATAAACCACCCAGATTTAATAATTTACAGAAAAACTTATCTATAGAAGAATTAATTTTACAAAGGAGAAATCAATTACAGAATCAAAACACTACTATTTGTAATCTTGAGAATCAAATGAGACAAATCGCTAATTTAATTAATCACAGACCTCCAGGAAAAATTCCTAGTAATGTTGAAATCAATCCAAAAGAAACTGGAAAAGAACATGAACATGTTAAAGCTGTACAACTTAGAAGTGGAAAGGAATTAAAAGAAAGAATGCAGAATGAAATTGAAAATGAGATTGAAGTTGAAGAGATTTAAAAACCTAAAGAAACTCCTTCTCCTAGTCAAGATCAGACTTTTATTCTTGTTAATCTGGAAGTTGAAAAACCACCACCACCTATTCCTCAAAGACTAAAACAACAGAAGCTTGATCAACAATTTTTTAAGTTCTTTGAAATTTTTAGAAAACTTACCATTAACATACCTTTTGCTGAAGCTTTGGAACAGATGCCAACTTATGCAAAATTTATGAAGGATATTTTAAGTAAGAAATGAAAATTTGAAGCTTTTGAAACTATTGCATTAAGTGAAAAATGTAGTGCAATAATTCAAAAGAAATTACCTAAGAAATTTAAAGATCCCGGAAGTTTTACTATACCTTGTGCTATTGGAGAAAAATTTTATGGAAAAGCTTTATATGATTTAGGAGCAACTATTAATCTCATGCCATTTTCTATATTTCGAAGGTTGAATTTAGGAGAGATTACTCCCACCATCGTAACCCTTCGGTTAGTCGATAGATCTATCACCTACCCTAAAGGAGTTATAGAGGATGTTCTTGTTAAAGTGGATAAATTTATTTTCCCTGTGGATTTCATTGTACTTGATATGGAAGAAGATAAAGAAATGCCAATTATTTTAGGGAGACCTTTTCTAGCTACTGGACGAGCTATGATTGATGTGCAGAAAGGAGAATTAACCATGAGAGTTAATGATTAAGAGATTAAATTCAATATTCTTAAATCAATAAAATACCCTGATAAAGAAAAATGTTATTCAATGGATATCATTGATTTTATAATTGAAAAACATTATCAAGAAAGATGTAAAGTCATTTCTGAAGAAAAAAATTGAATTATTAACTGATGAAAATGAAGAAGTAAAAGAAAAAGAATTATCTAAAGAAACTCATTATATTAAAGATAACTGGAAAATTTTGGACATAACACAAAATGATATACTTTTACCCTCAATTAAAAAAGTCCCTGAACTGGAATTAAAAATGTTACCTGCACATTTAAAGTATGCTTTTCTTGGAAATTAATTAACTTTACCTATTATTATTTCTTCTAAACTAAGTTTAGAACAAGAAGAAAAATTAATAGGAGTGTTAAAGAATTATAAGAGAGCTTTTGGTTGGACTATTGCTGATATAAGAGGAATAAGCCCTTCCATCTGTATGCATAGAATTTTAATGGAAGAAGATTTTAAACCTCATATTGAACCTCAAAGAAGATTAAATCCTATCATGAAAGAGGTTGTTAAAAAAGAAATTTTAAAATGGTTAGATGTTGGAATTATTTATCCATTTTTGAATAGCCAATGGGTAAGTTCTATTCATTGTGTTCCGAAGAAAGGAGGAGTATTGTCATTGTCAATGATAAAAATGAACTAATTCCTACAAGACAAGTTACTGGTTGGGAAATTTGCATTGATTATCGGAAATTAAATGACGCCACTAGAAAGGATCATTTTCCTTTACCTTTCTTGGATCTAATGCTTGATAAATTAGTTGGACACTCATATTTCTATTTTTTGGATGGATATTCTGGTTATCATCAATTACTTGTCGCTCCTGAAGACCAAGAGAAAACAACATTTACAAGTCCTTATGGAACATTTGCGTTTATAAGAATGCCTTTCGGTTTATGTAAAGCACCTGCAACTTTTCAAATATGTATGATGTCAATATTTTGTGATTTGATTGACAAAGAAATTGAAATATTTATGGACAATTTTTTAATCTTTGGAACTTCTTTTGAATCTTGTTTGGAAAATATTTCCAAAGTTCTGAAAAGATATGAAGAAACAAATTTAATTCTGAACTGGGAAAAATGTCAATTTATGGTCACAGAAGGCATTGTACTTGGTCACAAAATTTCACAAAAAGGGATGGAAGTTGATCGAGCAAAAGTGAAAATTATTGATGAACTGCAACCACCTACTATTGTTACTGATGTGAGAAGTTTTCTGGGACATGCTAGATTTTATAGAAGATATATAAAGGATTTTTCTAAAATTGCTAAACCTCTTTGTCATCTTTTGGAAAAAGAAGCTAAATTTGAATTTAATGAAGACTCTATTAATTCTTTTAATATTTTAAAAGAAAAATTAATAACTGCACCTATAATTATTGCACCGAATTGGAATAAACCCTTTGAATTAATGTGTGATGCAAGTAATTTTGCAACTGGAGCTGTATTGCGACAAAGATATGAGAAAATTTTCAAAGTTATATATTATGCTAGTAAAACTCTTACTGAAACTCAAAGAAATTACACTACTACTGAGAAAGAGCTTTTAGCTATAGTCTATACCTTTGATAAATTTAGACCTTATCTTCTTGGTACCAAATGCATAGTTTATACTGATCATTCCGCTATTAAATATTTAATGTCAAAAATAGATGCTAAGACTAGACTGATAAGATGGGTTTTACTACTACAAGAATTTCATTTTCAAATAGTGGATAGAAAAGAACTGATAACCAAATTGCTGATCATTTATCTATAATGAAGAATAATGTTATTACTGAGGAAAATATAAATGAGAAATTTCCTGATGAGCATTTATTTGTTATTCAAGGATGTCAAACACCTTGGTATGCGGATATAGTTAACTATTTAGTTAGCAATATTCTACCTTATGGATTGAATAACAAATATATTAAGAAATTTAAAAATGATGTTAAATCTTATATTTGGGAAGATCCTCATTTATTTAAATTAGGAAGAGATTATGTAATTCGAAGATGTGTACCTTATGAAGAAACTTTTGCTATTATTCAAAAATGTCATGATTCCGATTTTGGAGGACACTTTGGAGTAGATAAAATTGCATTTAAAATTTTAAATTCGAGATTTTATTGGCCTACCTTGTTTAAAGATGTGAGACATTATGTGAAAACATGTGATCGATGTCAAAAGATGGGAAATATATCTAGAAAAGATGAAATGCCTTTAAACTATATATTGGAAGTTGAAATTTTTGATAGATGGGGTTTAGACTTTATGGGACCATTTGTACCATCATCTGGAAAGATTTACATTTTATTAGCCGTTGATTATGTTTCAAAGTGGATTGAAGCTGTAGCTTTACCTAACTGTGATTCCAAAAGTGTTTAAAAATTTTTAAGAAAAATGATTTTTTCAAGATTTGGAATGCCTAAGGTAATTATCACAGATGGTGGAAGTCATTTTAGAAATATAAGAATTCAATCATTACTGGAAAAATTTGGAATCAAACACAGCATTACAACTACATATCACCCTCAAACAAGTGGAATGGTTGAAGTATCAAACTGAGAAATTAAAAGAATTTTAGAGAAGACTGCTAATCCTAAAAGAACTGATTGGGTTGATAGACTTGATTCTGCATTATGGGCTTATAAAATAGCTTATAAGACCAGAATGTCTCCTTACTGGTTAATTTATGGTAAACATTGTCACTTACCTGTTGAACTTGAACATAAAGCTTATTGGGCGATAAAGGAGTTTAATTTTGATTTGAATACTGCAGGAGAAAAATGATTATTACAATTAAATGAGATGGATGAAATAAGAAATGAATCAAATGAAAATGCAAAAATTTATAAAGAGAAAATGAAGATATTACATGATAAAAAGATTTCAGGAAAAAAATTTGAGTCTGGACAAAAAGTATTATTATTTAATACTAGTTTAAGACTTTTTCATGGAAAATTAAGATCTAAATGGATAAGACCTTATATAATTGAGAAAGTATACCATTATGGAGCTGTGGATATTAAAGACCCCAAAATAGGAAAAATATTTAAAGTTAATGGATTAAGACTGAAGCCTTATTTGGGAGACATTAAAATGATTTATAAAGAGGCTTACGAGTTAAGTCAACCTGATTAAAGACTTATTTAGGTCAGGTTGACGACGTTAAACCAAGCACTTTATGGGAGGAAACCCATAGTTATTTTTTTTTGTGTTTTTACATTTTCAATGAAGGTTATGCATTGGTCTTGACTAATTTTATATAACTTTAGAAAATTGGATGCTAACAAGTCTTCATTGACTTAAGCTAAAAATTATCTCAAAGTATATAAGTTTGGACGTTGGATCATTCCATTTCATATGTGAGTAAAAAGGAGATCAAGTTAACCTTCATAATGATTGTTTATAATTTGTGTTACTAAGTCTATATTGATCTTACCATTCTAATTTACCTATTTTGGAGAACAAAACATTGAAACTTGGCGATAGGTGAAATAGAGTCGAACATGGATCCGGCGCCTAAGCACTAGAATAAACTGTGTTTCGATGGGTCTGACGCCTAAGCGCCAGATTTGGCGCCTAAGCGCCACAGTTATTGGATCGTGTAAAAACCGAAAATTTTCAGTTTTTCACACAATTTTCTCCTTTAAGTCACCCCATCTTCGTCCCCAATCCCTAAGCAACCAAAATTATGACCTAGATACTTCATTCTTGAGAGATTAAAGAGGATTTTTGAAGAAATGGAGAGAAAAAATCTTGGAAAAGAGGCTAGAGACAAAGGTTCAAAGGATCCTCAACCCTACTTCAATGGTTTTATCGCTGTATGTTTGGAGAAAATTTCAAGTCGTCTAGATAAGTTTGAAGCAGAATTCAAGAGTATTGGAGATCGCCTCCATGAGATGTATCATCAAATTGAACATATGAAATGGCAGGCGAAGCTTCAATTTCATCATTTAGCAGCTTATCAAGTTGCTCAAGTGGAGATGTATGCGAAGAACAAATGGATCGACAAGAAAGCGGCTATGGATTTTCTGAGAGCGTTAGTATTCTTCCCAAGTAGGCCGAGTAATCTAAATTATGAAGAGAATGGAAATTTCTAATTCGAAGATTAGATAGTTATTATGGTGTGATCTAGACTTTTATTAGTGTGTCGTTGTATCGATTTAGTAAATTGATTGTATTGATGGAGTGTTTGATTTATTGTTTAATGTGTGTTGTATTTGTTTTGAAATTGTGTAGTTTGATTGTCTGTTAGGACTTGAATCATATTACTATACTTATCTGTATTGTATTGAGCCAAAATTGAAGATTATGAATGGAATTAGAAGAGTATGATTTAAACCTTGTGTTTAATTGGTGGATTTAATTTTTAATTTTTAAAAATTTTTGGAAAATATTTTGGAAGTTGGAAACTGAAGCACTACTCTAATATGAGTAATTTGAAGTTGAATTTATGAGTTTTAGTGTAGAATTCGGCGCCTAGGCGCCAGAATTCGGCGCCTAGGCGCCGGTTCGGCCTGCTTACCAAAAATTAGCATTTAAACCCCATTAGCCATGGTTGATGCCTAAGCTTCATCCCCTTCCTCATTTTCGCGAAAACCCACCCTCTAGATCCATTTAAGGTCAAAACATCAAGTTTTTGAGTCCGAAATCACTTGATTTCTTCATCTTGAGTTCAGATCTACCTTCTAATCCATTTATTTTTTATTCTTACAATAGCTTTTCCTATTTTTTACTAAAAACTGAAATTTTGAGAAAAATTTTGATTTTTAGAGTTTCTCCATGGATTCTTAATCTCATTTTAAGTTTCTCAAGCTTAAAAAGAGTTTAAATCTTTAATTCCTTAATTTATTTGTGTTTTCTTTCACGTTTAGATGGTACCAAAATCTAAGCGAGGAAAGGCACGAGAAAATTTCGACAGCAGCAAGTTTTCGACAACGGCAGCGTATTTTCGTTATCAAAAATTTGCGACGTCAAGAAAATTTATCTCATAATGCAGTTTTTACAATCCTGGTGAAATGATCAAGAATACGATCATTGCACACAACTGGCAACAATTCTGTTATTTCACTATTGTTGTTGTTATTCCTATTGTACGTGAGTTTTATGCCAACTTTTTGGATGCGGAAGACTATGAAATCTTCGTTAGAGGTGTCGGAGTAGGATTTACTCCGGAACGGATCAATATTTTCTATGGCCTGCCACCTACCATCGAGTGCTACTATTCTGATTTATCTCCATCTGAGGGGGATCTTGAGATGATTATTGCATATCTGACTGATGGCACTGGAACTTGGAAGATCCGGAACGACAAATGGGTAAACTTCAAATCTTATATGCTAAATGGTATTTCAAAGGCATGGCATTATTTTATTTCTGCTAGACTTTCTACCTTCCAACCACCTGAGCGAAGTTACCAGAGATCGAGCTATCCTGAACTACTGCATTCAGGAGAGGAAGCCGATAGATGTTGGTAGTATTATTTATGAGTCAGTGGAATCGATTGCTAGATCCAGCACTTCTGTGGGATTAGGATTCCCATCCTTGATTCATTCTTTATGTGTGAGCAATGGAGTTTCTGCTGATATATCAAAGAAGAAGT